>CAOLHI010001704.1:0-559312 GCA_948474755.1 Ctenosaura bakeri | reverse complement strand
GCGAGGGGGGAGGAGGAGGAAGAGGGGGGGCAGACTCGGCTAGGGAAGAGCAAGAGAGAAGGCATCCTTTGAAAATCTCTCTCACACACGCCGCTCCCGCCATCCCTCCTTTCCCGCCTTCTTTCGGCGCTGTAGCCAAAGGACCGTCCTGCCTGGCTGGCTGCCCGCCCACCCGCCTCAGCGGCAGCTCCGTAGCCTGCTCCCTCCCCCCCGCGTTGCTCCAGCCGCCGCCGCCGCCGCCTCCTCAGCCGCCGTCCAGCTCTACCGTCGTTGCTTCGCTGTGGAGCTGCCGCCCTTGCCCGGGCTCGTCGGCTGGTTCCAGCAAATCTGAAGCGGAGGCGCACTGGCGGAGCCCGGAGCTTGCGCTGCTACCGCCGCCAGGCAGTAGCAGCCTCAGCTAAAGGGACCATTCATTTCCCCCTTTCATTTCCTCCTCACCCGTGGGGCAGAGGGATGCGCAAGGAGGAGTGGGGTGGGAGGGCGAGATGCGTGTCTGTGTGAGACGGTGGTGATGATGATGATGCGCGGAATCCCCGGGGAGCATCCTTTTCTTGATATCGATCCGACTTCTCTACCCTCCACGTAAACAAAACAACCGCGAAACAAACCTGCGCTAAAATGTGGCGCTCAAGTTTGAGGGCGCGAGTTCCCTCCTTCTGCCGTCCCCGCGCTTTTCCCTCCCTCCCCGCTCCTTGCTCCCCAGCAGCGTGGATCAAAAATATCAAAGGAGACTTCTTCCCTTGTCTCCCCTTGACAGGGCTGATCAGTTAACCCGGGAACACTTAGAAGGTTGGTATCATTGTGGAAGAACATCCTCCACTTCCTAGGCGCTCAGTAAGTTTTTTTTTTTAAACAAACCACCCCCTTTTCCTTGACATACTTGCTTTGTTTGTGAGGTTGTGGCAACTTAAAGAAATTAAGCAGAAAAGAGAGTATTTGATTTTTTTTGTTAACCTATGGCACAATTGATGGTAATGTGTATTTTAATTGTTGTTGGCTATGTTGACTGTATTTTGAACTTTGTGGCATTTGAATATTTGGTAGACTGTGTTCTGTAGCTTGGATAGCAACAGTTATATGGAAAATAGTATACTTTCTGTCATCTACAAAGAAATGTATGATTTGTTGACCTTCTGAAAAAGAATCTGTGTCACTTCTGGATATATCTATATCTATATATGATCATATATATGTATATATATATATGTCTGTGTGTGTGTGTGTGTGTGTGTGTGATCTGTATAATTTACATGACTAAAAGAACAGAATGGTGAGATAATGGCTTGCCTGCGATACATTTTATATAACTAAAATTGAACCAGATCAAAGATATGTAGATTTGTAATTCTATTTGCAGGCTGCCTTTTAGCAACAATGGACAGATGGATTTATAATTTCTGTTGTCTAATTGTAACAATACTCATTGTCTAGATATGTGTGTTTGCTGGCATATATTCATGGGTGATTTTTGTGGATGTCCACTGTTGTATGTGATTATTGCATGTTGCTGGACACCCATTCACTGGATAGCATAACTTTTTGTCATGCAGACACAGTTTCCATTCTGGCAGTGTATATGGGACCCAGTGTCTTACTATCCTCTTCCTTATCATTTTATTTAGAGATTTAATATAATTTATCTTCATGCATCAGCAACAAAGATCTTAACCAAGTTGCCATTTATATGTGAAAAATCATAATTCTGTTTTTGAGTTATATATTTGATGCTTAAGCTCCAACTGCACAGTTATGAGGGAGAATTAGTAATGAATGAAAAAAACTATTCATTTACTAAGCCAAGTGGAAATGAGATGGGGACATTCATATTTATAAGTAGATGACTCATTGATATTGAGTGGTTAACTCACAGGCTTTTTTTAAAAAAAAAATATATCCAGCTTCCATCTAAACATTTATAAAATTCTAAAATTCATCCAATCAGGCTAGAAAACATTTTTTTTGGAAGAGGGAAATGAAGTATAAGCTAACAATATAAACATTCATATCTTGCTACATTCAGTATGAGTCTGGCATAATAAATTTAATAAAATTCCATTTATTGAAACCATTGGATATATTACAAAATAAATTAACAGAATAGTTGCAAATAGTGCAACTAACTTGAAATGACACATGGAAGCCACTGAATAAATAATGGAGAATATTAATATTTGAAAATATTTATTATATTCTGATAGGTGCTTAAAATTAATCTGATCTTCTTCTGTTTCATCTCAGCTATGTTTCATCCTATCTGTAAATACCATGTTTTGGAACCTAACAATTTATCTTAACATAATGCCATATACTGAAACAAGTTTGAAATAGCAACTTGGCACCCTGGGCTTGGCAGCAGTTGTCATTGATGTAAATGAAATGTATTTGCAAATTATATCATATTGCATCAACACCTTAAAATAAAATAAAAGGTTAAAAACATTTCTAATCATTAAAAATTCAGAATATGATTTCCAGTTCTAGAAAAAATGAAAATACTGGCCACAATCCAGCACAGAGCTTGGTGCGCTTGAGTTCACTGAAAAGAAACATGCCTAAGCATGTGTTGGAAGGTGAGTCTAGGATTTATTTTGCATTTTTCTAGGGACAGAAGAATTTAGAGCAACTATTTATCAAATTGAAGCAAATGAACACACACACACACACACACACACTTTATTGATTCTTATTTGATCTATAATTTACAAGTATTATGTATATTTTGCAGGTATATTATATATTTATGGCAAAAGGAGAGATAATGTATTTGTGTGCGTGTGCGTGTGTGTGTAATCCAGTATGTCCCTTTCTATGTAACATAACTATGGCACATCACATTACATAACATACATGATATATGTTACCACATTATGGCTACAAACCATTGGGAAGCAGTCTGCTATAACACATTGCTTTTATAGTGTGTTGTGTTACAACAGTCACAAAGAAATGCAACATTGTAAAACTTGATCATTTTATTTGCATTAATGTAATTCACAAAAAAATTTAAATACATCTGGGGTTTAAGGATTAAAACAGTAGTTTTTACTATTTTGAATGTTCTTCTCACTACCAGAAAAGCTAGTAAAAGCTACTAGGAGAACTATATAAAAATAAAAATTAAAGTTTCCACGTGATCTGCCAAATGGCAATCAAAATTTTGCCACTTGATTCTTGTTTAGAGATGAGGCCTTGGTTCTTATTTAGAAGCAATTGCTATTTATTTCAGCACATCTTGGCCTTGCAGAATGTAACATTTAAACCTCTTTCTTGTATGTATACATTCATGAGGCAGGACCAGGTTCCTCCAGCTTTAACTATTGAAAGCAACATGATACTTTGAGCAATAAGAAAAACTTTTGGTTTCACTCAGCACTGTAGCCAAAACGTTTCAATAAGGTCGCAGCTGGGGCCTTATCTCTACAAGGCTGCTTTCTGTTAAGAATTTTATCTCAAAATATGGGTTGTCAGCTATAAACATATTTATTTGAAAAGTAAGCTGTAAAGATTTTAACTCTTAATATTTCTGAATAATTATACCTAGAATTTCATGTGTTAGGCTATGCATTGAGAACTCATGGCCATGTTAAGTCTACATTATTTGCAAGAATAATACTACACCACAATGTTTATTGAATTCACATAATGGTGTTACTTAATTTTTAAGAAGCTAAAGACAGAAATAAAAAGGGAAACACAGGCAAAGATCTTTATGCAAAAAACATAAGACAGTGTCAGGTGTGGTGTATTATAAGAAATGCTAGCTCCTGTAAACCCATTTTTAGGTTTGGATAAATAACAATAGTTAACATTATAGTATTTTGTATTTTAGGTTGCTGAGACAAATAACCAATCCATAACATAGTGTTAGAAAGTATAGATTTAAACTGATTTAATACCATCAATTTGAATGAGATTTGCTTTGGCTTAACTGGATTGTTAAAACTGGGATGTATAAAAAATTCTTACCCTATTTACTTCACTTGTTTCTATTTTGCTATAAAATAAAACATTTTTGAACTTTTAAATCTATACATTTGTGATATAAACATTCTGTAATTAAACATTTATTAATTCTTCCAAAAGGTATTCACACAAACTTTATAAAATGTATGCTATATCCTATTAACCAGATTTGGAATTAAAACTGAAAGGTATTAGATAATAGAAAAGAACTCCCTACAGTACCATTTCTATCTTTATATCTACATAATTATGTATGTATTTACAAATGTACAGACACATACACACATACACACATGTTTGGAAATCAGGCTTTTTACTGTGATTTGCCTTATCTTTCTAAAATCACATCTATACTATATCCTGGGAAAATCCTACTGAGAAATAGGAAAGAATAATTTATTCTAAACCCATTATTGAAAAGAAGATTCTTATTCCAACATTTTAGCATCTGGAAGAATATAAATTCAGTTAAATTAAGCAATTGCTGTATACATTATGGAAAAGAAATCCATAAGAACTTTGCCATCTGACAACTAAAACTTCAGTTTCACTCATCTGTAGATATTATTCAAGTGAGGAAAGTACTGTGTAAATTAAAATGACGGAAAATACATGATTTAAAAGGAATCTCTCTATCCATCTGTCAATCTATAACTAAAAGACAAACAAACAAATAAAATCCATGCTGATTAGGCTTCTTTCAACAGAAAAGCTATTAATATAAGAAAATAACCTGTTTGAAAGATATTTTATTTTCGGTAATTTCTTTTCTGATTTCCATCAGTATCCCGCTGCATTCATTTCAAACTCCTCCTTCTAACCTACAAAAGTATAGGACCTGCATTCCTTTCGGCTTTTTCCTCCTTGTATGATTATTGAGATCTGGGGAGATACACTACTGGAAGCCCCATAATTCTGTGGTAGTAAATTAGAAAGTGCATGGAATATGTGAGACTTCTGCCATTTATGGGCATTTGGTTGGCTACTCTGGGAAGAGAATGGTGGATGAGATAGGCCTAAGGGTAGATTCATCACAGCACTCCTTATATTTTCATTTTAAGGCCCAACTCAGGAGTTCCTTCCTTGGAGAACTCT
This sequence comes from Ctenosaura bakeri, assembly GCA_948474755.1. Lineage (NCBI taxonomy): Eukaryota > Metazoa > Chordata > Lepidosauria > Squamata > Iguanidae > Ctenosaura > Ctenosaura bakeri. The sequence goes on along the minus strand of CAOLHI010001704.1, from coordinate 554,254 downwards.
CAGAGTTCAGTGGTACCAAAATTCAGAAAAAAAGAAAGGTTTTATTTGACATCCAGATTGATTTACCAGTCATTAACTTACTATGGTTTTGATTTTTTTAGTGCAGAGTCTACTTTTTGCTTGCAGTATTATTGATAATAAATTTTGCGTTTGGATAGTCAGCCTGGATATAATATAAATTACACACACACCTTCTATTTTGAGCTTTCCAAGTTGCAGAAAATTCCTAAAAAAGAATTCAGAATTCCTGCATTGAAGTACAGTATGAATGGTAGGTCAGCTGAATTTGTTGCTTGTACCAGTGCAGTTCAAAATTTCTAAAAAGGGCAAACAAATCCTAAATTTGAATTTTGTAATCTAATGTTATGTATTGTTTACAGGATGAAGGCCCAAAATAATATTTAGTATGTTTGACTTGGTTCTAGATAATGTTAACTTGGAAGTATGTCTTAGGTTGTAATTCTGTATCCACTTACATGGGATAAGTCACACCAACCGTAGTGGGTCCTACCTCCTAATAGATGTGCTGAGCACTATGGTGTTCACACTTTCAGTGGAACTTGTTTCTAAAGAAGAGTAAAGGAGCTACTTAGCCTAAGACAACTGATCTAAGTTCCATTGATTTTCACAGAAATCATACTGAGTTAATATGTGTAGGTCTGCCAATTTGGTCAGAGCAATAGAACATTAATGACAACAACAACAACAACAACAACAACTACTACTGCTTAAGATATAGCAAGCTGTGTGAATACCAATTCATTTTTTCAAATACTTAATACTTTTTTAACCACAAGGTCAAATATTGTTTCTCTGATACCAGTTACATGCAAACTAATTGATACTTTACCTGAGTTTTCAAGAGAAATTCTTAAAACTTGCCACTTCAACATGGATATCATATAATAAGAAAATGAATAAACCTAAAGGGAGGAGATGATTGGGAGGATGTGGATTGAAGGTTGTTGGCTATGTTTTTAAAATGCCAGTATCTATCTCTCCTAGAGTTTTGTCTTTTACCTTTTGCTAATAAAGATCCAATAAAACAATGAGCTAGGAATCTAAAACTGGAAAAAATCAAGTTTTATAATTTGTTTTGCATAGAAATATCCTATTTATTTAGGCTGTAGCCCCAATACCCAGTACCTGGGAGTAAGCTGAATAGAGTTTGGAGTACATACAGAGAAAAGTTCACTCCTAGGCAGTAATCTTGTGCAGAACGCAAATGTTTAAATCATTTCAAAACAGTTGGATTCAACCAGTCTTAATCTTTAAAAAAGTGCAGGTTTTATAGCTTTTTATTTTAGTTAGAAGCTTCAACTTTGAGTATCTGTATATATGTACATGTGCATGTTTATGGGGGAGCTAAAAAGACAGAACTGTGGAAAAAAAAGAATGTAATCTGTCACATATTTTGGCTGCACTTAACCAATGAATATTCAGATACTGATTTTATGAAATTTTGTTTAGCTGGTTGGTTTTATAGATATGTATTTGAAACAAGTCCCAGACTGAACAGGGCTAAAATCTGAAATGTGCTTGTCTTCCTCAGAAAAAAAATGAAAATAATAAACACTATTTTGATAGAGTGCTTTTACATAGGAAATTGTACATTCTTGGCCTCCTGTCAAATGTTGCAAGATTTTTGTTTGATACAAAAGCAAGCAGAGTGGTCCATTAGTTGCTCTTCATGGCTGGTATGCCTGTAGAACCATGTTTCTACAAAAATACCAAGACCAGAATCTAAAGTATTATCCAAGGCCTTGTAGTTCCTCAGCATGATTTGTGATAGCCTCTTGCTCCTTTGAAGAGAAGAACAACATGTAATATGTCATACACAGTAGCTCCACCAGTGGGTTTAACAATGATAGCTAAATCAAACTATAGCTAGAGGCCTAATACCTCAGACAGCTGGGCAGAATTTGGCAAGTTCCTTTAAAAAAAGTAATGAAAAACCAATCAATTCATTGACTATCGTATCATTCAGTGTTAATGATCAAGGCTTTCCAATGAAGAAGTTCAGAATCTTGCAAGTTCGTAAGAAAGTTAAACTCAAGACATGTTGTTTTTGCAAGACATACATTGCTCATTAAATACTAAAAAAGCAACTCGTTGCATTGGTTGTTCCATTTGTTTGTTTTTTTAAAATTAAACACAGCAACTTAAGTCTGATAAGAGAATGGAATAAAAGTTGAAAACCCCATCAAAGTTTTCGCAAATTCCCTTAAAAAGTTATTTTGAAAGTGACTAGAAAACATTATTTGTTACAGATCTAGGGTTGGAATATTTAGCTTCATATTTTCCTGGGATTGAACCCACTCACTTGGGTGTATCTAGCAGGACTTACTTCCAAGTAAACATGTATAGATGTGTGCTGGAGATCAATAATGATAAATCACTTTTACTGGGGACTAATTCTTACTCAGTTAGTAGAAATTATTTTCAAGTTAAAAGGGAGAGGCTTGTGGTCCTCTTGGACACAAAGGCTGTCTGCATGCTTTAGGACTACAGCTCCCATGATAACCAATAGTGAAGAATGATGGGCACTGCACTCCAACAATATTTGGAGGGTGAACATTTGCCCACACTTGATATGAATATATTTAAGACAGTTTTGAAATACAAGTTCACTTTGGGGCAGCGTATTTGTTGAAGTAAATATACTCAGCAAAATTCGTGCATTAAAAGGAGGAAAACATAACAGCAACAACAAAATTCCTAGTGTTTGTATTTTGCATTTATAAATGGGTTGGGAAGTGATTGACTATGTAGCTGAAACATCCATTAGGAAGCATTCATGGTAAACAAGCCAAATCAGGTTTAGATTTTTTTCCCCCTCACAAATTCTTTTGGTTGAAAAAGTCACTTATTACTTGTCAAAACAGTAGGATTTTAAAAAGTCAGACAGAAATACAATTTTAAAGCTAGCACTTCTTTACATCATGTTTCAAGAACAGTCTCTTGAATAAAAAACAGAGCACATTGTTCTTATGGTGTTTGTTTAAATGCAAATTTGAAGAGCTTGCTGTGCACCAAAAATCAGAAAGGTTGCTTTTGCAATAAGCATTGGTGTTAGAGGTTTTCCTCTGCACTATAAGAACTAATGGCAAAGAACATTTATATTTATGCATCTGGTTGCTTGCTGCATATTGCTACTTTAATTTGTACTAAATCCTTTTTCCTTATTTCTTGTTTTTAGTAATATAATTTGTACTTTTTGCAATTCAAAATCCATACAATTACTACAACACAGCCTTATTCTGCCCATTTTATTGATACTAAAGCTGAGAGGTCATGAGTTCTCCAATGCTACTCTGAATCTAGGACTGAAATGAAATTGGAGCCCACATTTTCTAATACATCTAAAACTGTATCCTTTGTAACGAATACACTGATATTTTTTCTCCGTAATAAGATTTATATTAGTTATATTTCGGGTTTTAAACAGCTAGGGTTTGGAAGTGTCATATAAGTATGAAATATTTAGAAAGAAATATCTATTAAAAGCAAAATATATTCTAACGTGAGATAAAATAGAAGGAAGGATAAATTGCTCTTGAAAAAATAACAGGAGCACGGTTTTCCATACAGTAGTTGCTGTAAACTGGGACATATTTCCAAGTAAATTTGTTTAAAGCTGTTTCGTATGTGACATTTTACAACAGAGGTTGTAAATTGCTACATGTGGGGAAAAGACATGAACACTGACTTGTATGAAATGCAGTGCAGGAACGTACTTTGCTGCTGCGTTAGTCAGCTGTCTAATATACGTACTTACTTCATATGTGATGGACTATACTTTTTCCCTTTACTTAGGAAGCATATCATGTATGAAGTAGCCTTAAGCTTTTTGAACATTTGATTTATTTCAGGGATTTATCTTAATATTTTCAGATGTTTTTTCTCCACAACAGGCCTTGAAAGTGACATGCAACACAAAATTTTGAAAAGAAGAACAACAAAATAAACAGTGCAAAATAATCCACAAAAATACTATGCAAGTAAATTTATGTCTCAGTAAACTACAAACCCCAGAATTCCACAGGATGTTGAAAGTGGAATAATAACACTATAACAGTGTAGTGCAGAAATGGCCTAAGAGAAAGTGACTTCAAATCAAAGACAAAACTAATAAGTTTTCAGTGAACACTGGAAAGCCTATGAAGGTGAATCCAACTGAATCTGCCAGGAGATGAAGTTAGAGTTTAGTTCTTGCACCAAAAAGATGCTGTCTGATACCCTCAACTGGCCAATGCTTAAGAGAAGGAGGAGACAGAGTCAGTGTGATGTACCGCTTTGATTGCTAGGCTATGACTCTGGAATCTAGGGTTTGAATCCCCTCCCAGCCATGGAAACTCACTGGTTGACCTTGAGCAAGTCCCATTCTCTCAGCCTCAGAGGAAGAAAAAAAAAGCAAACTCCCTCTAGACAATTCTTGCCAAGAAGACCCTGTGATAGGCTTGCCTTATGGTTGTTATAGTTCAGAAATGACTTGAAGGCACACAACAATAACAATAACAACAACAATAACAACAACAACAGAGGGAGAGAGGGGGACTGTCCCACTACCTTTCAATGAAAACCTGTTTAGCTGCCCCCCTTTTTTTTAAGGAGAGACCGGTGCTACAATTATGAGTCAGAAAGTGACATTCTGAACAGAGGGTGGTGGGACATAGCACTGACTGATGAACTCAATGGGTAGGCAGATTCATGTGGCATAGGGTGGCCCTTTAAATATCCTGATCTTGAACCACATACAGCTTTAAATATGATGACCAGCACTTTGAAAAGAACAAGGAGCCAGTGTGAATTAAACAGCACTGGTGTGGCAGTCTCATACAGAGACAGCAGCCCCTTTGGAGCCATGTTGGTGTGACTCATGATTCACCTCCGATGACTGAGACACAAGCACCTATGTCTGTTATCTATCACTTGCAATCACCAGCTGTATTTAACTTTTCCCAAGTAAGTTATTCCAGTGAACTGTCTTCAGCAAAGACTGTTTCAAGCACTAGTACACAACCAAGCTACAAAAGAATATCAATCTAATGCATCCCCAAATCCAAATCCATGTGATTAATAAGCATTATCTATAAATAAGGCTCTAAAGATTCTTTGGCAATGTTGTGAACATAAGAATCAGATGCAATTATTGTCATTATTGTTCTGCAAGCCCTGTCTGTGAATACCAAATGGATCTTGTTGTCCAGCTACTTGGCAAATATATATATTGTAACGAAACAGATGTCAGCCAGCTCAGTCTGCCTTCAATTACACTTGCCCAATGCGCAGGGTGTGTAAAGGAAGAAGGAAACTAATTTATTGAAGGCAAATAACCTGCTGGTTGAAACTGTCTCCCAGTCCTTATTAACCCACTTAAAGCATAAGTTTTACAGTAACACCAGAGAAGTCATTTTCATCACCCTGTGAAGCAAACTGGATGTGCAATGACCATGATTATTAGTACTGAATGGACATTTGGATCATGGATGGATGGATAGATAAAGACACATCCACATCAGGGAAATTTATCCTTGCCCTATTTGATATGTGCAATGAAAAACTGTAATGGAGGGTGAAGTATAAAAGTTGTATTAGTGGAATATGGGAAATAATTCAGACAGTAAATGTTACAAAAGATGAAGGTCAAGCTTAGTTTTCTTTAATTTTCTGTAGGGTATATTGTTATCCAATGGTCTGAAACTTGTGCTAATTCTTATCCCAGCACAGAAGACTTCTGGCTTTATCCATCTTATTAAGTTGTCCCCACACCTTTTATTATGCAAAGCATGTCACATTCTCTGTAATGTTTATCCTTAACCATCTTTTGAGGACTGTCTATAAATTCTTGTTTCACAGATAGGAGTGCAGTAAGAGACCTGTGATTAGCCAAGTGTGTTTACTTTAACATGAAGATAGTAAGCATTCTGAGTGTTGTGGAATTAGCCTGAACACACATTTTCTGCTTTGGCAAAAATAATGCATTAAGACCACCTTCCTATGTTGAATAATGTTTGTGTTTTGACATAGCACTAAATATGGTTTTCAGTTATATACATGAACCTTGGGCTTATGAGTTCCCCACATGCTATCTTCTCCTCTGGTGTAGCGATGGAAAGATTCAAAGCTTTTGTTTCGATTTTCAACTAACCGACAGAAGTTAGTGACTCCATACCAATGAGGCAGAGAATTCATTCCAGGTTTTAACTTGAACTTTGAAGGAACTATCCAAGAGTCTGAAACTATTTTGGGAGCTGGGTTCAGGACCTTAGCTTTTTCAAAGTCCAGAGCAGATCCACTGCTCACTGTCATGGAGGCCCCAAGCTGCCACTGCAATTAAGCAGAGTTATTTGCTGTGTCTGGATTCTGACAGACTGTGGTTAATCTTAACTATGGTTTAGGAAAACAAACCAATTTGAAATTATGACTTATGATTCTAGATGTTTCTCAGAAAATATTTTTAAGATTATCTATGATTCCATATTTAGACATGTCAGTAAAACCAGGTTAATTGAAAACAGAAACAAACATTTCTATTTCATTATGAGTTCTCCACTGTATGTGTGTGTGTGTATGTATGTGCATGCATGCAGATACGTCCAGGATCTATGTGCATAGCACTTACCAAACCATAGTTTAGCATTCCATTCAAATTAGATCATTACCTTTGCCTTTCACCTGAGAAGCAGACCATACATTATGATTTTAGAACTGTGCACTTGCTGTTTTTCTATATTGTAATAATTGCCTCACCAGTTTGTACCTTAAAATCTGTATTAACAATTTGTCTTTTGATATCTCAGATGATAATTCTCAATACCAATAGTCAAAAATGTCATTAAGCCTTCCCTTTATTTGTTGGCAGAAATTTTCCACAGCATTGTAAGAGTGATCTGAAAACTGCAAAGTTTGGAAGTAAGATTTTTTATTCTAGGTTCAAACTCAATATTCTGTTCTTGTGGGAGGAAATAACATTTATGGAAAGTTCTCCACCCCCACTTCATTCATAGTGGGGGTGATCCCCAGAATCTAATCACCTTCCTGAGTATGTTCCGCTTATCTTTTCTTGATCTTCCTGATGTGCCACAACTCTGTCTTTAAGTTTCCCTTCATGAGCTGAATGCCTTTGGAAGCAGAAAGTGATTTCAGCTGAGAAAATAGTACAGGGAGAAGCAGAACTTTTCAAGTTTTCTTTTCTGGATTACAACTTCCAGAATCCCTCACCAAATGGCCATGCTGACTATGGGGAACTCTGAAAGTAACATTTCTGAGCTCTGCAGGTGCTAATCTCCCTCTCCCCAATGCCATAGCTTCCTCTAACAGTTTCTAATGTCTGAAAATAGGAGTACGGAATAAGTATCCTCATTGTGGACCAGGTCACTGGTCCATCTGCTTTGGATCAGGGTTTCAGACAGGGGTCTTTCCCAGCTTTACCAGGGTATACCAGAGATTGAGTTTGGGACTGTTTGCACTCAAATCTGATCAGTGTCTTTACTCTTGAAGAGGGGTGGGAAGCATTCAGTCTTCCATATATTGTCAGACTCTTGCCCCCAATAGCCTTAGCCAGCATAGCCAATGTGTGGGTCATGGGATTTGCACTGTAGCAGCATCTGAAGGCAGCACGATTCCTATATCTGCTCTAGAAGGTGAGACTGTGTTGACGCTGATCTACCAACACACTCACACATCTAGTTTTATTCTTAATGGAGACATGCAGTCTTCCTTTCTCTTTCCAGCCTTCATACCGAAAAGTCCTGATATACCCATGCTTTAATTTTAGCTGGTTTGGATGATTCTCTGGATGCATGTTGGAGGATTATGCATGAGTGAAAGAGCCTCATGCATCTGGACTTAGAGATCACTGGGGAGATGAAGAAAATGTAAATTCTGTGCGAAGAATGTGGTCAATTCTGCCACACTCACATTTTGGGCAAATAGCACGAGTTGTATTAAACAGATTTTTTGCTTTTTTTGGGGGGGGTGACATTAATAAGTATTGTATTGACTTGGTTTATGGTATCAAAGGCTCACTTAAGGTTTATAAATAATGTCAATTACATGGATTTCCCTGGAATATCAGGATTGTATGGATCTCCCTTATCATTTGATATAAGCCAGTGCACAAGTCTCCTGCTTCTTCTCCTGCACTCTTCTGCTGTATTCATCTCAACCATACTCCAGATATAATCTTATTTTATGTACTTTGATATTTTATTTCATTGACACCGACAATGTGAATGGCCTTAAGAGTCTTTGTAGGGCAAGGGATGGTTGCTGTGGTTTATAAAACAGCTAAATAAAAACAATGGCAAAGATCCAACTTAGGAACGAAATATTAGTAATTAAACTCACCTAAATGAGCTGAGGCACTTTTCTACCTCTTTTGTACCTGCTATTTTTCTTGTGACTATAGTTACATCTTCTTGAGCCCAGTTGTTTCCTGATGTTATAACTATTGACAAATTTAAATTTCCTGATTACAACTGGGTTTTGGAGCAGTATTGCTTGACTGGTGCTATCAAGGCTAGATGCTTGCTAGACATTCATTGGGCCAAGAGTACCACCTGCAACTGGACCGTAGTGAGTTCTCTGCAATGGCACAAGAGGCATGGGATATGCGCTTATTTCAGGCAAGGCACCAACCAGATTAAAAATGTGTGTTTGTGTGTGTGTGTGCCTTCAAGTCATCTATCAATTTAAAGCAACTCCATGAATTTCATAGGGTTTTCTTCTGCAAGGAATACTCAGAGATAGCACCTTGTATTCATTGGTGATCTCCCATTCATGTACTAACAGGAGCTGACCCTGCTTAGCTTCCAGTATCAAACAGGATCTGGTACCTTTATTGAGGTTCTGCTTCTTGTTTGCTTAAGCTCTTCATGAAGCGGGATCTTTACATGGTCTCCCTGCCCAGAGCTAGTACCTTCCACCACTAAATGGTATTGACATTTCAGCTGCTAAGATATGTTGAGGTCTATGGACTTTGGTAGTTTTAGAAGAGGATGAGAAAAAATTATGAAGGATGCTAGCCACAGTAGCTATATGCAAGGCCTGGGAAAGTTAGCTTTTTGATTACAGCCCCCAAAAACACAGCAAGTTACAGCATAACCACAGGACTTCTAATAAACTCTCATTTTCTGTAGAGATCCCATAAAAATGGAAAGAGCAGTTTGAAAGGATCTATATGAATCGCCAACTCTAATTTGCCTAAACTATCTGCATTTAGGTAGGCAAAGTAGATGGCTAGATAGATAGCTAGATAAGCATATTAGGTAGATAAATAGGAAGATAGCTTGGTAAGCAAATAAGCTAAAACACTGATGCAAAGTACAAGATGCTCTTTAACATGCCAATTATTGACTCAATAGAATGTTACGGCTTCCAAGCTATTAAGGTCTGCTGTGTCAATGTGTACTTGGGGACTGTTTAATATGCAGACAGATGATATGACAGGCCATAGCTACAAATGTCTATCGCATCAGCAGAAATACATGTGTGTATATGTTGCACACTTATTAATGATGCTGTGTGAACATACATTGTTTTAGGGAATTAAAAAAATCCCTCTAACATTTATTGTGATTTATTTCTAGGCTTTCTGTTTCCTAAATGAAGTCTTTTTTAAGGCCCTGAAGTGGCCATTTAGTGTACTAGAGAGTAAATTTAGGAATACAGCTCCTTTCAAATCTTGTAAAATTCAATATTTCATCCACAGTGCAAAAGAGAAACATAATCTCTCTCTCCTTTCTTTTTTCAGTCAGAAGAAGTGTAGTTTTGTTATGTGGGTTATGATAGGGTAGAGAACAGGATCACTTCTTTATTTACTCCATAATCTTATTCAGAAGTAATTTAATAAGCTTATGCTACCTAAGAGATCTATTAATACAATATAAATAGCTTGACATTTTTGTAGAATAAGTCTTTTGATTGTTTACTGTGTTGTGATATCTGCTACTTGCCTCAAAAAAAAAAAAAAGGAAAGTATAAGATAACAACATGAAAGGCTCATTTGATCATCAAATTGGGGGGAGAGATCAGGGTTTCTGATTTGTTTTTTTTAACAACCTTTTTTTTTATGAAAATAGGCAGAACCAAGTGGTTCTTTAATAAGAGGCACCCTTCCAATTTGCATGCCAAGTGTAAAAATACAATGAAAGCAGAGTGAAGAAACTCTTGACATTAGTTGCAGGATAAGTCTCTGAAGGATGTGCAAGTGTAAAAAACTGATGACACAGATTTCTTTGTCTACTAGGTTCTTTCATCATTATATCTGCATCTGTGCATATCTACATATAGCTCCAGATGGACATACACAGACATACACACACACATTCACAGTTATATGACTGTAAATTGAGAACACCTGAAAGCAGGGAGAAGGGACGGTGTTTCCAGGAAGTTGACTCTCTCTATGCAGGGCTGACCTAAGGCATATTGTTGCCTGAGCGGGGGAAAGCAAGGTGTCAACCCTTATTTTCATCTACAAAAATGACCTGGAGTGACTGGTGAATCCTACTTTAACAGTGGCAATAGCATACTATCTCAACTTCACCTGAAGGCGGTGGGCTGGATGAGGGGCTGCAGGGCTGGCAGTGTAGTGCAAATGGCTTTGCCGTTCATGAGGCTGTAGGGGAGAGTGTTCAGAAGGAACAACTGTGGTACCATCACCGTTGTCTCCAGCACATGCTAGCTGATGTGATTACCTCACTCTGCCTAACAGTAGGGCCAGCTTTTTCATGCGAAGCTCCACCAGACGAGCCTCCCCTGCCTTTTCTGAACTTCTTTCTTGGCTGCACAATTAAGCAAACAGATCGACTCCCTAATAAAAGACCTATTATAAGAATATGAGAGTTCTGTCTTCCACATCAAATCACAAAGCAAAAGCCTTGGAATATGAAAAATAGCAAGTAGGAACAGATTACCTTTCTTTCACCGGGGATGATCAAAATGTACCTGTCACACAAAATGCGTCCAGAATGTCTGAAGATCCTTTTCTTATGAACCTGCTCAGGTGGTCTGTTCAAGAGCTGTAGCTCTGTAGATTGTTTCTTTTACATTTGAATGATGGCTGATGGAAGCACAAGGCATTCCAGTTGTGTCCTCCTTGCAAAGAACTATATGAGTGTATCCACACTGCAGAGTCATAGCAGTTTGATAGCACTTTAACTTCAATGGCTCCATCCTACAAAATCTTAGGATTTTTAGTTAGTCAGACTAGAACTCTCTGACAAAAAACTCTAAATACCTCATTGTTGCTGTTTTGTGCCTTCAAGTAGTTTCCAACTTGATGGTGATGCTAAGGCAAACCTATCTTGGGGTTTTCGTGGCAGAATTCATACACTAAGGGTTTGTCATTGGTTTCCTCTGACATTGAGATAGAGTGACTTGCCCAGTGGGTTTCCATGGCCGAGCAGAAATTTGAACCCTGGACTTCTGGAGTACTAGTCTGATATTCAAATCACTCCACTGTCTTAGTTCTGACTAAATGCCTTACAGAAGTACAAATCAAAGGATTTCATAGGATGGGCCCAAAGTGGAGAATAAATGTTTAAAGTGGAGAATAAATGTTTAAACATACACATGCAAATAAACAACATCCAAACTTTTTGATTAAAAGAGGAGTACTTCTAGGGCAGATGTCATTAATCAATAGATTTAAAAAACCAAGATTTAAATAGATTTAAAAAACCAAGAGAGCACTATGGCTACAGTTATTCAGCGACAAAAACAAAAAACCACACACACATACACTCTGCGTAGACTTTGAAGAACTTTCTGCTTTCCTATGATTTCAAATGTTTGCAGCATTCCATATGGATTCTGTGGGAGGTTCCTGGCAAAGCGGGTTCAAATTAAGTTGGATGACGTGCCGACAAGATTCATGAAGCACTGCTCATAGCCCCTAATACTTAAGTACAGAATATTCAGTCTTCTAATTTTAAATCCATCTTGAATCTTTCATTTAGTTGTAAATAGAGAAACCAATTTAATTCTATTCCTTGCTGAGCCAGTTCTTCTCGGGTTTTCATTCTTATCTTTTGGTTCTGAACAGACAGAAGATCTGCATATTTAAGCCAATTCTTTTTATTGTCTGCCCATTGACCAAAAAAGGCCTCCTGAGGGGATATCCAGAGTGGAATTTTATTAAATGTCTTTCTTTTAATAAGTTGCCAAATTTTTAATAAAGATTTTCTTACATAGTGATTAGTAAAATCTTTATCAATTTTTGCTTTCCCGTACCAAAGGTACGCATGTAGACCAAATCTCAAATCGGCTCCTTCAATTTCCAGCGTCCTAGTATCACTGAGCTTGATCCAATCTTGTATCCATGTCATGGCATTCGCATAATAGTAGAGCTGTAACTCGGGTAGTCCAAATCCACCTTTCAGTTTTTCTTCGGCTAGTAACTTCCATCTAATTCTAGGCTTTCTGCCTCTCCATATAAACCGCGATAATTCTTTCTTCCAAAGTTGAAAGGGTTTTTCGTTAGTTATAATAGGTAGATTCTGAAATAGGAAATTTAATTTTGGCAGTATATTCATTTTGATCGCGGCGATACGCCCCAACAGAGAAAGGTTCAAATTTTCCCAAGTCTTTAATTCTGTAGCTATTTCTTTCCATTGTTTACCATAATTATTTTCAAATAAGTCCTTGTTACTCTCCGTAAACCAAATTCCTAAATATTTGACTTTTTTAACTCTCTTGATTGCCATAAGTTTTTCTAATTCTTGAATTTCAGATTGATTCAAATTTTTCACCAACATACTAGATTTATTGTAATTGATTTTTAAACCCGCCGCTTCTCCAAACTGTTGGATCTCTGAAATTAAATGTTTGGCCCCTTTCTTAGGCTCTTCCAAAAAAAAAGACCAGGTCATCAGCGTATGCTCGAAGTTTAAATTCCTGATTTCTGATTTTTACACCTTTTATCTCAGGATTTTTTCGAATATTATTGTTAAGTATTTCCAAAATCATTATGAAAAGTAAAGGCGACAAAGGACATCCCTGTCTTGTACCTAGGGCAATGTTTATTGGTGTAGTCAGCTCTCCGTTGATTATCACTTTCAATCTTCTGTGGGGTATGTAGTTTACTGAGGCCAAATAACTCAGTAAATGTCTCTCCCTAAACTGCAAACTCCAGGATTCCATAGGAGGTTGAAAGTGGAAGAACAGCTCTGTAACAGTGTAATGTGGAAATGGCCTGAGTCTGGTGGTGGAACCTCAGAAATGTGGTTGAAGCCAGTAGTGGAGCTTGGAGTGTGTGAAGGCGTGGGTGGGAGGGTGGGCTACAGTGCGAAGGACGTGGCCACTGTGCGTGGTGCATGGCTGCAGTGTGTGGGGTATGTGACCAGGGCACGCAAGGGTGTGGCCAGGGCGCATGGGGCGTGGCTACTGGCCAAGACTCCCCAGAAACATTGCTGCCCAGGGCAAATCACCCCCTCTCCCCTGTGTCCCTACGTGACTGGTTGAAGCACTCTTGTTGGTGGTTCATACTGAAATACAATTAGATAAATTTTAGGGCATTTTCCCTTAGGATACTGGGTTCAAGGGAACTGACATTCTGTGAGATCCTTCCCAATTTTAAGATTCTAAGCAAAAGAATTCTAAATATTCTAGGGAATACAACTAACCAGTCTGCAACTCCCGTGCCACACTTCGGAATACACATTCTCTCTGTGGCTGCTTCCTATGGGTTCCCTGGATGAATTATTTTCATCTCCTCAAGTTGTGGCCTCAAAACCTGAAGACTCACACATTGATTAGAGCATAAGTAGAGCCCAGTCCTTCAGATACGTGAAGTGTTATCCAGCAGTTGACATATAAATATACTTCACAGGGTACAGAGTGTCTTTGCAAGACAGTAGAATTTAGGAAGGGTGAAAAATGCGCCAACTTTGGCAGGGCATGGCAAACTCAAGTTCTATTTGAAACAGGTGGGTAGGATAAGTAGGGGATCTTTCTAGATATTTTAACACACACACACACATGCACACAAACAATTAATTATGTATACTCACATCTACTGTTACAACTGTGAAACTACTCTTTAAGCAATGTTGGATTTGTATACTCTTTCTGCAGGTAGGCCAAGTAAAACTCTCCATAGCTTTCAGGTCTGCGAAAAGGCAACCTTCAATAAGCTCCCACCCAGTCAGGTTTTCTCAGAGTACTCCTTTGTCTGTATGTGTGCCAATTCTGTGACATTCTGTAGTGTGTGATTATGATTGGTGGACGTGTACTTAGTGCAGACCTACGTACTGTTGGGATCCATGTTCTAGGCGCATACAAATGCAGCCCTGGATGTCTGAAAACAAAGATGCGCTGAACCTTCATGGCTTTCTAGTAGAGGAAGAGTAGGACATCTTAGCAGAAGCTTGGGGGATGGGTTCCCCTCCTCAATGCTGTACTGTACTGTTCTCAGTACAGCAGTGTTAAGTGCAACATATAATTTTCCCAATATGGATGAATGATACCCATTCACTTATGTGGGAGAAAATTGCCTGGTAAAAAAAAAACAGGTGGAGTGAGGGGTAAACATACCTCTTCAAATGTCTGCAATACTGGCAGCAAAGATCCAGATTTGCTCCTTTCCTGACTGAAGCATTGCAGCCATGCAAAGAAATGTTGAAATTAACAAAAGACAGAGTTTATGATACAAATGATCAATTAAACTTACCAGTAAAACTGGACTTTTAAATGTGTTACATACTTAACATATATTGTAGAATGTTAAATATGTAACACATGAAAGCCAGTGTGGTGAAGTGGACCAAGATTCAAATTCCTGCTTGGCCATGGAAACCACTGGGTGACCTTGGGCAAGTCACACTCTCTCAGCCTCAGAGGAAGGCAAAAGCAACCCCATCAACAAATGCTGCCAACCCTTCGATAGGTTGGCCTTTGAGTTGCCATAGTCAGAAATGACCTGAAGGCACACCACAACAAACTCTAGAATATATATATATATATATATATAGATTGAGAGAGAGAGAGAGAGAGAGAGAGTGAGTGTTCTACTTCGTATATTTCCTGTAAAGTCATGTGGTACTGGCAATAAATAAGAAAACTGCATCTTAAGTAGTAACAACAAATCAAGGCAGGAAATTCGGTTTAACACAGAATTTCTTTGTTCCTATGCATCTTAGTTAACTACATTAAATATGAATTTATTTGGATTTGGGGGAATCTAAATGAATATGATTTAATAACTAATAAGATCTAGTCTTTTTTGTAAAAAACCCCCCAAAATCTATCACCTGAGCGCTAAAATAATGAATGCAAAAATCACCCTAAAGCATTGTGTGTTTCCTTACTTCCCTGCACTGCTTAAACATGGATGGATTTTTAATAATTTATTTCAGTGGCTCCTCTCTAGGGAATAGTTGCCAAAGGCTTTTCATTTTGTGTTCGATGCTTGCATTAGCAGCATACAAAAGATGCACACCCAATTCATGCACATCCAGTATGAAACTCAAAAGGGCATTTCTTTGTGGAATACATGTACATAAATCTGGGTTTAGGGTGGGCAAGGGCAAAAGAGAGCTGGCACAGTAAATACTTTGTTCAGATAACATTCCCTGGAAGTGAATTGGGCTTGCTTCTGTGTAATGTGCCTAGACATTAATCTGTGTTGTGTGTACAAGTAGACTGGGAAGTTAATCTGTGTAGTGAGTGGACTCCAAATTCAGAATGCAAATTTCACTGATAGATTGTCATTGCTCTGTGCCTCTGCCCAAAGGTTAGTGTCATTTGCCAGTATTCTGATCCTGACACTTTAATTTATGCATATCACTAGTGACAGGACAGATAATAAATCTCTTACTGATGTTACTAGGGAGAATAATTCATGAAAGAATCTACTTAAAAAGAATCCAAAATGGCTAGCAATGTTATAGGCAGGCTAGTATATTACAAGGGAAAAAAATCTGCATTCAGTGGAAAAAACAACAAAGAGACATTCATTTTTGTATAATATTTTATGACCTACTAGCAGAAGCCCAGTGGATATCTATGTTAGTGTCCTTTTACCTTGTTAGTATCCTTTTGGAGCTCTACATTGATTTGGTATTATCAGCAAACTTGACCATCTTATGCTTACCTATGGCTTCTATACTTGTATCAACAGTTAGAAAACACTGGTCCCCATATAGAGTTTTGAGGGATATCAGTGTTTACATCCCTCAGCTGTAAGAAGGACCGTCCATTTCAGCTCACTTTCCTGCTTTGTGTTATTTAACAAGTCACTAATCAATAAAGGGACCTCTACCTTCATTTCATGTTGTTGATGAGAAACTATGGCCCTTTCTGCACGGGGGAAAGGAACCGCGCAAAAACGGGACTCACCGGATTTCTTCAGCATCCGGGCGAGTCCGTCAGGACGAGGAGCAGTGCGAGCTTGTCGCTCTGCACTGCTCTGGCGTCCAAAATGGTGGCTTCTGGTTGGTGGAGGCTCTCCACCAACTGGAGAAGCTCGCCAGCCTAAAGCCCGCCCCTGGCAGATCTGCAGGCATGCACTAGTGCACGCCTCCAAATCTGCATCGGAGCGTAGCGACGGAGAGACACGGGGTGGTGCGCTCCGTGCTTTGAAAAACCTCTTAAAAGAGGTTTTTAAAAAGCATGCTGCGCGACCAGTTCCGGTCGTTCCGAACTGGACTGAGGTGTGGAACTACAAAAAGTAGTCCACCCCAGTCCACTCCACGGTGTAGAAGACCTCTGTTGAAGGTTGCTCTGCGCTGTTTTAATAGCCTGGTGTGGAAAGGGCCTATGTTAAAAGCAATTGGAAGTCCAGTTAAACAATGTTCAGCAGTTCACTCCTGTCCAAGTAGTTATGGACGCTTTTGAGGGACTCTGAAAGATTGCTGAGACAAGTCTTAAAAGCTGTGCTGATTCCTCTTCATCTACTTAAGGGTATGTATTAATTGTACAGTCATCCTTCCACATTCGCTAGGATTAGAGGCACAGGACCTCTGTGAAAGTGATAAAACAGTGAATAACTCTAGGCTATCGCAAACCATATTTAACAAACAAAAAAAGTATGATCACCATATTCAACCCACCATGGATTCCTCTGAGGCATCAGGGTTCCTTCACAAGGCAGAATGGGTTGGCTGGTGGGGCTTACTGCCACCTCCACTGCTGCTCCACAGCATTTTAATGGGGACTTATGAGACTCATTTGCAGTTTCTCAGTCTCAGAAGGCTTGCAGTCTCTATTAAAAATGACATAGGGAGGCAGCAGAGGTGACAACAAATAATCCGTGAATAATCAAATCCGCAAAAGTGAAGCATGCAAATGTGGAGGGCTGACTGTAGGTTGTTTTTTTTTTAAAGACAAGATACTAAAGGCATGAGTGAACTTTCACCAACTGTAAATGAGATTTCACTCTTCTGTTCTCTGAATCAAAGCTCTCTGCTTCTGGCTGTGTGTGTTTGCACACCTTTTGTGATCAGATTCACCCTTCATTTCCAGTGTATCCTAGTGCAAATGTGTGAGTGAACACAATATCAGAAGTTCTGAATAGTCAAAGATCTAGCACTTGTACACTTTATTCTACTGCCTAAATGTTCAGTTTGTTGATTTTATCCCCCCCCCGAAAAGTAACAAGTTTGTGGAGATACTGCAAAATGTGGTGAGTTGAGGTGAGGCTATATTTTAAGAGGGACACTGTATGGCTTTGCACTGTTCGCTGAGGATCAAACTATGGCCCTTTCCACACGAGGCGAAGGAATTGCTCTGTGCCATCACCTACTGCTTCTTTTGGGGTCCGAAGCAACGCGGACTGTCCTTGAAGCCCTTCCGCAGGACTTCTCCTTGGTCCAGGGTGAATTGGAGCAGTGCGAGGTCTGTAGATCCACACTGCTCCGGCTTCCAAAATGGTGGCTTCTGGCTTCCAAAATGGTGGCCTCCGGCTTCCAAAATGGCAGCTTCCAGTTGGTCGTGAGTCCTGACCAACCACTGAAGCTCACCACGCTTAAAGCCCACCCTCCGCAGATCACAGGCTCACATTGGTGTGAGCCTGCGAATCTGCACAAGGGAGCAGGAATGCAATGGTGCGTTCCAGGAAAATAAAGACCTGTTTTTTGCGGTCTTTAGAAAACATGCTGGAGGACCACTTGCGGTTGTTTTGGCGCAGACTGAGGTGCGGATCTCCAGTAAGTAGTCTGCTCCTAGTCCGCTCCAGCATGCAGGCAACCTCTGTGAGAGGATGCACTGCCCTGTTCTAATTGTCTGGTGTGGAAAGGGCCTATGAGTTATTTAGAGAACCTGCCATTAAAGGCATGCATGTGGGGCTAATGCTGTATTTGACCCTTTCTCCTTCATGATGCTCCTGATCAAACTGTCTCCAAGGCTTTTGTTTGCTTGGTGAGGAAAGGGCTGCTCACCAATCCACTGGGGAAATAGCAGTTATGTATGTATGTGACCTTGATTAGGGAAATAATGTAGTGAAAAGGAACAAACCTCTTTTGTGTCTTTTTAGTTAAGAACTTGGGTTTGGAGATGTTTGTCCTGGGAGAGACCACAGCTCAGAAAAATTACTCTTTTGGAAAACAGCATCCAGGATCCCCCAGCCAGCATGGACAGTGAAGGATTATGGGAGTTGTAGTCCAAAAGAATATTTTCTCCAAGCTTTGAGAGAGACCTGGTAGGAATAGGAAGGAGAGAGAGAGGAAATAAGGAGGTATGGCTGGGAGTGTGGGAGGAGACCTTTCAATGAGGTTGTTCTTAGAGAAATACTAGAATTTCTCGCTTATGTTGAAGAAGAATTCAACTGCCACTCTAGAAATCTTTTATGCATTCTTTCATGTATAAAAGATGACTAGTTTGACAGTTGAATTCTTCTGCCTGATTCTTCTTCTTCTGAAGCTTCCAAATACTGAATTAGACCATTGGCTTAACTAGCCCTTTAATGACACTTTGAGTGATCCATAGCACTTCTGCATGAGATCCCTTTTAAAACTGGTGATTTTGAGGACTGGACTTGGGATATTCTGTGTATATGCCATGTCTTCTGCCATTGACTATGGCTCCTTTCTTCATCCACTCCCCTGCTTCATCAGAATCATCCCTATCATTATGGGCAACATATGCTGGATGGTGATGAGGGCAGTGGAAACATGCCTTCTGGACATTCTCCTCTGTCAGACAACAGAGGTACATGTTCTAGGTAGTAATTCTAGGTAGATGTTCTATTTCCCCTGAGTTATCTCAGGTGCAGAGGATGCTGTTTTGTCACTATTGTTGAAGTAAGACTCAACGGCCAGTTGCGGGGGGAGAGGGGAGGCTTAGGTGCCATCTTGTCCTTTGACTCAGCTTCAGGATTTCTTGGGCTGGTCCTACCTCTTAGTAAATTAGGATTATCCCCTTTGTCCATTTATCTTATTTGACTTTTTAAAAATTTAAATCAGAATGGGAAGAACCTGTATATTATGCAGCCCTACCTCCTTTCACTAGAACAGTATATATGTTCAAAGAAGAAGGAAACTTTATCCTGAAGACTTCCTTAAGTCAAGACCTAGAGTGTGGAAGGACAGAATCCATGGTTGCAGGTAGATCAGGGAATGCTGTACAGGAGGCAGAAAACAGCTCTTCCTGATTTCCATGGATAAACATTTGTTTCTCATTTTTGAGGCTACCTGCTATTTTTACTATCAGTGCTTCCAAGTCTAGAACACAGACCTCACTCCTGTTATGGAGTCATAGCTTGTGAGACTGAATCATCTATAAATGCATAAGCATGAGATAAAGTATCCTCAATCAACAACATCAAAATCATGTTTGTCTGTCTCCAGAATTATTTGATGGGGTGTTTTCACTTTGGGTTGCCTTTAAAAAATCAGGATTGATATTTTTCTCTTACCAAAATTTCAACAAGGAATAGATTTCTTTACCACCAAGCTATAATAGGTGTTGTTTGAGAGGCCCTTGACTTCAGTGTTATAGTCAAAAACAGTTACACCCTACATTGTATCATTCGTTGAGCAATTAAGTTACTGATAGGCTTTTTACATTATTTACCATGATGGAAAGCTATGTTTACTCAACCTGAGTGCAAATCAACACGAAGAGGCAGAAGTTCAGAGTAAATTTAACTAATGATGTTGTGTTTTCATCTTTGGCAGTAAGACGATGGGTGGAGGGAAGCTTTCCTGCTTTTGATGCTATTTTATTTCTGCAGGAAGAGATCTGAAATGATCCAAGCTGTCATGTGAGAACTCAGTGAAGTTGAGATCCCCTTTGATTGCATCTGAATGTCTCTCTCAGTGAGTTATTGCCTCCCAAACAGAAGTACAGTACACAACACTTCAAGATGTTTACAGAATCATACTCTCACCTTTCAGATATTCATGTTTTCACACCGTAATTGTTAAAGTAAAATATAGTAGAATTGGATTCCATTGATAAGAATTGTAAGGAGACCTTGGAATGGAAGTCAAGTCCATTGCAACCAGATTACAAGATGGATAATTTCCTTCTCGTGGTATTTGTCCAGATCTTTTAATAAAATTTTTTAATGATCTATTATTTCTTGCAGGGCTCATCCAGGTTTTCTAATAATGTGATCTGAGGGATTTCAGAAATCTTCTGTTCCTAAGTTATGCAATATCAGCTGCCTTTGTGATGGAATCCATTTTGCATTAGTATCTTAATCATCTTCTAAAATTCATTTTTAGTATTTATTTATTTATTGATTGATCAAAGTAAACAGGACGCTGTTTCTAAGTACTAAGAACTTTTTTGGGGTAGATTTTTTTGTTACAACTGCTAAGAAATGAATTAAATTCACCTTCACTGAGCATAGCTAAACAAAAGAACCAGACAAAGACAAACTTATATACAGCAGATGAAGATTTCTGAGCTCAACTATGTGGTTATATGTGTCGTAATACTGCATACCTTGTCTAAGAGAATACTGGTTTCTACATTGTAATTGGTGCACAGAAATCAGTGTATGGTATATTATACTTAAAGATGCAGAGGTCAAAAAGGCCTATGACAAGCTCCAATGAAATCTTTGTGGGGAAGTGGCAGCATGAGCAGAATGCAGTATTGCTTAGATATGGCTATGCTTGATACATACATCTATCATTCAGAGAAATTATAACTATTCTTTTTTGGCACAGGGTCTGTCCCACAAGTTAAAAAGAAGTATCTGCTACCTCTGTGTATTTTCCCAGCCAGAGCAATGCTGAAGCCAATGGTAGCATACTGACCACAGATTATTTGTTTATAATGGTATCTTAATCCTGAGTTTCAAATCCCTGTTTCATGCTGTTTCTTGTTCTGTTCCTGGCAGATCCTGGTAGTCACCAATGCATGAAATATTGATTATATAGAAAGATGGAACTAGACTAAAAATGAGCTGAGACCTCAATTATCTATGTGAGTTAAAGCCAAATTTATATCCTAATATTTATCTTTTGAACTGTGGTGGTTCTGATGAATGACTGGAGGTGGGGGAGAGGTTAGAATAGAATCCTTCTCTGAAGTATTTAGGTTATCTCAAGCTATAATTCACAACCCGTTAAGAAAGAATAATTGGATTTAACCCTTTGGAGTTGGAGTAGAGGCAGCAGGCCAACCACTGCAGCACCTTGGACAGCTCCAAGTGAGCACCTGGTTCGGGCAAAGCCTAAACCCGAATCTTTTATGCTTCTTGGCCTAGTGATGGTCAGTGGACTGGTCTTTCTCCCTCAGCCTTTGACTGCCAGTCCCTGGCAAATTTCCTTGACTTCAGTGCAACTTAGTTTCACTTAAGAGCCTTACCACTAGATCAGAGTGGGAATCATGCAGTCCTCCTGATATCATAGGAACGCAGTTCCTAGGATTATTACCATTGGGTATGCTGGCTAGAGATTATGGAAATCAAAGAACATCTCGAGGACTGCATGATTCCATTCTAGTACTTACTGTAATAATGGTACAGATGTTCCATATTTCGTTCCTTTGCATTTCAACCTAAGCAAGGCCATTTGAGCAGGTGGAAAAATGCTCAACCATTTTCCAACCAGTCAAAAGCATCTTCCTCATGCTGCTTTTTTCCTTGGAGGGGAAAGGTACAAAGACCCTCTCCAAGTCATTTCTATCTTTTTTCTCTCTCTTCACAAGTGGACAAAGCTTATGTAGTAAATATAATTCTGAGTGTGCAAATAGCAGGAAGGGACCAGGCTAAGCAGTTATTTCCATCTTCTGGCTACTTTTCCATTCTACTCCACAAAAGGCCACTTTTCAGTAAAAACAAGCAAATAATAGACATAGAACTCTGTGTGACATCCAGCTTAGCCATATAGCAGCAATGTCTGGGAAAGTTACTTTTTTGGACTTCAGCTCTGAAAACCCTCAGTGGTTCAAAAAAGTAACTTTCTCAAACTCTATATAGCAGTAATTTCACTTAACTCTTGACTCACTTAACTCTTAACTCTTGTAACAGCAACTCTGCGTATTTGAAAGTAAATATCAGCAGTCATGTCTAGTATTGGGCTAGGCTTATGGAATTTGTGAGAATAGTTCATATAATTTACTTCCTTGGTACGTATTTATTTCCAGGTGTAAATGTGCTTTGGAGCTGCAGAAGCACAAGATCACACACACACTCTCATATATAAGCATTAGCTGACTGTGCTGGAATTAATTATTATGGGTCCCAATGAAGATTAAATTTGATTTCCATTTAAGCGATGTTAAAATCTTAAGAGTACAGAGAATATAGTTTCAGTCTGACTGGAACTGGATAATTTATTCTTAAATTGCACTATAATATGTATGCTTCATTTTTAAAAATTGCTGTGCCTTCTGGGAAACTTAGGGCTGATTCCAACTATCTGTCTTAAGTACATCCAAGAAATGTTTGCATGAAGCTAGATGCCGGAAGCCAGAAGGCCTTTCATAGGCACACTTGTGTGATGAGTCGTCTCCTCCTTGTCACAAAGCTGCATCATTCTTGGCTATGGCCTGTATATTTTTGGAATGTAGAATTAAGAGGAAATAATTGGCCAATTCTGAATTTTAGCCAAGAGTTTTGAACTCCTACCTTTGTCTTTCTTTTTCATGCTCATCATTTCAATTTGCCAGTATTTTGGTCTTCCTGACTGATTTCTTTTCCTTCGCAATTTAATAAAGTACTTTTGCTTGTGGTAAGTAATGTTCCAATTTTGTTTTGGAAAGTTGCATGGAAAAAATTGTACAAGATATCTGAGTCATGTTGTTCACATCATGTCTGGCAAATGTACCAGGTGAGAGGGTGGGGGCTGAAAATCACTCTGTAACCAGGTAGGTTAAGCTCCAATGCAAGCATTATTCTTCACCTGGGGCCCTTTTACACTTCTCAGTTATAGCATTATGATTCCACTTTAACTGCTATGGCTGGATTCTGTGGAGTTCTGGAGTTTGTAGTTTGGTTAGAGGCAATAGAGGAGCTCTTTAGCTGAGCATTCTAAGTACCCCTTCATAAACTGTAAATCCCATGATTCCATAGGACAGAACCATAGCAGTAAAAGTAGAACCATAGTGCTATAATTATGAAGTGTAAAAGAACCCCTAGAGCAGCTCATAACACTAAGCAGAAGTATAACCCATGTGATTTCTATGCATATTTATTCAGCTGTAAGTCCTACAGTATTTCAGGGGGGCTTGGAGCCCATTCACACTACACAATTATAGCACTATCATTCCACTTTACCTGCCAGGGTTCCATCTTATGGAATCTTGGAGTTTGTAGTTCAGTGAGGTGCTAGAATACTCTGGCTGAAAATTCTCGGTGCCTCTCCCTAAGCTGCCAACTAGTACTTCATAGGATTGATCTGGGGCAGTTAAAGTGGAATAATACCACTATAATTCTGTAGTGTGAGTGCTACTTACTCCTTAGAAACAGTATGCAAGATTGCATATCTTTATGCAATCTGCCAAATGAGCTGGGCTCTGCTGCTAATTTATCAGTTTTAATATTTCATTTTCAGTATGTCTTAAGTGAAGCACTGTTCTGTAACAATGAAATAGAGCAACTCTACAAATAAACCCATATCAGAGAAACTGGAACCAGGAGTGAACAACTTTTTAAAAAAATTCATGTGGTTGGACAAAAACAACAGGAAGGGCAGGCAAAAGGAGGAGATGAAACAGAATTGGTTCTAGCTTTTCCCAACAACAGTGAGAGGGAAAAAAAATCTACGCTTGATGTAAGACTGAACATGTGCATATTTTGTAGGTTGAAACAATATGATTCACTCACTGCCTTTAAGCATGAGAGCTAAGGCTGTACTAATTCCCAGCTGTGCATAATGCCAATTAGATACTCATTAAATTAACATTGATCGCCTATCTGATGGGAGCTTCAGTGCCAGATTAGTGCTATTGCACTAAATTAGAAGGGCAGGGAGCAGTTTCATGATTTTGTACCATGATTTTGCACAACAAACATTTCTGCAGACATCTCATCCACGGTTCCTTAACTTGTGGACTAGTAGCACTGAGAACAGTTGCCCTATACTGAAGAATCAAATGTATTGAATCAGCAGGTTTAAAATGCCCTTCATCCAAATGCTGTGTGAATGCAACATCATTCAAGAAAAAGATACAGGAAAGGATACGGGATAATCATCTTTCTGTGAAGGTAGGTTTTAGAGAATATTGTTGATCGGTATATTTGAGCTGGGAATTCAAGCAATGCCAACAACATGATATGTATCAATATATGCATTTTTTACATTCTTAATTAAGATGGGCACAAGTGGTGCATAACAAGGTTGCAAAATAAACCTTGAAAGTGAGAACCTTGACAGCTGTCAGTTATTGGCTTTGTAATACATTATGTTGTTCATGGAATCTAATTAGTTGAACTTGGCTCAGTGGAACTGAATCATAAGGCCCA
The DNA here is from genome assembly GCA_948474755.1 of Ctenosaura bakeri. NCBI lineage: Eukaryota > Metazoa > Chordata > Lepidosauria > Squamata > Iguanidae > Ctenosaura > Ctenosaura bakeri. The sequence goes on along the minus strand of CAOLHI010001704.1, from coordinate 529,389 downwards.
TGTGCACTGCTGCTGCCTACCAAAATAATAAATTGTCATTCTAAATTGCAGCGCACTCTTCTTTTAACTGTGTAGCCATTTAGAATTCGGGATTATTTCTGCTACTGTTCCTCTTACTTCTGCTTGATTTATGAAAGAGTATTAATCACAAATCAACACACTGTGGAAGACAGAATGATGATAACTAAACACTTGATTTGGATGGTAGGGGTGCATATGTGTGAAAATGAAATACAGAGTCAAAACTTAAGAGTTTTCCCCCCATAATTGTAGCCCCAGTGAATTTTATTATTTCGTGGAGCAGTCTTTGGAATGAGCTCAGTTTTGTGAAGGAGAAAGACTAGAGCTGAATAAGCTTTGAAGAAGTTTACTGACTCCTCAACAACAGAAATACAGGATAACTCTGGTGCATGTCCCATGTTTTTGTAACAGATTTTGTCCCAGGTGCAAGTTCTACCAATACAATTTAGCCCAGCTGAAGGAGAAAAAGGTGGCTAAATACATCTTATTTGTGATGATGCTGACCAGTAGTTTCTGTGTTCACAATGTGGGCTATAGGACTGAGCCATGACCCACAGTATATGTTTCTATCAAATGTACTTTGACCTCCTGTTGAATGATTTCTTTCTTTTTTTAATCTGAAAGTGTATTCAAAGAAGCAATCACTCACCTTTATTCGGAAGTGGCACACTACCACTGAACGTCTGAGCTGGCTCTTACACCTTATCCCTGTGTCATGCTACTTCCCTTGTGCACTGTTATGTCTGGCCCTTGTTAGGGGCAAAAGACTGAGCTAGGCTAAATGAGTTACCTTTTCCTTTGTTTATTTACATTAAATACTTCAAGCTTTTCCAACCAGCATGGGTTTTCCCACAAACAGCTCTGGCTGCTCAGCTTAGAAATATAGGGAAATTTTAGTACCTTCCCTGGAGTCACAGTCAGGACAGTGAAATGTATAGCTGACATAGGTTTCTGGTATAGGTCAGGCTCTCATTACACTCAGCGGGTTTGCTTTTGATGACAAAATTTTAAAATTCCTGTCTGTTTAGGAATCCTGGGTTTTTCAGAGACAGCACATGGGAATTCCTTCATGGAAAGCATAGGAAAGGGGTGAAGTAGGTCAGGCTTCCCAGAATGGCAACTTCCATTAAAATCAGGGCTTGAAAAAGTGATTTTTCTAGATTATCATTCGCAGAATTTTCTAGTCATCTTCCTAAGTGCTGTTGCACTATCCTCCTGCATTATACTTCTACATTGACTGGGCAATAAGACAGGTTCAAAGATGTCCATTACCCTCATTAAAGGGGCAACAGTGAAGCCAATGAAGCTCAGCCATAAACACAGAATGCATTTTAGAACAGTTATCTTCAACATCTTCATGTCAGGACCCATCTTGAGTGGCAGAGCAGATGGTTCTGGATGTGAAGGACCACAAGTTCAGTTCATAACACCTCTGAGTAGACAAAAGTAGACAAACCAAGTAGCAAGTGATGGGAAAGACCTTTTTTGTCTGAGGACCTAAGGAGCCACTCAGTATCCAAGTAGATAATACTGAATTAGGTGAACAATTAGTCTGAGCTAGTACAAAGGAGCTTCGTTTAAATTTCAGGCCAAGTTTTAACATACAACACACATTCCTCCCTCTCTCCCTTTTTTGTTTCCCACTTTACTTTCTCAAAAAGAACCCAGAACAAAGACACAAACAAAAGCCTAGTGCTGATACTAGTGATTTCCCAGGTATACCCACTGGGTTGTGACTCTCCAACCAGTTAAAGACAATTTTTCTAGAGAAAACACCACAGTGTTGTTGTTGTTGTTGTTTTGCAGGAGTTCCACTTAAAAACACATTGCAGCTCCTTAACAGATGAACTTAGAGTACAACCCCTGTTGATGTGACCCCTGCACACACAAATGTGAGGTTGCGTGAAACCTCACATCTCATTATTGTCAATGAATGCACTGGGCATGTGGCTGCACCAGCACAGGTGCACATACTTGTTGCATCCATTGACGATAATGGGATGGAGCATTTGCATTTTTTGTTTTACGTGAGATTTCCTGGAATGGAACCCTTACATACATATGGAGGGTGCACTGTATGTGGAAACTTCACTCAAGGCAGCAAGGGCAATTTGTAACAATGAATGCTATCTGACTACTTAATATATAAGAAAGAATTTTTTCTAATGGCTGATATCAGTTCTTTATTCTAGTAAACATACCTGGGCTTAGAAAGAAATGTACACACTATATTCTCAAAGGAAATACTAATCTGATTGCTGTTGTTGAGTTTAACTGGTTGTTAAAGGAAAGACAATATGACATTATTCTTTCTAAGATATCAACCAAATAAAGCCACCTTCCTTTCAGTGCAATTTTCTAAATAATAAGGGAAACATTAATCTCTGCTAAGATCTTTACTGCTCCGGTATGATCCAGTATGATCAAGAAAAACATTTTTCTTACCTACAGTTATCTATGCTTTTTGTGGTAAACGCAATCAGAGACTATTGCTCATTGGAGCAATTTGTAGACAGGTTAAGTAAATTAAATCACTCAGTGTCTTTTTTTTTTTTTTTACAACAGCTTTAAAGTTAAAAGTAATCTGCAAAGAAAATACACAGTTTCAGTTGGTTTGTAATATGTGCTAATGGTCTTGGGTAAAAATTTCTGATAACACACTACAATTCCCTCAGGGACAGTTTTGTGAATAAGTGGATTTTTTTAAAAAAGGCTATGTTATTAGCTAGTTATTTCTTTGAAATAAAAAGCTGTTAAAATATAAATTGCATAGATATACAAGTGAACAGGAATATAATTTTTTTAATGAATAATATGCATTGTCATGATGCTTTCTGTACTCAAAGGAAACATTTCAAGTCTGGAATCCTAACTGAGTCCCAAATCTAGGGTTCACAGCTTCAAACTGTCATAATGTTTCTTTCACTGAGCTGTTTTATTTCTTTTATTTCTATTTTAAATTGAATAGACTAGTATGTGTAATGGTTTTTTTTTATTTTTATTAAGAGGCGTAAGGCATGTTCTAATGACAATTTCAGCTACGTTACTACAATTAGGGGGGTAATGAGCTCTCTGCCTTCAATGGATGCAGTCAAATCTCTGATCAGAGGGTATGTGCACATATACCTCCCCTTATGTGTAGGTCTGCGTGTATGGGCTTGCCTGAGCACACAAAGTCTGAAAGCCAGGATCACACTGGCATAATCTTGGTTCCACTCTGTGTACTCAGAGCTACACAGAATCATAATTTAAACAGAAATATGCATAGATTCTGAAGCATAATGGAAATAGTTTCTAAATACAGTCACTTCTTTCTGAGGCAGTTATTTTCAGGACAGAAATCTGCATTCATTTCTGTTTCAGGTACATGCTTTCCTTATCCTTAAACCCACTGGCTATCCATTCAACCCAGAGGCAGGTACACCCTCAATTTGTTTCAGAATGACTAACTCTGCTGGATCATAGCTTCTGAACATTCAAAATCAATAGGTTTATAGACATGTTACTCTGTATTGGATTGTAACTTTGCTCTGTTGGCAACAGTGTTGTCTTTGGCCATTGAAAATACAGTGGGTTCTGCACTTTTGTGAGAGTTCGGGGTGCAGAACCCTCATGAAAGTGGCAAAACCATAACTTCCCCTGGCACTCCCCCTCTCATTCCCTTCTGGGGTCCCTCCCTTCCATTCCTTGCCTTTTTCCCTCGTGCGTCTACCTTCCTTGTTCACACCTGGGCCAAAGGCAAAGGAATGAGGGGGATGGCATGCACCTCTCTCCCCATTCTCTTGCCTTTTGCCCCAGCATGCCTTCCTTCCTTCTCCAATCACTGGGGCAAAAGGCAAGGGAATGGGGGAAGGCACATGCACCTTACCCATTCCCTTGCCTTTTACTCTGGCATTTCTGCCTTCTTTTTCTTTGCACATGGGCAAAAAGCAAGAGAATAGAGGGAAGGCACACACACACACCTTCTTCATGCATGGTGTTCCCCTCCCATTCCCTTGCCTTTAGCCCAGGCATGGAGAAGGAAGGCATGTGCGCTCAGCCAAAAGGGAAGGGAATGGGATGAGTAGCATTGGGGTGGGGAGGCACACACACTCCTCAGGAACTATAAAATTAATGAAGGCCAGATGCATGAATGTGGAGGGAGGGCTGTAACTGTTGCATGAGAGTAGGAAGGAGCTGGTTTATTGGATAACATGAAAGTTCCATCTATTTTGGTTGTGTTTCTCTCACAGTGGCTAGTCCAACAGTTCTGGTAAGCTCTGATGCATAAATGGTTTGTTCTTGCTCACAAGAATTTTCCTAGTCAATTAAATGTAACAGGGGTGCCTTCCACCAAGAGAAGAATACATGGCATTCTCTCCCTGATGAAGTGAATAGAGGAACAGAAAATTAAAGTGATCGGTTTAACAGCGTTTGTAGATTTGGGATTACTGAGAATCAGTATCAGTGTGCTCAGGTGGGACCATAAGTTTTGAGTACCCAAGGTTTTGAGGAAATAAAACATCAGAAAGAAAGATCCAATTAGGGGGAGGGAGACCATACTTAATAGCCCAATGAAGACCAAGCATACTCCTCTGTGGCTATAGAAAGCTGCACCTTGGGGACAGTGTAGGAAAGAATGGATCATCTTGAAGGAAGGCAAAGCTGGCCAGAACAGTAAACGGGAACAATAAACAAGAGCAGCAGTCCATGCTGCGAAGTTTTGTTGCAGACCCCACTAGTGCAAGAGATTTGGTGTAACTTATACTGAGACAATACACCACTTCACTTGGCAAGAGCTCTCTGGGGTATCAGGTAAAAATCCTTCCTGGCCCTGCTATCCAATATCTGTTGAGCAGCGGTGCCAAAGAGAAATAATAAATAAATAAAATGAAGACTGGGAGTTTTTCCACATGAAGTATGCCATTCCACCATCTCACATTAACTCATTTTTGTGTCTTGTGACAGTAATTAGCATACAGCTTAATGCAGACAACTTTTCTAAAATCTTAAATTCATTTTCTGCTAGCATGGATAGAAGAAAGCCTCCATATTCCTTTTGCCCCTATTTGATTGCTTTCTCTTTAGCACTCTCAGTGTAGGACCGAATCTCGGCACTTGGTAAAAATTCTCCTTGCATGATTTTGTATAGAATATTAAAAGACACTAATGGATAACATGTTAATATATCCTAGTTAAATGTCTTTTCAGGGTAAAAAATATTCATACATTCCCTTGTTATATATTTTTGATTGCTGTTGCTCCTGAGTAAGAACTGATGATTGTTTTGGCTGTTGCTAAATTTCCCCTGCACTTGTCTCTCTCTCTCTCTCTGTCTGCTTTTTTTTTTTTGGGGGGGGAGGAGGGGTTCTTTTTTGTATAATGGTAGCATGTAAGTGTAAGATATTCTCATTTCTTTTATTAAAATCCCCTTCTTTTGGTGCTGTATGGCACAATTGGAAAAAAGAACTCACAGAACATATTGTCTTGTCTGTTAAATAAATATAAACAGTGCTGCAAAAAGTAATTATATTGCTAGTCACCAGCCTAACAGTTCACTTCAGGCAATAAATCCTGATCAACAAACAATACTTCTTCAGTGCTAAATTGGATCTTGGTTGTAATTGAATGTCCTTAACTTAGTATTCTCTTGGATTGGAAGAATATCATTTTCATGTCCTCTCTTTAAATTTTCATTAAGGAAAACTACAGCTACCTGCTGCCTCATCTGGTCATGTTTAATGATATTCTCTAACTCCCTCTTTGCATCAGCAGGAGCCTCCTCTAAATTGGTCAACTGGGTGGAACATTGTTTTCATGAGTTCAATTCAGTTCAAATTAGTCTTGTAAAAATAATGACATAAAATGACATAGGGCAACAGCCAACACGGCATTTCCCTGGTGGAACAGCGGGATCCAGTAGGACTCAGTGTGTGTGTGTGTGTGAGTTTCTCTCCTCACTGCAGCCCCAAGGATCCCTCAAAGCCCTCCCAGACTCCTGGGAAACACTCTGGAACTGGGTTTTAGGTGGCACTGCCTACTGCTGGAAATTCTAAAACTTTCCCTGGTGGATACATTGGATTGAGCAGGTTATGGTTTTTCCACCCACTCGCCCATCCTTCCACCTTAATTCGCATTTTGTGAGAAAATCTAATAAGGTAACACAGCTTAGCATGTGTATTTTGATACCACTTGTCAGCTAAGCACTCTCTAAGCGGTTTATAATGTTGTAAGCTAATTGCCCCTAACAAGCTGGGTACTCATTTTACTGATCTGTGGAAGGATGGAAGGCTGAGTCAACCTGGAGCCTGGCGGGATCGAACTCACAACCTTGTGGCTGCAGTACCGGCATTTAACCACTGCACCACCAGGACTCCTTGCACCACCAGGGTAGAGTTCCCTTGCCCATTATTTTTTATACAACAAAGTGACAACATAGCTGGCTTCAGCAAAAAATAAACAGATGATCTAAAAGACTGTTCCCAACATTCCTTCTGTTACTCTGTGACAACGGTGGGGCCCAGTTTGGTGAGTGGTGATGCAGTGTCTATTACGCAAAGACCATGGGGACCGGGAGCTACCGTGCTAGCTGAAAGTGTGAACTTATCTTAGAGATAGATGTGAACTTATCTTAGAGACTTTGGATAGCTCCTTTAAACTTCAGACTAAAAACCATAGAAGATCCACCTTCCCACTGTCATGGTTATCACCAACTTCTGTGGCACAGAGAGATATATTGCTCTGAGGTTCTTTGCAATATATACTCATTCACTCCATCATCTCCACTCCTGCTTGGAATGTACCAGTACCAGTGTACCTCTGTACAATTCAAGTAGCTTTTAAAAATTGTATTAAAGCCATGTCTATATCATTTGAAAAGAGTGAGCTTTGTTGATTGTTCCGTTTGCCTATACAATTGGCTGTTAATTCTAAATGAAAATAAACAAAATAAAAACATTATATATTTGCAATAAGATCATAGTTTTATTTTGGCTTTTTATGTTCAAAGACCATGTGTTATGTTTGGAAAAAGGTAGAGTTTTGTGTCTTTATCAATAAAGCACATGTGGAAAATCAAAGCTGAATATTTTTGTCTTTTTATCTGATTTATATTTGTAAGCTGCTTCAACTGATTAAAATTAGTTACACACTCTTAACAATTCATCTATATGCCAGGATATTTGAATGTGTTTATATGAAGAGTTTATATACAAGTCTTCTCCATTACCCAGTTTGTGGTAGGGTGATTTTGTGGCCAGTTGGGTTGAAATGGGGCACACAAAGGAAAGACTATGTCATCACATGCTTTGTTGTAATACTAGTTGTGGGTGAAGCCAAGGTAGATCAGTTTAACCACTCCAAGCCCCCAGAGGCAGGGGAGGCATGGAGCTTTTTGATCTGAGCTTCACATCAGAGCCTTTTGGCCTGAGGCACCTGCTTCCAGTCTGTGTTATAAAAAAGAAAGCAACCTATACATCTCTTGGTAAATTAGTTCTCAAGTTTACTTACTGACTTGCTCCTTGTTCAAAGATCCCAACATGACATAACCTCACAAAAACCCTAAGAGGTAGGTGAATCAGAGTTATTGTTTGACCCAAGGTTGTTTGCCATATTTAGTCCAAATTTGCCAACCATCACAGTTCTAGAGAACTGTCTCTTGCCATCACTTAAAAGTTTGCTTCAAAGCTACACAAAAATAAGCAGGACATTTATTCCTTCATGCAGCAATATAGGAGCATAATATAAAGGGGAAATAACTTCTCAGAAGAATACTTAAGAGGGCTGGCTTACACATGAGTCTCACACTGAGCCTTGCAATTTGATTCAGTCAGTACTCTCAACCCAATACCTGAATTGCCTGTATTAACAAATGGATGTTAATCTGTGGTATGTTATTTACACATGCGAATACTGGATGCTGCATGCACTGCGTGCTTAACATGCATGTGTGAACTGCTGTAGCACTGCCATATTATTTCAAGGAAAGAAGTGAGCTCAATGGCAAGTCGCTTGAAGCAACACCAAATACAAGATCATCAACATATAATGTAAGTTTATGAGACTGACTGGACAACCAGCAGAATCATGTGCTGCAGTTAACACTACACCACTCCAGACTACAAGGGCATGGATGAAGGAGAAAAGGATAGGATGGCATGTGTGAATTTCTACCAGATCAAAAAACCTCCCTCCTGTAGAAAGTTGGGATGTCTGGAAGAAGCGGTCCACCTCACTCATCTCCCTGCCACAATAGTTTTCACTCTCTCTCTCTGTGAGAAGGAGAATGGAAATGGCATAGGCAAATGAGAGAGTTGCACCACACAATTCTGCTGATTGTATACCTCTCTTTTGACGACAGGGTGCTTTTATGTTGGACATCTCTTGGAAATACTACAGCACACTTCCTTTTCATTTCATCTGAAATGTATTTTTTTTAAAATCCTGCTTTTCCTCATATAACGGTTTCCTGTGTTGTGACACTGGCTATGCATAATTCCGTGTGTCCTGAGAGCCATCTCTTGGGAGGCTGTGTGCCAACAGCACTCTCTATGTGTGGAAAATCCTTGTTTCTGTGCATGGTTAGCTCTTGACTTGATCTGATGCCCCTGTCTTACAGTTGGTCAACTGTGCAATTTCCTCAATTAGGACACAGTTTGCCCCAGAGAGTATCACAGAGCTTCTGAGTGGGTCACATGATGGGGATGTTGATATAACTTTAAGGTTAAATGAAAATCTTACCTCATCATCGCTACTGGGTATGGTGCAGGAATTCCTGTGCCAAGGGCGCTTGGCACAGGAAACTGAAGCGTGGCCTTTATACTGAATGAAGTCTCTGAGGAGGAAGTTATGCAGTAACTTGAGAAACTTGAGCGCCATAAATCACTGCATGGTGTTTTCCCTGAGAGTTCTGAAGGAAAGAAAGTGCAAAAAGTCAAGCTACTGACAAGAGCATGCAGCATTTCCTTCAAAGCAGCAGCTGCTCCAGCTGAGGAAAGGAGGAGACCTGCCATAACCTCTCTTTTCAAGAGTAAAAGAAAAGAAAGACACTTGGGAAGTCACAAGTCTTGGTTCACAGCAAACATCAACGCAAGCGATATGGAGCAAAACTTACATAATTCCTTTAGGGTATTTGGTTCATCTGGTTGCGGCGACCTCCTTTGTGTCTCTTAGAGAAACAAAGATAAAATGGTGGACTGAGTTGGTATATCAGACACATGATTCTATTTATTTATAATCAGTGGTTACCCCAAATAGATACTGTGCCCCCTATTTTTTGGAAGCATTACAAAAAACCCCACATCAGTTGCTACAAACATAATAAACAAAGTGGCAAAAAACAAACCAAAGCTGTGACAAAACAAGCATAACACTGAGGCTCAGCAGGCCAACGCTACTCAAAAAAACAAAAACAAAAATCATTTCCACTCAAAGTCTCCATTTTGTGGCTTCTCCAGAAAAGGTGAAGATTGAAACAAAAGGTATTCTGGAAAAATCAAAGTTATGGGATCAAAGTTTAAAAGGAACAGGAGGCATAATATTTTTGTTAGGAGCAACTGACATGACAGAATGTATCAAGCCAGATTTTAGGTCGGACAGAATTTTTTCTGAGCCTAGACATTAAGCAAAATAAAGAGCAGGGGTGGGAGTGGGGAGGAAGAGGAAGAGGAAGGAGAAGAAGAAAAGAAGAAAAAAAAAGTAGTTCATGATGAACAAATGTTGTGATAGCTCCAAAGTGGGTGAGTTGAAAAGAAGATTAGGTGAATTCACAAGCTGCCAAAGGCTATGAGTCATGAGGTTGTCTATCACTTCCAGCATCAGTGGCAGTATGTTTCCAACTACCAAATATTGGCTAAAATGGTCAGTTTTGGGTCTCCCAAAAGCATCTGGTTATGTACTGTGAAAATGCTGGACTAAATTGGCCTTTGGTCTGATCCAATGCAGTTCTTCACATGTCCCAACAATTTATGGTATAATCTGAAATATGATTTGTCCCTGGCAGAAACTGATCCAATTAATTCTGCACAATTTCTTCCTGCACTTTATCTTAAGACTTTCACAAACTTCAGACCTTGAGGCTTTAACATCACACACTATCATTTATCTTCTCACCATTCCCTGTTTAGCAGTCTGAATACTGATGATGTGATTAGACAATTAGTCCAAATTTGGACTAAGTGGTCCTACTGTTAGGCTCTAATTCAGTAGATAACATGCACTGCTCTGTTGTTGTATGCATTCAAATCTTTTCTGATTAATGGCAAACCTATCACGGGGTTTTCCGGGCCTGAGACAAACCTATCACGGCAAACCGATCATGGGATTTTCTGGGCCTGAGAATGTGTGACACTCCCAAGGTCACCCAGTGGGTTTCCATATCTCCAGGGTTGTAGCCCAACACTCAAACCACTACACTACACTGGCTCTACTTCAAAAATGTGGTAAACTAACTCTGTAATATTAGGAGACTCTTTGCGTCACTCTGCGAAGTGGAACCTTAGATTCTCATCCCAAAGTCATGTCCTGACACCACCACTGAAGAAGATGTCTGGGGAACAACACACACACACACACACACACACACACGGAGGCCATTTCCACACTAGACTGTTATAGCGCTCTCATTCCGCTTTCAACCTCCTATGGAATCCTGGGGTTTGCAGTTTAGGGAGGGGCTGAAAGGAGGTTGAAAGCGGAATGAGAGCGCTATAACAGTCTAGTGAGGAAATGGCCCGAGTGTTCTTCCTGCACCATTTTTCTCCTTGATATTCTGGTACTAGCCATAACTTTTTCTTCCTATGGCAAAAGGTAGACTTTTTTTTTTTTACCCCTGTTCCAAGAGTTTCTGATATAGGCCAAAGTAAATGTCATATCTCTGTATGCATCATCTCAGTTACTCCTCAGTAGTTCTGCTGATGATGTTTTGAATAGGGGTGTGTCTTTTCCATGGCATTTTTCTGCTGATTCATGGTCCCCCATCACATTTTCTTCTTTTACTTCTTTTCAGTGTGATAGTGATAGTGATAAAGTGGTACAGCTTTGTAACACTTGAGCACTATCGCTATATGAAAAGCTTTAAAAAAATAAGAAAATCTCATTGAAAATAGAAAAAATATGTAAGATGGGGAACATAGACACTATGGAAGAAGATATAGGGGAGTGGGTCACAGAAAAGAGGGAAGGAAAATATATCCCTACCATAGCTTAACTCCATCTTAAGAGAGAGAAAAGAACAATATACAGACCAAAAGCCTTATCACACCATACCTTAATACTGCATTGTTCCACTGGAATCCTCCTATAGCCATTCCCGTGATGGTATCAGGCCATTAACGTTCCCTATTGCACTCTTTTGACATCTGCGGATGAGTAGTGTTATTCACACTATTCTTCCCTCTGCATTACAATGTCATTGCTGAGTCTTTTTCCCTGCCCCACACTTCATGATTGGCCTGGAAGTTATTGGGCAGAGATCTCCTTGGGAGTAGAGGAGGGAGGGATACCCTGAGAAAGCCCACATCACACCCACTACTGGTTCAGCTACGGAAGGATGTACTATCTGGAAACCACATTCCACATCTAACTGTACTGTTGCAGGAAAGGGGGTCATTAATGGATTATTTACTGCATGAAAAAGGGGACATTTCAAATGGATGGCAACACAACAGCTGCTGATGAGCAAAGATGTCATGTGACAGGACTGAGCCTCTGGAGGTATGACATCTTGGTGTGATAAGGTCCCAAGGTAGTCCTATAATCTGCTACACCTAACAACAAACAAGCCTGGTATATTTAGGATTCAACTGGATGTAGGAGAGAAACAAGTTATTAAAATGGGTCAAATCCAAAACAAACAAACAAACAAACAAAATGCCATGACATTTATCAGAACTATTGAGCAGTCTGGAGGAGCTCTTAGCCTAATGAAATCATAATAATTTGTGCAAAATGACTAACTGAGATGGAACCAAACTACTGGACTGACACTAGTGCCAGGAAGAAGATGTGTATCTTGCCAGTGGTAGGAGCATGACACCATCAGATGCAACTCTTAGTTGTATCTTATAAAGGTATTAACTTATTGAACCATTTGTAATCTTCCTTCCCATCACTAGTAGATCAAAATAGCTACCTATGGTTTATGTGTGTTGGGGATGAATGCCATCTTTGTAGTTCTGGTTTTACTTACATGTCAGGAAGTCCTTGTAACATCTAGTGAAATAAGATTGCAATAACATTCAGTTTCACTGTATAGCTTACAAGATAATTTCATGGAAGCTCTATTTATCAGCCGTATGTGTCATTAAAGACTTACAACACAATTAGCTAAAGAGGGCATATATATGTATAAAAGCTATAATGAGGCTTTTTGATACCAACCAGTTTCTGAACATTGTTGTTGTGCATCATCAAGTTATTTCTGAGTTATGGTGACTTTAAACTGAACCTATCATGGGATTTTTGTGGCAAGATTTGCTCAGCGGCTGTTTACATTACTGAGAAAATTTAGATTATAATAAATAACCGGAAGGTACTAATAGTATAATATATGGAACTGGACAGTATGGGCTACAGAATGGAGCCACATGAGGGGCATGAGTGAGGCAGAATTAGTGTGTTTGCCCATTCAGTCCTTTCTCCCCAAAAAACTATCTTCTAAGAACAAACAAATAAACAAACCAACAACAACAACAAATGCAGTAGTTGACTCAGCCAGCATCTTTTTGCAGTGGACAGACCAGTTGATGAAAAGGATGAAGGTACAGTGAGTTATGCCAGGCAATGTTAGAAGGAAGGGCACAGGAGGATGAGAGAGGGATATGGATGAGAGCCAAGCATGGCATAGTGCCAGAGTTAGTGATTTGTAAACACACACACACACACACACACACACTCCAATAGAGCTTCACTAAACCTGGTACAGGAAAAGGAAAATCCTGGCTCAGAATAAAATACACAAGGACTTATGAAATTACAGACTTGGAAGCAGGCAAAGAACATTCAATCTAGACCCCTGCTGCACCATGAACTGCTCTCCACACAACTGTGCCATATTGCAGACTGCATGCCAAGGAATAGTGAGCAGTGGAATTAGTGGCTGAGGCAAACAATACAGAATTAATTGTGAATCAACATTACCTCTGAAAATAGCGCACTCTCATATTCAGCCACATTCAGGGCCAAAGCAGCCATTCCTTCCAAGATATAGTTAGCAGAGTGTCTTTTAAGAAATATTCTGCTATTGAGCAGTAGTGGCCAACATATAACCCCCAGGTCACATTCTAGGGCTCCCAGGTGTGCTGGTTGCCTCTGTCCACTCCCCCAATACAGTTTTTTTTTACTCCAATCATGTCCTCTGGGTGAATGTGATTGCTCATTTCACCCAGTTTTGCCTCTAACCAATTTTAGGCCCATGGGGCCCTTTTTCATATGGTTTTGGAGGAAAAATTCCCCTGCAGTTTTAAAACAGGTGGGAGTTGGAGGAGAAACAGGGCTAAATAGCTGATTCCATCCTCCAGAGCAGCCTTTTCCAACCTTTTTACCTTGGAGAAGCCTTTGAAATAATTTTTAGACTTCAGTGACCTCCTGACATAATAATGATTACATCTACAGCTCAAAAAGAAAGAAAGAAAAAAAAAGAAGGTATTTTTAAAAATCAGAACTTCTCACACCTCTGGTGACCTCTTGAGAGACCTTAGGCTTACAGGGAAGCCTGGTTGAGAAATCCTGCTGTAGAGTGTGCTATTGGCTGTTCAGGGCTGACTCCCCCCACCCCAAGGTGCACAGAAGTAAATGAAATCACAACACCAGCATGAGGTTGGGGAGCTTCAACCCTTCCCCCATTATGCTCCTTATCCAGATTAGGCCTGGCATACCTGCAATTTTTATTGCAAAATAGTGACTCATGGCTTTCATTTCCTTCCATTTTTCCTGCATATAAATTGCAGCATAGTGGATCTGGCTTGAGATTAGTATGTATTTGTGTGTTTAAATGTTTGCAGTCTCTTAGGACACACACACCCAGGTCCCAGACTAGACCAATCTCCTGCATTACCAAGGCCATTTCCACATCACATCACTGTCCCATGACAGGGATGGGTTGGCAATGGTCTGTGAGTTATGCTTTCGCAAAATGTCATCATGGTCCCCCTGCCAACATGTCCCCATCCGTTGCAATCGCATGATATATCATTAATGGCTCACCTGCAATTGCGTGATGCGCCTGTTGCTGGTAGCCATACGGAATGGGAGGAAGCAGGATCCACATGCTTTCTTCCCCAGTGCAGCAGAGGAAAGAGGCTGGCTGCAGTGTGGAGAGAAGGAGTGTATTGCTTGTGCTCCCATCTGCAGGCAGCAGGCTGGATGCAGAGGAAAGCATTGGGAACAACCTTCCATCCTGACAAAGACGCTGCCGGGATGACACCAGGATGACAATGGAAAAGGGTGAGTGCAGTAACGGTCCAAATCTCTTGCATTTACTCTAAAATAAAAAAAAAAAAGTAGGCTTATCCACTAGTTATCACTTCAAAACAGTGTTTGTTCTGCCCCCAGAAAAGGAAAACTGCACCTACCCAATGTAGTTTATAGCCTCAGATCTGCATTTGTAGTGTGAGTGTGGATGTATGCACCTTCTGATCACTCATATACTTATGGCAACCCCATGAATTCCATGGGATTTTCTTAGGCAAGGAATGTTCAGAGGTGCTTTGCCATTATCTTCCTCTGAAATATAGCCTGCAGCACCTGGTATTCCTTGATGGTCTCCCACCCAAGAACAATCCAGCGCTGACCCTGCTTAGCTTGTAGACACTGCACTCTCGGGATTTATATAGCACTGTTCCTAAGCACTCCAATACTTCATATGCATTACCTCAGTAGTCTTTCAGAGCATAACAATTAAAGTTTGGAAAGTTACTTTAAAAGCTCATTAATTACATTTATAGTTCCAAGACCTCCGACTGAAAGCAGTTACTGTTACAGTTATAATTGTTGTAGTTACTGTTATGGTTACAATTGTTACAAAGTAACACTTTACTTTCCTGGTTCTCGAAAGTAACTAGACCACTTACTTTTTGTTACTTTTTAAAATATCTGAATGCTACAAACTACAGGCCTGAGGTCCAAAACATGCTCATCTCCTGTCCACTTTTCTATTACCTCAAGACCTGCGACAGAACATGAAGTAGCAACACAAGTCACAGTAGGCACCAACATTCCAACAGTGTTGGTATTCCTCCTCCGCCAGTTAGTAAGGCCATATCCCTGTTGAGCATAGATATAACAAAAAAGTGACCACTTACCCAACAAAAGGGAAGAAATGATCCTTTCTTAACTTATAACTGTTACAATTCCGTTATACCCAACCTTAGTTATTGGGGAAATAAATTAATTGCAAGTATAAATAATTAGTTCCAATCTCCAATAAGACCCTGTCAGTGTTCTCTTCTCATTGGAGCCAAGCAGATATCTTAGGGAAATTCACAAGCAGAACATGAATTCAATAGTATCTTTTCACTCCAGAGACATTAAGCTGCCTCTGATACTGGTTACAATCTACAGCGATCATGACCAGCAGCCCTTGATGTGCATATCTTCCATATATTTATCTAGCTGCCTTTTAAAGCCATCTGTTCTGATGAACATGACCCCATTTTGCAATAATGAATTCCAGTTATGGCCTGTGTGAAAAAAAATGCTTTCTTTTGTCCTTCCTTACAATGACAAGAACCATAGGAGGTAGAAAAACATTACTTTCTTTGCCATAAGCAAACTGTGGCCTGAGGCTGAGATGGCAGCCATAAGCCTAAGGACACCAAGTAATTTTATGGCTGATGTGAGATGTTTAACAAGGAACACCATAGCTTAGATGCATAAACACCACAGATATGGGTGCTACTCAGCAACTTTTGTATCAGTCTCCTCAATTTCCACTTACAGGGCAGCAGGCAATGTGATTGATGGGGGTCTATTCCTTTGTGGATCAGGAGGGCACTTGGAACAGGTGGTCCCTCCCCCTCCTGTGAGCAACCTCTAGTGCCAGTCAGAAGCAAGATCCCTGCTTTAATTCTCTCTCATGCTAGAGACCACACGTGTATGTAGGGGGGTGGGACCCTCAGCCAGCTGCTTCCCAATTGATGGGGAACAGATTGCCATCAATCACAGTGGCTGCTGGCAGGTAAGTAAGGATGGGGGACTTTCAAGGTCCCAAGTATCCCCTAAACTGGGGGGTCATAGGGATCATGAATACAAAACAGTCATGAGTATGTAACTCTAGGGCCATTTCCATACTACACTGTTATAGTGCTATTATTCCACTTTCAACATCCTATGGAATCCTAGGGCTTGCAGCTTAGGGAGGGGCCTTTCGAATTCTCAGCCAGAGAGCTCTTTGGCCTCAGTAAACTACAAATCCCAGAATTCCACAGGATGTTGAAAGTAGATTAATAACATTTCCAAAGTGTAGGGTGGAAATGGCCTTGGTTACACTTTAAATGCCCAATAGGATTCCAGCCACAAGCCCTCCAAAATATGTCTTAAATTCAGTTGTCAGTTCCAATTATAGCAGGCTATTGAATGAATGGGAACTTGGTAAGGCAACAATGGTGGCGCAGTGGTTAAATACCGGTACCGAAGCCACAACATTGTGAGTTCAATCTTGCAGGGCTCCAGATTGACTCAGCCTTCCATCCTTCTACAGGTAGGTAAAATGAGTACCCAGCTTGTTGGGGGCAATTAGCTTACAACATTGTAAACCGCTTAGGGAGTGCTTCACACTGATAAGAAATATAGAAATGTAACTGCTATTAACTGCTATTATGTAAGGACCACCAACTCAATGGGTCTCGTGGTGTTAGCACAAACAAATCAATTTAAACCTGAATTTAAGTCTATCCTTTTATGATATCCCCAAATCTGCTACCTTAACTGTTCACCTCTCTGTACCTAATGAAAGTGCTGAGCCAGCTTGAGGATGCACAAGCAGAATTGCTTTTGCAAGAGCTGGCAGGGTATGTGGGACATCAAATCTAGACTTCTTCTCACTGTCTAAAAGGAAGAGCATAGACTTAGGAGCCCTTGAAAAAGTTAAACCTCAGAGTATAGTATGGAATCAGTCAGTATAGAATGAAATCAACAAAGAAACTGGGAGATTTCTATGTATGAAATGAAACCCTGTTTTGTCTGAGAACAGGACCATTGTTTATCTTTGTTTTTTAATGGCTTAATTCATCCAAAGTCTTTCATCCTTGCTTCCCAGTAATATGTAAACCAGAGCCCAAGACCATGAGTTTTAATGCTCTGGAGATTTGGATGACACAAAAACATTGGAATGTGATATATTGATAACTGAGTTCCATTTTAGGAGAGTCTGAATTTTAGTTTCATAGGATGGCCTCTGGGAATGTTTTTAGATGCTAGTATGTGGAAAGATACCACTAGTAAGATGAAAAATATCTGTCAGGTTAAAAAAAAATACATAGTAGCTTTGCCATTTATCTCTGGTCCTTCAAGCCTAGTAATAAATCAGGTCATGAATGCTGCTAAATGTATTGCCAACAGATCTTTGATTAAATCCAAAAGTACCAAGGAATGAATCTCAATGCACCAGCATTTGGGGCGGTTCTAATAATCCTACACAGGGAGCAGGAAATTCATTCTCCAGTATATTTCACAACCTTACATTTTTTCTGAGAGTCTTCCACCTTTGATTAGTCTGGGCTGCTGAAGGATGGCTGGGGAAAGAAGACACCTGGTCAATGAAAGACCCAGGAGGTGTTTCCTGCATCTTCTGTAGCAGGATGGGAAATGGGTGACCCTCAGACACTATTGGACTGCAGATTCTATCAACCTTAACTAGCAGGACCAACAGTGAGAAATAATAGAGGTCACAGTGCAGGTAAACAAACCCTGGAAGAGGCACTTTCTGTCCTTTAAGTTTTAGTAATCCTTCCTGATTTGGAAATTACTGGACCTTCATTTGTAAATATATTTAAATAGACAGGGAAACTGACATGGGTTTAGCAGAAAGTGCTCAGAAGGAGATTTATGATTCCAAGTTCATTGCAGATCATTGTTGACTGGAACAATACAAAGAAATTTTAAGTTAAAAGCTCTTAATGATAATTGTGAATGAGGATGTTACCATGGATTTGCATTGCCCAGCATGGAGAGCAGACAAAAGAACTTAATGGTCCTCAATGGCTGGGAATCTTTCTCCAGCCTTTGGAATATCATGCTGTTCAGTGGAATGCTGAAGGGCAAAGAATCTGGCTGCTGCCTTTTGAATTAGGGTGAGTCAGATTGCTGGGAGTTTAGGTTGATCTAGCTAAACTAGAAAATTGCCCCAAATATTGGAGATCTTCTTCAGCACAATTGTTGCCATTTTAGAAAACTATCTGCTTGCAATATGATCTCCTTGTATATTTGTAGATATTATGAAAAGATCTTAGGTCTTCGGTGCTTTCTCTTTGAAAGAACAGCCCTCTATAAAGAGATTACACCAGGAACTCTGGATAACTTTAGGAAGTAAGTTCAGCTGTTACCTTATGAGTAATGCCTTATGTCTATCTCAAAGGAAGAATGGCAAATGAGCCAATGTGGTGTAGTGGTTAAGACTGTTGGACTGGGACTGGGGAAACTGGAGTGCAAGTGCACCTACTTAACTATGAAACTCGCTGGTAGACTTCAGACTTCTCTCAGTCTAGTTTTCCATGCAGTGTTGGATAAAATAGGGAGGATAATCAGTATTTTAGAATAAATACAATAATAAATGCTATAAATGTAATAAATCAATCAATGATATAAATGCAATCAATAAACCAGCATGGCAAAACTAGGAAAGCAGAATCCATGAAGCTCTTTCCTTTTTTCTGTAGTAGGAAAGTGTGTTACCCTACTTCTAAAAAACAACACAATTCAATGAACAGGAGGTTCTATGCAACCAGCATATTATGTTCATTGAAACAGCCACATGATCTTCTATTAGCACCCTGGTATAATGTTATGTATACTGCTCACACAATGAGGCCACTCGTATAAGGAACAATATCTACAAAAGGAGCATATGAATACAGAAGGTCCCCCATATCCGCAAGACCAGTCTATTTGATTTCACTTACCTGTGATGAAATGTAATCTGAAAATATTTAACAGAAATTAAATAGAAATTGAAATAATAAAGGGAAATATAGCAATACATAGACAATACAAGGGAATGGATAATTCCAGCACATGGTGCACTGTTCACTTACCTGTTGTCTCCCATTGCCTCATTGTATACATATACTGTAAAATTACCCAGTTGCTTTGTAGGCTTCTTGGTGATATGATCTGTTCACAGTACAGTATCCTTCTGTAAAATTCTGGTGCCAGTAAAGTGCTTGTCTTTATACAATACAGTACTCTTTGAGTGGTTGTGTTGTTTATAATGGCCTCAATGCACAAGAGTGGTGATGCTGGTAATCTTGATAAGCCTAAAAGAACCTGTAATGTGCTTCCTTTAAAGGAGAAGGTGAAAGTTCTTAACTTAACATGGAAAGAAAATAAACCATACACTGAGGTTGCTAAGATCCATGTTAAGAATCAATCTTCCATCTGTGAAATTGTTAAGAAAGAAAGAGAAATCCATGCTTGTTTTGCTGTTGCACCTCAAACTGCAAGTTACCCCTACAGTGCATGATAAGTGCTTAATAAAACAGAAGAAGACATCAAAATTGTTGCGGAAACATGAACAGAAAACAAATTCCCATTAACATAACCAATATGTTGCACCAGAAAGCATTGAGGCTTTACAACGATCTCAGCAGAGCATCCCCTCAAACCAGTGCCACCATGCCCTTTACTGCAAGTAGGGGATGGTGGCACAGATTAGGAACAGGTTTAGAGTGAAAAACATAAAACTGGGTGACATGGTCAATGAAGCAGCTACTGCCACATTTCCAGGTCAGTTTAAGAAGCTGATTGAGGAGAAAGGCCTTTCCAGTAATATCTAAAGTTCCTGATACCCCTCTATTCACATTTTGTCACAGACTGGAAGAATCTGCCCATTGACAACTCATTTAGACTGGAGAGTACACATTCTACTTGGAACTGAATTAGTCTCTGGGCACTGTTGGTGCTTCCCAGGAGAGAGGCCTCTGGGGCCTTGGACAAGATGATGAAATTACTGATGAATGCCAGGAGAAGGCAGGATGTCCACCAGGACTGTGAGGGAGGCCCTACATTATGGATGCACCATGTGTTGTTATCAGTAGAACCCTATATCCTCTGTGTTGTGAATGTAACTGACCAACCTCTGAGAAGTAACACATGAAGAGGAAGTGGAAATGAAACCGTTATCCATATCATGAAAGCTACAGTGCAGGCTATATTACTCTAAATGCCCTTGGTCCATGCCGATGACATTATTACCTGTAGTGTTAGGTCATCTAAACAGTATTAATGATAGTTGGGGGCTCAGTCCAGGCCTAATTTAGGAGTCAGACTAACTTCTGGGATTGCCAATAAATTAATTTAGCATGCCCTTGCTTATTTCCAGCATAAATTGTCTATCACAATAATTTCTAAGATTCAGTTTATTTCCTATAAATCTTGCTTCTCAATTAGGCGGACAGTCCAGTGAGTGGATTGCACATTCATGGCTCCTTTGTGTCATTTATGATAGCATATAAACAATGAAAACACATACAATTACCCACTGACAGCTAATGTGTTGCCTTTTTTTTGGTGGTGGATGGGGTAACGGAGCATTCATTACCAATCATAACCCCACAACTTACACTTCCCACACTATCTTCTCTCATTTTAATTCTGAGAATGGTACAATGCACAACAAAGCTGGCACTGAAGAGAATAAATGTTTAGGTGGCACCTTCCACAACTCTTTTTGTCAAAACTGGTGAACATTTATTTATTTAATATATTTATATATTGCCCCTCAACTCACCAGGGCCCCTGAAATGATGTCCAAGATACATGGAAACGTCTACCTCCCTTCTGGGCTGCAATTAGCCTGAGAAAAGAACTACTTGGCATAGGTATGTTATCTATTATGTGCTAGAAATGGGAGATGGACTGCACTAGATGGGTGCATGTGTGTTTGTGTGTATACATATTTCTGTGTATGTGTTCTGAGAAATGGTGTATTATATAGGCATTACCAGAGAAAGATTTTTTTTAATGGTGTAAATTCCTCATTTTTCCACATAAAAGTACAAGAATGAAGTGCTAAATCCTACTTACCAGTTGGATTCTGAAAAGAAGTGTGAAAAAAAATCCCTAAGAGTTCCTGTTTGGTTTCTTTTCATGTCTCCAGAAAGGCCTGAGATATGCAAAATTACACTGAAATGGCCCAGGTTTTATTTCCCCCCAAAGCCATCCTGCTGTTTGGGCTGACTTTTAAAAAATGAACCCTTGTCCAGCTTTATTTGTGTGGGTGGTTCATATTTTGTTCTGCCTGCTCTGTATCATTTTTCTTCACATGCCATTAATTTTCAGTGACTATTCCATAGGGCTGTTTACCCCCTCTTCTGCATGTATAGCTCTGAGTGAAATTTGTGGGCTGAAAGATCAAACATTCTCCCTGTATCAGTTTTGCTTCAAATTGGTGTTTTGTTTTGTTTAAGAAAAGCTCAGCCACGGTATGTGAGGAGGTAAAGCAGAATGTTACATCTGCATGTTGTAATCTGGATTAAAAAAGAAAAAAAGAGAAGAGCAGTTTATTAGCTTATTTTTGTGAGAACACACAAAGATTCAGAGGAAAAATTAGATGAAATGAGTAAGAGGAGGGGTTTTAGATGCCTTGAGGACAAAGCTGATGGGCCCTGGCTACAGCACACAGTGGTTTGTGTATAGCGCAGACGACATGTGGGAACAACTCTGACTTAGGTTTAATGCCCTCTAGAGGCCTACATAGATGCTTATTCTTTTTTTCTAACAGTGAAGCTTTTGATCTACTAAAGAGCACACTGAAAATAATCTTTAAATGGTTTCCTAGAAAATACTTCAAGGAAGGATGGTGCCTTGAAGTGGTCACCAATGAAATAAATACACTGAAGTATCTTCTAACTATAGTAGAATAAACATCATATATTTGAACACATTACAGGAAGGTAACATACTACAAGAACACATTCCTAAGCAAAGTCTTTCTCTGTCTCTCTTTCTCTCCCTGCCCATGAGCATGGAAATGAAACGTTTCTAAAAATCAAGACAGAATAATTTTAAAGAGAGAAGTAATGGCAGTGTTTATGGTTAGGGCGGCTCTACCACTACAAAGACTGAGGAATTTATCATACCACCCTGTTGTCTCCCAGCAATTGTGTTTTTTAAGCAAAAGAGAACATTGTGGTATGAAAGCAATGGCTTCCACACATTCCCCCTGCATTGGTTTTCCACACTACCTCACTGACCCCACCTTTCTACCTGTGTCCAATCTACATAACACATGCACAGTGTTGATTTTTTCCTTTTATTTGCTGCAATCATGCAATTTTAGTTCCCTGGTATGCATTTCTTTTTTTTAAAAAAATCCATTTTGCCATAATTGCACAATTGCAGAATGCTGATGACTACCATGGCAGCACAAGTGCACAATTATGGCAAAAGAATTTTGTTTTTTTAAAAAGGATGTACCAGTTAACAGAGTAAAAGTAACTTTGTTCCTGTTTTATTTTTCTCTTTCTTTATTTGCTGAAATTGCACAATTTCTGTTCTCCAGTACATATTTTTTTTCTTTTCTAAAAAATTGTTTTGTTGTGATTGCATGATTGTAGCATGCTGGTGACTGCCATGGCAGCACAGTTTCACAATTACGGCAGAACAAACCAAACCAAAAATATTTACCAGGGAATGGTGCACCACAATGTCCTCTTTGTCTGGACACTGGAAGTGGAGTGACTATACCCTCCTTGGAGAGAGGGAGAAGAGGAGAACCATGGACACCCACATGACTGCCAGAATATTGGAACTGCAGCAAAATGAAATGATTGCACCAAAAAAGGAGTAGTTGGAGAGCAGTGAAATTGGAACCATTAATGGGTTTTTATTATCAATGAAAAGATGAGATCCAATAACAATGGAAATGCAATGCCACAATGGAAGGATCATGATGGCATGTGATAAGGTAAGATCAAACATGGAACTTAGCCAGTGTGCAACAGACTCATCTTGTGATAAAGTTTTGCAACAGTTTCTCGGGTAAAAAGGTTGTGGTGTCATGGAAAAACAGTAAATGTATTCTTGGCAGGGAGCACTTAGAGGCACTGTGGGATTTTTTGCCCCAGGTGTCCAAATAATATGGTTAGTCTTGGGTACTGTGACAGACACTCAGTGGTCTGAGTGTTGGACTAGGGCTCTGGGAAATCAGGGTTTGAACCTCTGCTCAGTCAAGGAAACCACTGGCTGACCTTGGGCAAATCAACTTCTTTCAGCCTTACAGAAGCACAGTGGTAAACCTCATGTGAATAAATGCTACCAAGAAAGCCCTTGGATAACATTGCCCATAAGTTGGAGTCAACTTGGAGGCACACTAGAACAACAACCTTCAGCTTTAATTGGTGGGTGTGGAGTAGGTGTCATTTGCTGCTCTGTCTCAGGCAGCAAAATATCTTGGGGCAGCTCTGCTTATGGGGTTCTTTCAAAATTCTTCCTCTCATATCAATCTGTCTAGAGATACCCCCGCCCCAAAAAAAAGAAGAAGAAAAGAAAAGAAAAAAGGATGGTGAAATTGTACTTCTCCAGCTTATTTTGCCTTAATATAGGATCACACTAAAATTTACTTCTCTAGTTTCCAAGCAACTCCCTATATGATCAGGTGTGGAGGTTCTAGAACAGGGATTAGCAACTGTGGTGAATTTTCTCCCTTGGACCATACCATGGTCTGCACAGATTGAAAAAAAAACCCACCACACCCTCTCCCAAATAAAAATGGTCCCCAAAATATCCAGAAGTCCACTTCTAGTTTTGAAATACTACTGTTATAAAAAAAGTGCAGGGAGGCTCTGCAACCTGTTTAAAAGTTGTGCTGCAGTTCCCCTCCCCGTCTTTAACTGAAAGAGAGAGAGAGAAAGAGAATGGGAGAGAGTGTGAGAAAGAATGAATGGGAGCTGGAGAGGGAGAAAGAGTGCGCTGTGGGATCTGGAGGGGAAGGGCTGTGAAAACAGCCTTGGAGGGGCTGCATTTTCTCCACCCCTTTTCTAGGATTAGTGTAAGGGCAACCTTTGTCCTAGGACAGAGGATGCTGCAGCAGCTCAGACACTAGAATAGGAAAGGCAGCACTGCAGTCATGAGGGCTTTTTCAGGACAGGACAGGGACAGCAAATGGGTGGGGATAAAGAAACATCCCAATGGCCGTTCATCAGTGCTGGAGCCAAGAACAGTGGCGCAAGATGAACTACTGTTTGTGCTACAACAGCAAAAGCCAATTTATAAGATGAGGCTGCCAGACTGTTTGCTGCCAACATACTAATCTCCTGCTGTTTGTTTCTTGGGACGCTTTGTACTGAGGACTCTGGGGAGGAGTAGTCACAGGCAACTACTGCAAACTGAAAACTCTCCATTTCTGGCGTGTTTAAACTTGATCTGCACAATTTGTGGCTCACTGAGCTAAATCTAGCCCACCACTCATACACGGTGGCTTGTCTGTTGGTTGACCACCCGTCTACTATTACAGGCAGGAAAAATAAAGGTGGTGCATTGGACCTTGCACACGGCCAGTGTTCAACTGAAGAGGCTCGCTTGCCCCCTTCTCTTTATCCCTGCTGCCAAACACCTTCTTATTTAAGAAGCTTTCAACCTTTAACATGTTGAGATAGAGAAATGTGAAACAGCTGTCTTGCTGTTTTCCAATATGCAATATATGTTTGATGTCTTCTTAACTGTTTAAGTTTCAATTGGACTGATTATTTAATGCTTTTAAAACTTCTGTACCACACATTGTTTTAGCAAGTTGTTCTAACTTATATTGTAAGCCACTTTGGGTCCCCTATTGGGATAGAGGTGGGATATCAATCAATCAATCAATCAATCAATCAATCAATCAATCAATCAGTCAATCAAATAAATTTAGAGGAATCACAAGCTTTAAAAAACTGGTATCATCTTGCATGTCATCAATGTTATTTTTTTTAAAAGATGTACCAGGGTAAAAAAGTGCCAGGTATCCATTCTCTATGATTCAAATTTTGAGGTCTGCTTGTGATTATTTAGATGTAAGGACATTTGGAGGGCCTAAATATCCAAGGACAAGATCCTGTCTGATCTTGGAAGCTAAGCAGGGTCAGCCCTTGCTAGTACTTGGATGGAAGACCACCAATGAACACCAGGAGCTATAGGCTATATTTCAGAGGAAGGAACTGGTCAAACTGCCTCTGAGCATTACTTGCCTAAGAAAACTGTATAAAATTCATGGGCTCACCATAAGTCAACAGGTGATTTAAAGGCACGGTTACACATACAGACATTTGTGCATGCACAGAGCTAGCTTTCTGTTAGAGCTGCCCTTCCTCATTTGCAGGTTAAGCATTTGCGGATTTGATTATTCTCTGGTAACTGTATTTGCCACCACCTCTGATGCTGCACTATGTCATTTTTAACAGGGACTTTGATAACACTGGTGGCACTGGGAGGAAATCAAACTGGCAGGGTGGCTGGAGGGGGGAAAGGGACTGAATAGGAGGGAATGTGCAGTTGTTCACACAGGTGGGAGGGAGGAAGGGGATGGGAGGAGGGAGAGCATGTGACTTTGCTCACTCTCTCATATGCATAGCTGGGATGGGGTTGGGGATGGGACAGGAAGAGGAAGGGCACACACATGTTTGCTCACTCTTGGGGCCTTGCACATTCACAGTTCTTCCACTTCCAGGAGGGTCCTGCACCCCTGACTCCTACAAAAGTGGAAGGCTGACTATATTTCTCCTGCTTCAGGGTTGAAGACTCATCAGTTGAATCAGTCTGGACAGTAACGACACAAAGGCAAATGGTGAAGCTTTGGTATGCAGAAGAGAAAGGAAGCCCTATGCTATCTATGCCCACTTGCTCTAAAAACAAGATGGGCAAGGGAGGGGGGGATAAAGAATGCTGGAATTCTTCCAACAGTAACAAACTTCAATGGCTCTCAATGCTTACCCCATTTGCACCCTTCACTTTCCTCCTAGGAGCTTCAAGTGACGTATGCAGCTAGGTCATTCTAGCTGCAGCTAGGTAATTCTAGTCTTAATGTTTTTATTTTAGGCTTATTGTTTTTATTTCTTCCCCTTTAGACAGACATTGATTGATTGATTGATTGATTTCCTACTTTTCTCTCACAAATGTGACTCAAGGCAGCTTAAAGGAAAATAGTACAAAAAGATGAGTAAAAGCACAAGAAATTTAAAGCACCATTTAGAAGCATACCAATAAAAGAAAAATACAATGTACATCCAGTTTCTTCCCTTTCTGCCACAAAAGAAAAGCCCTGACTAAATAGGTCTTCTCCTGACTCCAGAAAGCAGAGGGGGATCCAATTTAATGTCCCACAGCAGGGAGATCTAGAACCTGGGAGCAGCCACCAGAAAAGTCCTGTCTCATGGCCCAACTACACGTGCTGAAAGAAGAACATCCCTTGAAGATCTCAAGACCTAAAAAGGCTTGAATAGGAGAATACAGTCATTGGATAGTCTGGAAACAAGTCAAAGTCATCACTTCAGAATGTGGCAAGTCATCCCTACTTCATATTGGAGTGTTCTTACTGATTCATCTGGGAAGACCTCTAGAACTTTGCCCCTGCTGCCTGATGGCATCATTGGAGATGAGATTTGGCCAAAATACCTAGTTCTTCCAAGCTGGAAGCAAGAATGCTATCTACCCACACCACTCTGGCTGTTACATTGGTGTCATATATTTACTCAGGTTTGTCTTCAAGAATAATAATTAGTTGGTACTAAACATACATTGGAGCCTACTTTGGCATTTGTGAGTATTTCTGATTTTGGCATATTTCTGTGAATTCTTCTGTCTGTATATATGTATGTATAAAAATGTTCCTAATTATTACAAATGTTGCTTTGAGCTGGATCTGAAACTGATCACTGTGGAATTGTTTTAAGATTAGCCTTGTCAAATGTATTTAAATAGGCTAGGCAAATACATACAAATAATTCAGTTATAGGCAAAATTAACTAATGCTCTTTTTCATGGTGAGCTGCTATAATGATTTTATATAGCAGTCAAACTATTTAAATACTAATGTTGCCTTCATGCTGTAATCACCATTCCAGTCAGATGTCATTTTTAGCAGCCTATAGGGAATTCCATCCCTTAATTATTCTTCAATACACAAACCAAGCATTCTTTAATTGGTGTAAATTGAACAGCGTTCCAATGCAAACAAGGAGAGGACAAAATAATCAATGATTCTGTGCATGTCTATCGGAAAGCTATTGCCATTAGATCAAGTAACAAATCCTTAACTCCATGAGCCTCAATTGCAGGAAACTCAAACAAACAGTAAGCTAATGCTACATGATGGCATTATGGATCACAACTGGGAATTTATGTGGCAGGACTTAAACCCAAAATGTTGGGACAAGAATCTATAGAATATAATACAGAAAAGTATGAAGTATGAAGAAGAAAAGTATAAATGAGAGAGAAATAAGGGAAGCTGATATAGTTAATTCCAGGCAAACAGTTGATTGTCCTTGCCTAGTCCCAGATAAGTATAGGGCTTTCATCTGCCCCCATTTTTCATGAGGCAGGTTTGAAGTCTCTAGGAGCTGCTTATTGCCTGTTATATAGTAGAACATATAGCTAGAATTTGCACAGAATCTTCCAGTAGCATCATCTTTATCATGCAGTTCTCTACACTACACAGTTAAGAGGTCAATACTAGATCACTGCTGTGGCTGCTTCATAAGGAATCCTGTACTATAATATGGTACTAGAGCTCTCTAGCAGCATCTCACCAAACTAAATGGATCTCTTCCTGTTTCTTTTTTCAAAACTTTTCACAGAGGCTGTAAAGAGCCTTTCAGAGAAGCTCGGAACAGCATGTCCAGTAACCTCTATAAAATGTGAAACTTGCCTTTCTGTGAGACAAGCCCAGAAGGCTTCAGTACTTACAGGCCTTGTAGCAGGAATAAACAAAGTGTGTGTGTGTGGGGGGCTCAGTTCTGGACAAAAGCTAAAAGCAATTGGACCCTGTGTAGCTCCTCAGAGGTAGAGCTAATCCCATGCCATCCAGCTATCCTGATTTGGAAAGGAAAGTATTGACTAATCATTTGCCATCCTAAATTTTCCTGCTGCTTTTAAAATTTTCCAATTTTTCTCTCTTCCTTCCACTTTCTCCTTTTGTTCCTAGGTTATTTCAATTGCTGCAATTGACAGGCTGCTATTTCTTCTTAAAGACTGAGGGTGAAGTACACATTCTGTGAATTGGTATTTTTCCAACAGTTCTATGTTGTCTAGATATATCTAGTGTCTCCGCTATGGTCCAACCCAGAAAGGCATAGAAGAGTCCTGGGAGAAGATTCTTATCTTATGATATGAATTTGAGAATATATCATATTCAAGTATGGTAGTCAGACATGATATTTGAGGCCAAAGTTTCCTTCCCATCCCCTCCATGTGCATGAAACTGTTAAAGTTAACATGTACCAGCTAAAAGGAAGTTCCAGCTCACAGGCTTAATCCAGGGATCTGAAAGCAAGACTTGCTTCCTTTGTAAGACCCACCATTCCTCCAAACCCCTGTGCTGATCAGAGGTCCCAGGGGATACTCTGCCTGGTTTAACTTCTCCTTGTCTTCTTGCTCCCTGTGTAGAACATGTGAGGAACAGGGAAACAACAGGAAACCTTTTTATAGTATCAGCATTTTACAGTGTGCTGACCTTTAACAGGCATTTCTAATGGCACCTCTGCTAACTATACTGCTTCGTGGAGAGTGTGTTCGAGATTACAGGAGAGGAACTACAGCAACCTAAAGGCCTATAGAACCTAAGAACTGCAATGTGTGAAGATACCATTCTCAGTGGCCTCAGTGGTCAAATTAAATCAATTCCTCTGTCACCGCTGAAAGCACCTTTGCTTGGCTGTGTCAGTTGTCAATAAGGACGGGGCGGCATATCTGTTTGGAAGGTCAAACCAATAACCTCTCTGGCTTCATTCTGCTGTGGTGTGTTTTAAGATGGAGGCAAATTCAGGGGAAGAATTAGATAACAATGATGCACTCCTAGGAGGGAAAACAGAATAGATCCCAGGAAACTATCCAGAGGGGTTGCAGGTAAGACCAGTAGATTCAAAGCCAGAGGTTGTTCATATCCTTCCAAATCTCGTGATAAACTTCTCTTGCCCACTACATCTTCAGCTCTGTCACCAATTAGTGCTGTAAGTGTATATCTGGAGATATTTTACACAGAAAGCTAAGCAAGCAAGGAAATGCTTGAATGAAGTAGGGCAAACAGCAACCACACTGTCTCCTGTGGTATCCAGTAGTGTCACTACAGCCAGGCTTCTGGGTGGAGGTTTAGGTGAGATTATAAGGGCGAGGATTGAAAGGGAAGCCCACAGGGATGTCGTTAAACACGACAAACTAAGTATCAGCCACAGTTGCACTGGATATGCCGTTCAAGCAAAAAACCCAATTCCTACAAGTGAGGAGAATGTACACACTTTTCAAGGCAGTGTTCTCACCTTGAGATTCTTCTCTTTTGCTTCAAGGACTGGAGAAGAAGCACTGGGCCCTCAGATCTACTGCCTCTGGATTCATGATGGTGAACGGAAGTATACAAAACCAAACTTTTCCATCTTATCAGCTCCAGGGTACTGGGGAGGAGAACTACACCTGAGCACACCAATGACCTAGATTTTCCTCCTTCCTCCATGGTCTGCTATGGATGATAAAGCTGCTTCTTCTTCCAGGAGCATCTTTGGCATAGCCTGAAGGTAACATCAGTGAGGATCAATCTTAGTACTGATCTGTTGTTTTTAGCCTGGGCAGGACATTGTTATCTCTCACTTTAGAACAAGGGCACATAAAATACAGGCCTCCAGATGTTAGGCTGCAACTTCCAGCACTCCTTATCACTGGCTATGCTGACTGGGGCTGATGAGAGTCCATCTGTAGATTGTACTTTGCTCACTTTTGCTTTAGAAGCAGGGAATTTGTGCTGGTCGAAGGATGAAGAGGTGGTCAGTTAATTACTACATTGGAGATCAAGCTGATTTTCTTACACAGTGGCCCTTAATTAATACAGGTTACATGTCTTGCATCTTCTTTCTAGATATGAAGACAATACTGTTGATGGAGAAGCAACATAACCTCTAGTTCTGTCTAATGTGAAGGATGTGCCCAACTACAATGTTCTCATGCACTTATCTCTTGCCCATCAGTGCAAATAAATATTTTACAGGCAAGAATAGCATTTTTTTTTTTTTTTGAAAATCAGACTTAAAAATGGTGCTACATTGTTTGGCTCGTTTGTTCTATTAAATTCTAGTCCACATGATCCTGAACAAATATTTGCTGTCAATATTTGATTTTTAAGAAAGTCCAACTCAATCAAGTAAATAAAGCATTAGAAAACATAATTTCCTTCCTTCACTAAACTAAATCCATTAAGACTCTAACACTAGTATGAATGGAAGGCAAAGGGTATATACTTCTCCAAACGTGAAGACCCACAGCACATTTGCATTTTGAAATTAATTGCTGACCTAATTATTTGTCAGTAGAAGCATAAATTAAGCAAATATAACTTACAGGAAAGCCTGAGACACCCACAGGAGTTCTCCTCCCTGCAAGAGTAAATTTTTGTAATGGTCCAGTTTGACAATCCATTTTTTCCTGTCATCTCATGACCGAAGGAAGAAATTCTGGGAAACTGCACCATATGGAGACATGAGAGAGAATGATATACTTAGATCTCCTGTACAAAGGAATGATAAGCTAAAAGTCACCAGAGAGAATAAGGAGACACAGCTTTGATTTAAGAAAAAGGAGGATAAAGCTTTTTACTTCTGCTTAAATTCAGTTTATATTTCCTGCAGTTCTGACTGAAATGTCCAGAGGATTGGCTCTCTTTCCATCTATCCATCCATCATCCATCCAATTGTCCATCCATGTTAGCATTAGTGACCTTAATTTCATATTGTAATAATAAAAATACAAGGAGTTATTTATAGGCATTCTGATGCAGATTTGTGCTGCAAACATCTCAGGCCCTTTCATACTACACAGTTATTATGCTTTGACACCAAGTTTAACTTCCATGTTTCCATCCTATGGAAGCCTGGAAATTTCAATTGAGAGAGGGACATTAAGAATTCTCAGCCAGAATATTCCAGTGCCTCACCACTACAAATCCCAGGATTCCATAGCATGTTGCTATGCAGTTCAAGTAGAATCATAGTGCTATAACTGTGTAGTGTGAAAGGACCCATGCACACAGTTATGCTACAATGAAGCAGGTAGGAAGAAATCCACTGTGATGTCATGAACAGTTTATCAGACTTGGAAGACCAAGGCCATTTCCACACTACACTGTTATTGTGCTATTACTCCACACTCAACATCTTGTGAAATTCTGGGTTTTATAGTTTACTGAGACCAAAGAGCTCTCTGGCTGAGAATTCTAAAGGTCCTTCCTTAAACTGCAAACTTCAGGATTCCATAAGATGTTGAAAGTGGAATAATAGCACTATAACTGTGTCGTGCGGAAGTGGCCCAAGATGAGCCATGCTACTCATTGGTTAATGTCAGTCTAAACACTATTTCTCAGCTTCACGGTAGTTTGCAGAGTTGTTGTAAGGATAAAATGAGGGGAGAAGGACCAGTGTATCACTCTGAGATGAGATAGGATACAAGCACCTTTCACAGTATGCAAAAACACCATATTGGTACTCAGTTCCTACATAAAAAGCACAGGGCCTGCTTTTTTCAAAAGTTTCTTTTTCTTTTTAATTCTAGGTGAACTGCTACAAAACTGTCGCTTCCTCTCATGACATGAAGCTAAAAACATACGGCTTAATAGCAAGCCTTTCAGATATGACACGAGAGAACATAACATGTGCATTCTGTGACCAATGTGGTGCTTTCAAAGGGTCCACTTGTAAGAGGAGGAGAGCAGTCCCTGATCATTTCTGTAGCTGAATGAACAACTCTCCTGCTCCTTTCATTCTGTGACTGCTTCTATCTCGTTGTCAGCTGGCACCGGCAACCTGGCGTATAAGATGTTTTTCTGATCTTTTTGCACTCATTAAATACAGCTGTCACAATAGCGAATACGAGAATGCATGCCAAACTTTATATGCCACATCAAAATAAAGCAGAAACATTTTTTTTCAAACCCCCCCACCACCACTCTCAAATCTTTGAGCTTCTCCTTGAGAAATGCTGAAATCCTTTTTATGTTGTTGTCTTTGACAATCCAAATTGTTCCACGGCAACATGCATTAAAATTTCACTGTGGAACAAAACGTCAACCTTCAGAATTATTAAAAAATGTAACAAACAAATAAATAAATGAAACTACAAAGCTAAGCTGACTTCTCAGTAGTATAAAGAGCTTGGACCTGAAGTTGTCCTGAAGTTGTCACCTGATATCTAGGGTGGGAGCAAAACAGCTCTCGAAGAAGCATATAATGACTGCATTGTCATAAAGTGCTGTTTCCACATTTGGCTTGAAGATACTAGTTTTAGAAAAAGCAGAGGCAGAGGCAGAGGAGATGGGACTCCATTCCACTAATCCTGCTTAAAGACTACCTTCCTTCAGCACACACTGCACTTTCAGCAGACTGCACTTGAGGGAGATGAGCTAGGCAGCAGGAATGTTTCAACAGCAACAGTGAAACACTACTTGCTTTCTCCTTCTGGTCTTATTTCTTTTGTCTCCTTTTTAAAATCCCCCCCCCATTTTATTATATTGTGTATGTGCTCTCCAGTCACCTGAATTTCATAGGGTTTTTTTAAGACAAAGAATGCTCAGGGGTGGTTTGCCATGGCCATCCTCTGAATATAGCCTACAGCACTTGATATTCCTTGGCGGTCTGTCTTCCGTGTACAGGTATTTTGCAGTTAACAAAACCTCTTACAAAGAAGTTCCTTTTAACAAAGTCTTTCTGGACCGTACAGCCTGCATCTTTTCCACCTTACCCTCTGTCTAGGTGGAAGCTTTGTAAAAATAGTGTTAGTGCTGGGATGATGGTGAAGGAGGGCTGGGAGAAACACAGGCTTTTGCTGCCAGACTGCAGCACTGTTTCTGCAGTAAGCAATGTGTTAAAGCCTGTGAAAGGAAACAGTGGGATTTTCTCCAGCTGAACCTATTCTAGCTGAGTGTGACTGCCTGTGACAGGCAAGGTAAACAACAGCTGCCTCCAGAATCCATCACTGAGCAGATAAACCTGCCTCACTAGCTACCCCAGGATGTTAAAAAAGCACATAACTATGTTGAACTACTCTTCTTTTTTATGGTATAGGAACCTATTCCCATTCTTTCTATCTTATTTCTGCTTCTGGTACCAAATTTTCTGTTAAAGAAGTAATGCCTAGGAACTTATATGCTTCATTAACTGAGGTACAGCTGTAGTAACCAAGACCAATCCTGCTTAGCTTCTAAGATCAGTTGAAATCTGATGCCTTCAGGGTATTTAGATCACATACCTACTGATAAGGTGCTATCTTTTGTTGATTGAATTTAATCCACAATGGGGGCATTTTTGGTTAAGGAACAGGAGAAAAAAGTCAGAGGTACAAATCATGTGGCTCCTCCAGAAACTGTTAGTCTGCAGCTCCCGGAATTCCTCACTCGTAGGTATGCTGACAATGAATGCTGGGATCAGCAGTTCAGCAACATCTGGAGGGTTGCATGATTCCAACCCCTGTTGTAAATAAAGTAAAAGGGAATAAATATGAAAGATTCAAGGCTTACAGCAAATGGTTTTGATCCTCTGAAAATATCAGCATTCCTATCAAAACCACTATACAGACTTTCTACTTATTTCAGTGTTTAATAGAACTACAATCCCCATCCTGCCTACCACTATATGTTTCATGCAGTTTCTTACTCCTGTTTGGATAAACTTCATGCCAGTGCAGTAAGTGATTTGAAAGTCTGCTGAGGCAGACAGCTTTTCTGCTTGGTCACTATAGCAATAACAGCCATACTGCCTTTTCTTCATCATAGGTGAGTATTACTGCTGCCACAATGAATGCCATGATTCTTTTGGAAGGGGGATGAATAGACATGACATAAACAGCCATAGGATGAAGTGAGAGGAGTACAAAGGGTCTTTGCTCAAAATATCACATTCCAGTTGTATAGGACACAAACATTGTAGGATGATTCTGATGTTGCCAAGAAGATTTTTCCATAATAACAAGCCATGTTCTTTTATAAGCCTGATGGGAATTAGTAAGGTAGTTCA
Source organism: Ctenosaura bakeri (assembly GCA_948474755.1). Classification (NCBI taxonomy): domain Eukaryota; kingdom Metazoa; phylum Chordata; class Lepidosauria; order Squamata; family Iguanidae; genus Ctenosaura; species Ctenosaura bakeri. The sequence goes on along the minus strand of CAOLHI010001704.1, from coordinate 494,995 downwards.
TACTGCACTGAAGTAGCAATCTCCTTGATGCAGGATCTTGGCCATAATTTACTTAGGCCATTTCCCCATAAGACTGTTATGGTGCTATTTTTCCACTTTCAACATCCTATGGAATCCTGGGGTTTGCAGTTTAGCAAGAGGCCAGTCCCTCCCTAAACTGCAAACCCCAGGATTTTATAGGATGTTGAAAGTGGAATAATAGCACCATAACAATCTAGTGAGGAAATGGCCTTAGAAAGTCTCAGAAAATCTTTATCTGGAGCCCCAAAGGCCATACAACTAGATCCAGCTGATTGTTTCTGTAAAGGCTGGTTTGTAACACATGTCCCTGTACAGAAAATACCTCTCCCATTGGCACCTGGTGACTCTGAGGTCAGTAGGGTGATTAATCCATTCCAGTTTTTAGTCCTGTCTGTGGAAGAGTTACTCCAGGTGCTGAAACTATTTCGGGGGCAGCATTCAGCATGTTAGGATGAACTCCTTTAAAATTCAGTCCAAAACCCAGGCCAGATTAACTACTCAATGGTCACCAGAGCCAACAGCCATGACTGCCTTGTTCCAAGGGTAGAACTGCACAATCTTTTTTCTCCTTGATGGACTCATCTTGTAACAGGATTTGGGGCCAACAGCCACACAAGCACAAGCATGCAGGTCTCCCCCTGTTCTAACACTCCTCCCTTCATCAGCAATCCTCCTTGAGGTTCAAATTTACCTGTCATTCCTAGTGGCAAATGAAAAGCACCAACAGAAGCTGGGAAGCAGTGGTCATTATCACACCACAATGTTATACTGTCATAGCGATGCATTAGTCTCACTATTGCCTCAGCTTTATCACACAACATCATTGGTCTCCAGGCATTTTTGCATTGCAGGGTCATTGGAAATGTGTCCCCCCCGGAAATAATTCACTAATGACCTTCCTTCGCTCAACAATTCAGTACCCAGCTCAAATATGCATGTCTCATAGCAGTTGCTTTGGTGAACGATCCATTGGTGTTTGTGGTGTGGCCAGATTATCCCTCCCTTAAGGATTCATAAGGAAATCTCAGGCAGAGAAGCCCCAGACCACTTCTAGTGCTTCGCTGGTGAGGATGGCTTTTCTAGTATGTTGAAACCCCCCTAACCCCCTCTTCTGACTTTTTTTTTTGTTTGCTGTTACAGTTGGCCCTCCATATGCACAGATTCTGTATCCCTTGATTCAATCAACAACGGCTTGAAAATTTTAAAAAAAAAAAAAAATCCAAAAAGCAAACTTTGATTTTGCCATTTTATACAAGGGATGTCATTTTTATCACACCACTGTACTTAATGGGACTTGAGTATCCACAAATTTTGGTATCCATGTGCAGTTCTGGAACCAAACCCTAGCGGATACTGAGGCCTCACTGTATACCATCATAACAGTTGCACTATTATAACTGATTCTATTGCAAAAACCATGTCATATCTACAAGGAAGGAAAAAGGAATAAAAGTGGTGAAGGATAATGTGCCCACTTTCTTTTCCTGTGCTACTTCTCCAATAAAAGATTTCAGCAGTTGCAGAAGGCTTTGTAATGATGTTGCACCGTTATGATGTTGTAGCATTATTGTGCTATTATAGCTACATTTTTTTTAAAAAATACACCCTTAGGGCCTTTCTGCACCATACTGTTACAGTGCTATTATTCCACTTTTAACATCATGTGGAATTCTGGGGTTTGTAGTTTACTGAGGTCAAAGACCTCTCTGGCTGAGAATTCTAAAGGCTGCTTCCTAAACAGCAAACCCCAGAATTCCATAGGATGTTGAATGTGGAATAATAGCACTATAACAGTATAGTGTGGAAGGGCCATTAAACAAACCAATCATGAAGTGATGGACAGAGTACAGGAGTCGGTAACAACACCATTAATGCAGATGAAAAAACCGTGCAAATGATGCTGTTAAGGCAAAGAAGTGGCAATGGTGCAACAGAGAGCGTCGACAATCAGCTACTCTCATGAACACGCCTGAACTGGATTTCAAATGGAATGACATGGCATAAAGGAGCAGTGTGATAAGGTCCAGTGTTTTTCCTCCTGCCAATCACGTGGACTATAGGGAACAGCGAGTGGGGTTCCACTGGCATTCAATGCAGCAGAAGGAGCAGCCGAGGATTATACATGAGCCAGAGCTACAGGTTGAACATTTGTCCCTGTTTCCGTGTTGTTTTGATTTGACTAGTAGGGCAATCAAATCATGGCATTGAAAGATATTAAGGTTCAGGTTAATACAGATGATTTATGCACCCCACTAGTGAGCTGCTTCCCAGATTTTCATCTCTTCTGTTGAAAAGGTATCATTTCAGTTACCGGTAAGTAGCCAAATGCCCTTACTGCAGCAAGCCTTAATAGCGCATTGTTCTGTTTCGATTCCTGCATTGCCATTTCTGTGTTGCTTCCAGGTTCCAAACACTCTTTACCACAGAGGAAACACTATCAAGTGCAAATGAAGAACTGCACTCTCCCAGGTGATGGACTTGTGAAGGGAAAGGAGGCCACTATTGGATTTTTTCTGGTAATGAAAAAGCAGTGATTGCCAAGGGAATGAGACGGGAATGATGTCATGTGGTAGGATGGGTCCTGGACCAGGAACAATGTGTGGCTTTGCTGTGATGACGACTTTGTGCAGTAAGAGCCAAAGTCAAAAAATTCTGTGACCCACTGTAACATGCATGGTGCTCCATAGTTAATTTGTGGAGAAGATTGATGTTGTTCCCATTTTATAACTGGGAACCTGAAGCAGAGATTGGATCTCTTGTAGAGGTGAGAAAAGTAATTTTTTTGTACTGCAGCTCCCAGAATCCCCCAGGGTAATGGCTGTACTCTCTATGGGATTCCAGATGTTGTAATAAAAAAGCCACTTTCTTAGGTTCTAGACTCTTGGTGAGAGAAATTGCATCATGCAAGTTCACCGTCAATTAGGGAATTGGGTATTTCAGGTGCAAGTCCAGTGGGATACCCACTGGCGCTCTCTCTCTCTCTCTCTGTAAATTTTCTTCAGTAGAGGCTATACAATGGCCTAAATACCCTATCCTCTCTGATCTTGAAAACTGAGCAGGGTCAGCACTGGTTAGTATTTGGATGGGAGACCACCAATTAATACTAGGTGTTACAGACTATATTTCAGAGGAAGAAATTGGCAAAAACATCTCTGAATATTTGTTGCCTAAGAAAACCCTATGAAATCCATGGGGTCACCATGAATTGACAGACAATTTTTAGGCACACACACAAACTCTGAGGCTATACTAGTCTGAATTTAAAGGTTCACTAGGCTTGCTTCAAAAATAGCTTCATTTTAAGTTCACTCTACCATGTCACTGTTTTATTTTATTTCATTTTATTTCATTGAAATACATGGGAGGAACTGGCACATCAAACACATGAAAGGTTTTGACTTTTTATTCCTATCATGCATTTTGGTGAGAGGAATTAAATGTCAAAACACAAAAGTGATTATACTCTTAATGGTAAAAATATATATAATCCCATAATCAGTTCATTTTTAATTTTTTTTCTCTCCCAAATTGTCAAGACTCTAATGAAAGGGCAAAAGGGTCTTACTTTGACATTATGTGAAATGGAGTCACATCTGTATTCCTTTATCTTAAAGAATTTCTGTGTCTCCTGTCAGTCCTATTCATTTCCTAGCACTTAATGATCTGGATTTATAGAATATTTTGTTAGAGTTTTGATACAAATATCTAACTGAAACATGGCATATATGATATCAGCATGGATAAAGATACCTATTCCTGGTGGATGATAATCCCTGACCCTCATCAATATCTTCAGACTGTGCATTGCAGTGTCAGCAGCAGAGCCAAGGGTGGCTGCATAGGGTGGCTACCAGTGAAAGTGAAGCACTGATAAATCTCACTAAAATCCAAAGAAGTCAATGTAACACAATCAGATTCCATAAACTCTAATCTTATGTGCCCTGAGGAATTTGTTGCTGTTACTATATGCCTTCAAGTCTGCTATGCGTCTTCAAGTTTACTCAAGTCTCTATTATAGGGTACAGCAACCCTATAAAATGGTTTCCTTGACAATATTTATTCACAGGAGGGTTGTTATTTCCTTCCTCTAAAGATGAGGAAGTGTGATCAGACCAATGCTACCTACTGAGTTTCTGCAGTTGAGCGAGATTTGAATACTGGTCTCCTTAATTCCTAGTTGGACACTCATACCACAACACCATTTGAAGCTCTTGTCTTGGGGAATGCTTGTGACCTAATCTGAATGGTGCTGCTCAATTCACAACATATAGCAGGTGCTCCCACCAGTGCCAGGTAGCTGGATCTGGGAAACAACTTTTTCATTTCTAACAATGGCCACAATTTAATGAACAATGCCAGAGCTTGTCTGGACAACCATCCACTTGTCCCTAACGGAGTGCTGCTAAGTGCTAGGTAATTAGGGTGTATATTAGGTTATATAGCAGCATATAGAAGCCGCCACCAAATAATTGAGTTAAAGCAGGAGGAAAACTCAAGCTAGTGTGAGAGCTATATAGTCGAGTCCTTTGAAGCTAAAGTTTGCACCAGGAACTTCATGACTTAATAGAGCTGCGATTTTTAGATCACAAAAAGGGAAATGTATCACACACACAAACACACACAATCACACATACGAACACTCACTCTCTCACACACAAGAACAAAAGAGATCTGCATAGTTTTTGCAACTGCTGGTGCCCAGGTGCAAAATTAGAAAATATTACTTTGATTTAAAGAGAGATAAAATGATTCTTATTCCATAGTGGAGAGGAATATGACCAGATAACTATAGACCTGCTCAGTCTTGAATCCTGAAGGGCAGCTTCAAAGTCTTAGGATCCTCTGTCTTTAAACTAGACTTGGGCCATTTCCACATGGCATCTCAGTCCCACTATGGGGATGGGATGGCAGCGGTCCATGGGTCGTGCTTTCACATAGCATCACCATGGTCTTGCTGCCATCAAGCCCCCCACCTGCCACGATTGCAGGATATTTGCTTAATGTAATAAATCTATTAAGTGTCTGTGGTCGTGGGATGCTCCTTTCCTTGCCAGACATGTGGATGGACAGGAAGCATGATGGAGATGTCTCCTTCCCCAGAGCCTCATAGGAAAGAGCCTAGCTGTGCTGAGAAAGGCAGGTGCATGTTGCTTGCGCTCCCTTCCACAGGTAGCCGCCCCGGTGGGAGGGAGCATTCCTGTCACGCTCTCTTCCTAGCAAAGACACTGCCAAGATCACAACAGGAGGACAACGGAATCAGGTAATGTGTGGAAATGCCCTTGGACTGGACAAACAAAGGACATGTTCAGAAAATGGTCTATTTCTCAATAGGCCTTTAAAAAGAGGATCACACGCTATAAATAGGACACTTGGCAATCCAAGAGTTCAAGGTCAGGCCTTACGAACTCAGATTCTGTTCACTGAAGGAACAAGTATGTAAAACACAAACCTGTGCAACTGGCAGCCAATATGAAGCCTTTGGATTGGCTGGGGCTAGTAGTAATGCTTGATACCCATCTTCTATACTTAACTGGTCAATAAAATCTTGCTTCTGTGTATGTCAGGCTCTTGCATTACCAACCAGCCATAGAGATTCTGACTGTGGGAGAACATGCCTTTTCAGACTTGAGTTAGATACAAATGCCCACAGCCGCAGCCTAACCCTGGCATTCTGAGACTGATTTTGATGGATTTCCTTCCCAGTAAGATGTGTTTTGGGAGATCTGAGTCTTAAGCTTCCCGTCTCTGCAGTACAGGATTTGGATCAATGCCTAGTTAGTTCAGTTCTGTTTCTAGCCTGCTGAATAAAAAGAGCATTGCCGATAGCAGAGTTTGATAAGTAAAAGGTGTCTCTCTTTCTCACCTGCTCACGCTCCGGATTGTCATCCTTTTCCTTTGTTCCTTTGCAAGTCGCTGTTGTCAGTTCCTGAGTCATGGAACCATTTGCAGGAACGACTCTAGAGAATTTGGAAAGAAAGAAAAGGAGGAAAAACATGCTGCAATTTAATAAAAAAGGTGGAAAAGAAAAAAAAAGAAGAAGAAGAGAAATGGGAACATAAAGAAATGGAGGGGATTCTCAAGTATGTAGCCTGCGGCCTTGTCAGGTAACATTTCTTTAGATGATGTTCTCTCTGTGTCTCCACCCCAAGATCTCTCTTCATCATTTTTTAAAAACATATCTTTTGGGATAGGGACATGAAAGCAAACTGTGGGTCAAAGACCGGTATTAGGGTTGCTGGGGATTCTATCTGATGGCTTTGCTTTATCTTTGTGTCCAAGCTTTTGCCAGTCAGCAGGTACAGAAGGCTATCCATTCCAGTCACATCATTTTCTGCCTGATGACAAGCATCACACCTTCATCCATCACATTTACATTTCAAACTGCCACACGGCTGCTATTGATTAATTATTTAGCAGCCATTGCCCACTTGTGAGTATTTCTGATGTTACATTTCACATAGAAGAGGCTGTTCTCTCTCATTCCCTTTTCTCTCTCTTTTGTGGCTTAACCTCAATAATTTTATCTGAGCAAGTGCATGTGTGTAGTTCATTTTGGAAACAAAATGGGTGTATGTGTCTGTCTACCTCCCCAAGCACAAATGTCCATTTAATGGCAGACAAGTGTGTATATATTTAAATGGCCACCCACATGTAACTAGAAGTTGACACTAGGCACTCACTGTCTGCAAACTCACACTGATTTTTAAACTATCTTCAGATTGTAATCTTTCCCTGTTTTCTCATTGTTTGTTCTGTCTCTTTCCCTGCAATCTAATATATAAAAACAAACAAACAAGTAGCCCAAACCAAAACCAAAACAATTGAATAACAGGGCTTTCATTGCATTTTGATTGTTAGTGCTAGAAATCTTTACTCTGGAACAAATCTTATGCGCTGTTCACATTGCACAATTGTGCTATGATTCCACTTTAACAGCTATGGTTCCATCCTAAAGAATCCTGGGACTGGCAGTGTAGGGGCATTGAGAATTTTTAGCCAGAGAACTCCAGTGCCTCACCAAACTACAACTCCCGTGATTCTATAGGTTTCGCTATGGCAATGTGGAATCATAGTACTATAATTATGTAGTATAAAAGTTCTTTTGCTGAATTCTACAGCTTGTTTTAAAAGTGTTTGAACAACTAGGTGGGGCCCTCTTGATCTTGTTGGACTGCAAATTCTCAACAACCCTGGTTGGAATAGGAATAGTAAAGAATGCTGGGAACTGCAGTACAGCAACAGTTGGAGGAGCTGAACTATGGCCATTTCCACATTACACTGTTATAGTGCTGTTATTCCACTTTCAACAATACTATGGAATGCTGGGATTTGCAGTTTAGGGAGAGGCTTTTAGAATTTCAGCCAGAGAGCTCTTTGGCCTCAGGAAACTACAAACCCCAGAATTCCACAGGAGGTTGAAAGTGGAATAATAGCACTATAATAGTGTAGTGTGGAAATGGCCTATGAGATGAGTTGGTAACAGGAATGGGATGGATTTTTTTCTTTCTCAGTCAAAGAACAGAACACAGTGAGTTTTGGGAGCTGAGTGAGGCAAAGGAGAAGAATGCCGACATCTTCCCTCCTCATTCCACATATAGGAGCAAAGCAGACCTGCAGCTGAATTTTGCTTCAACACCAGCAAGCGGAGTACAGCATGTCCCAAAGAACTTGAGCTCAGCAGGTGAGCTCAAGGGGTACAGGTTAGCCCATGTGGCATGAACTTTTATGTCCTCAGCCCATGATATTTTCACTGAGTCAATTGCTTCACTCAGAGGATCCTAGTACTATATATTGGAGTGGCCTGAAAAAACACCCACCCACACACATAACCTTAAATATGTGGTCCATTTAAAAAAATCAAAAAGTTAATCTGAATGCCTTCCTCCCACCTCCACCCCCCAAAAATCTGAGTGTCAAGCAATTGGCAATAATACCTAGATTCCTGAAAAAAAGCCCAACCATATATATAAGCCTTCTATGAGGGAATTCACTTTTTAAATGATCGGTATCCTGGCCTTCAGATCAAAGCTGAGTTTCATCTGCTTTAACAATAAACGGCAAACACTGTCAGGTTGCAGCAGCAGAACTGGTGTGCATGCGTGTGTGTATGGGTGAGAGACATACTGCAGCGTGCTTGGAGGTGCTCTTCCTAGCGCCACCCGCTTCCTTCATGAGGCTGACTGTCGTGGGCTGCAGCTGTTAAACGGCAGGCCTCCGACCTGCCTGCTGATTGCTCTCCCCTGAAAAGTGCAGAGCACTGAATATTGGACAAATTCCAAATATATACTGGAAAAAAAATCCTGATAGCTATCCTTATTAGGATTCAGTCAAAGGCCAGGTTTTATACCATATTCCAAGGACGAGGGACACTCTCAAAAGGAAAACAATACAGTGTGCTTTGGCTGTATGGCCCGAGATACTTGAAAAATATGAGCGGGCAGTGTATGACCTTCCAGAGGTGGTTGGACTGCAATCGGTGATGCTGCCAAAAGCTGATGAGTAGGGTTGCCAGAGAGGCTCCTGTACCTTTAATCATTGTGTAGAAGAGAGAATTTCAGTAGATTCTTACTTGGTTGGCTAATAAGTAGCACTTGCCTAAAGTTACAGAAACCATCTTCTGTTTTCAATCTGGCAGCCCTATGATGGCAGCTAGTGTCTGAAAACAGCTGGAGTATGAAAGGTTGTCCACTCCTGCTTTAAATCACCAGGCCTTGGTGTCTTCTGTTTTAGGATTAAACTGTAGCTTTCCACAAGCAAGTCTTCTCAAGCATATCTAACTTCTTTCTCCAACCAGCTCAACTGCACCAGCAGCTTAGGCCATTTCCTCACTAGGCCCCTCCCTAAACTGCAAACCCCAGGATTCCATAGAATGTTGACAGTGGAATAATAGCACTATAACAGTCTAGTGCGGAAATGGCCTTAAGTGGCAAATAGGGACAACAGCAGAGAGCCATGTTCTCCATTATGGGCCTTTCATAACATTGACTATAATTATGTTGATGTTGTTGTTATTTAAGGGGTGAGCCCAGAAGACGTGCTGGAGGAACAGGAGAGAATGCATGCACTTTGGGGCTGAAGCTGGTAGGAGCCTCTCATGTCTGTGTGGTGTCCTGAAGAGCTGAGAACAATCCTAGGCTTCTGTGGCTATACTGGTAACTTGGGGACAGTTGTTCAGCTTATATTTTATTTAAAAACCAAAGATTGCTCTCTATTTTTCAGCAGGTTATAAAGAACAACAATGGAGCTTGTGCATGTACCACTATTTTTTGTTTCTTAAAAAAATCCAAACCAACTCTACATTTTCTGCCAGGAAACACAAATGTTACTCGTACAATTTCTGAAACAGCAGTGTTATCCTAACTCACAAGGGACAGGTATACTCCAGGTGAGTTTGCTGTGTAGTATAGCACCTTGTTTGACAAAAGCAGAGCTCTGGCATCACCGGTGGCTGCAATCAGGGAGTGACCAGCAGCACACAGTACTGGCCCAGTCATTCTCTGCTCCATTGCGACCTAGTAGCATCTACAACTAGGGCCTTGGACTTTTTTCCATAACCACTGCTCACTGATAACAATGTCTCCCTGTCCACCATTTGGGTTCGCTTGCTGCCTCTACTTTTTTCAGAGGGGACTTCGGTATATCATTATAAACTCACCTGGAACACCTCTGTTCCTTGCGCATTAGGCCAGCACTTCTAACTCAGATAAAGGACAAACGATTAAAATTTTCCCTATGAAGAAAAAATGACTCTGGCTATAATATCCATACATGGTCACCTCACAGCAGGGCCTTCTCAGTGTTGGCTGAATATGTAAAGCAAACAGCTGTTTGCATCTTCAGTTACAGTCAACCATGTGAAATCACTGCTCATGTGGGGAGCAGATCACAAGTGTATTTAGGGACAACAGTAACAGTGTTTTTTCACATTCATCAGTTCTTTCTGTTTATCTCAGCTCACCTTACTCATAGTTAACAAACTTCTTTTGTACTGAAAAATAAATTCTAACATACATAATTAGTCCATCTTAGGTGTGCCTAGTGTGTACTGTCAGAAATAAAAAAAAAAGGAAAAATGCCACTTAATCTTTTTATCAGGGCTTAATGGGATCAGGAAGCTATTTTCCATAACTGAATAGTGGATGTTTGTGTGTGTGTGTGTGTGTGTGTTTGTATGTGAAAAGAAACATCTAAAATTAGTGATGACAGCATAATATAGGTACTTCACACAAATGTTACTGAAAAATAAACACAAACCCGACAAGAAACAATTAGATTACAAATGAAGCCATTATTTTATTAACAAATATAAATACAAATAATAATTCAAGGTAATTTATAAGACTACACTCATTTGACACTTGGGTTTGCAACCAGTGGATGCAGTACCAATTATTAGTTACAGACAGAGAAATTTGGTATGCAGTTTCTTCCTCAGTACATTATATGCATAATTCCTATGGGTCAAGAAGAGTGACCTTTGGTACTGCATCTGTGAACCACATTAACTGTCAGAATGCTGAGACATTATAATTCTTCTGTTAAACTACTTTGCCTACATTCTCTCCTTCCTGCCTAATCTTTTTGCTTTTCTATATGTGTTTTCTAGGCCATCTGTGTTTTGTTTATAAGTAATTTTTAACAGTTATATTTGTAACTGGTTTTAATTTTGTGCATATTTTTAATTTTTGGCTTTGGTATATTTGTTAGGTATATCTCTTCTAACTGTTTAAGGCCCTTTCTGCACACGGTTATTAAGGCAGGCCAATGCGTCTTGCCACGGAGGTCTTCTGCACCTTGGAGCAGACTAGGTTCAGTTTATTTACCTTCGTTCCACACATAATTCTGACTAAATGCGCCCCCATGTGATGGTAAAGCATGCTATTTGAAAACTGGAAGAAATTGGTTTTCCAATTTTCCAGATTGATCCAATTCGTACTTTCACAGTGGTGCAGACACATGCATTTGCGCCAATGTGAATTGGTGGTCAGGGGAGGGCTCATGGGAGGGGCCAGGGGGTAGTATGGACTTACGCACGTACGCACGTATGCAATGACATACTAAACAATGCAAAAAAGAAAAAAAGACCAATCACAGCCAACGGGGCAGGGTGAGGGGAGTAGCGGGAGTGGCCACGGTAGAGGCAGTGTGGATTCATGAACTTGCACTCCTCCGAATCAGAATGGAACATACACAGTAGCTGTGCAGAAGGAAATGAGCCTTGTTAAGAGCCCAGAAAATCTGGTAAGAAGTGGCATGAACCGATTCACCAGCCTTGTGTGGAAAGGGCTTAAGATGCCTCAAGTCCCAAACTGGGAAAAGGGTAGGATATAAAAATATAACAGCAGCAGCGGCAGCAGCGGCAGCAGCGGCAGCAGTTTGTCTCTTTTCATGCACTCTTCCAATCAGCTCTCCCATTTTCTTCAGCTAATCCTCTGCCCCTTCCCTTTTTTATATGGAACTAGTGTATATACCTGGTGTTGTCCAGGATTTTATTTTCTTAATAGGTAATACTTGTTAGAAATACCTTAGGAATTACCTTACCTTACCTTAGAAATTAGATGCGGTTGAAATACACAGATTTGAGATCTTGTGTCTCTGATTCCCCAAACTGTGTTGTTCAGTACCTGTAACTTTTGTCCATATTCCTCAATCCAGTCTGTATTCAGCGTTGTTAACATATAGAGGTTGGGTTTGTGAGGGGACTTGCTGCTAGGCCTCATCTCCATAGCAACCAGCCTATTCAGAGCTCTCTGGCTGAGAGTTCTAAAGGTCCTTCCCTGAACTGCGAACCCCAGGATTCCATAGAATCTTTACAGCCAGCCAATCATATGAGGTCTGTGCCAGCCTGAATCAGACAAACAGACAAGATCACTCACAATTTTGACTTTTATATAGTAGATTGGCCTTGTTTCTTTTGTTGTTTTCTGACTATCTGACCCCAGATGCATGCAGAGACTATGCATACCCAGAGGGGGCTAAAGACATTCCACTGTGAGGCAAAGGGCATGATGTTTGATGTATGAAGCTAACCACTCACTTTTCAGTTACTTGATATATCAGAATACCACAAGCTGCTGGTGTACGTCACTGTACACAAACATTACCTAATTTGTAACTTATTACTTCCAAGCTCTGTTCATGGAAAGATTTTTTTTTAAAAGCGGCCATCTATATGAATTCCATGTTCTTTTTTGTTATTTGCCATCAAGTTGACTTCAGTTTATGGCAATTCTATGAATGAGTGACATCCAAGATTCCTGGTTATCAACTGCCCTCTTCCATCAGAGCTGTGGCTTTCTTGACTGAATCAGTCCACTGATAGTACAGTCCCCTTCTTCTTCTTCCTCTTCTTCTTTATATTGTCTATGTATCTATTAAAATTTTTCAAAAATCCTGTCCTACTTGGCCATTGAAACACCAAGAAAATGGGCACACGTAATATTACCAGGCCATATACCTCCATGCTTTGATATGGCCTAATTAGGAAAATATATTAATTGACAGATGTGTTGGCATAAAATATAAATTATATACCCTTATGGCTGGAAATGCCATGTGGAAAGGGACACTGGCTGGGAGTAAGTCAGATGTGACCTCAACTTGGCCAGGCCATAAGAATTAGCCAAGAAAGCCTGACTTAATAGCTCTGAGCTAATCCTATCAATTTCCAACCTCAGAAAACAATAAGGTGCCCAGGTATGGAGGCAAGGACCCCTTCCATTTGCATATCCTACTGAAGCCTTGACCAGAACTTCACTCAGCCAAGACATTGAAACAATGAAACAATGAAACAAAGTCTATTTCAGACCCCTTTTGTTTACTCTACCAGAAAGCAATTAACTCACACCTCTTCAGGTAGGGAAATAGGGTATATAAATCCTTGGTTTTGAGAGTCAGATGCAGCCAGATGAAATGCTGGACCCCACTCTCTCATCCTGAATCCTGAACCATCTGCTCTTAGACACAAGTCTAAACCACATTTCAACTTCTTCATTACTCTTCTGGACTGGTAATTATAACCCCAAACCTTTGGTTTCTCTGTCCATAATTTTTCCTCCCTTTATTCTTCAGTCAGCTCTTGTGTGAATGTTTGACTGTGTGTATCTTGTGTGCATGCATAAGTGAATTCCCCTCAATAAAAGACATTTTTAGCTTACTTTTGAATCTCTGGCTGGTTCTTTTCCTGCATGAGCCTGTGATCATTGGTAGAAAGGTCTCGCTAAGTTGCCTCCATCTCATTAACCTCCTGATTTTGAGTTCATTCCCCACTTTTATAAGGAGGTATTTGGCATTGTGGGGTGGCCGTTGTGGCACCTATGTTTTGGGGTAACAATAACACCTTCCCCTTAAAAAAAATCCAAAGAATGAAAAATATACAGATGGCTTTCTTACAATTTGATAAGGATTTTTCTACTTTGCATGGTTTTATTCAGCCTACTGGGAAACACAGCATCAAAGAAATGTAGAATTTGAAGAGATCCCAAAAGTCATTTATAGGGCGTTCCCCCTTGCTGCATTTTCAAAAAGTTGAGTATTTCACTAAGCCTTCCTATATTTCCTTACTTTAGGCTAGTCATCTCTATTAATGATCTATGGCTAGTGAAGAGCTTGGAAAAATGGCCTTTTCCAGTTCTTCTCTCTCAGATACCTATGTTAAATTCATGAATAGGTTTTAGCATGTCAGTATAGTTGTGAGTAATACTTTCAAGAAAATTAGACTAGTTGTGTCCCCCAATGCAGAATGCTCACAGCAGAGGCACTAGAATATGGCGCATCCATTTTCTTGAAGAGAGTAATAGACATATCAGCAGAAGAGACCTTATAGTGTCAATGGTGAGGAGAGTGGAGAAATTCCAGAAAAGAAGCTACAGGGTAACAGCAATAGTGAAAATGACCCAAGTGAAGGACCTCCTAGAGACAATGGCAGCAGCATTTTTGGTACCTCTTGATAGTACTGCATAAAAGAAGCCACTGGTAAACTACTTCTGGATATCTTTTACCTTGATGAGGTCACCCAAAAAGAAGGAAGAATTCATACTGGAAGATTAGAGCCCCTGTGTTGGAAGGTACTCAACCACTATTGGTGAAGAACAAAGGCCAAGTATGAACTACAGAGTATTCAATGATGCAATTGGATTCAAACTGGAAGGATATTAAGCTGCTGATAGGCTCAGATGTGAAAGGAAAGCCTGAAGCTACAAAACACATATAATGGGAGCATGTAATGTAGGAAGCATGAATTAGGAGAAGCTAGAAATTGTAAAACAAGGAATGGAATATACAAAAATTGCAGTACTTGGTGAGAATGAGGTACAGCGGATAGAAATGGGACAATTACATAGTGCTTTACTCAGGAATTGACAAATGAAAAAGGAATGGCATGACGTTAATAGTTAGACAAGATGTGCCAAACCAATTAGGGGATGACAGATGAAGTATGACGAAATAGTATTTATGACTTTGTGGAAAACCTGTCAATAAACACTCTAATTACAGAGGAAGAAGAGGGAGAAACTGAAAGATTCTCTGCTGACATATAGCAAGACATTGATTACACACCTTAACATGACATATTGATAATTATAGGTAATAAAAGTAGGAAAAAGAGTAGGACCAAACATTGTTGGAGAACTTGGCCAAGGAATGAAGCAAGAAACCTACTTATACATTTTTAAGGCCAATAGTTTGTTCATTGCAAGTACATTCTTCAGGCAACCACAGAGACAATTATACTTGGATGTCATCTGACAGTCAATATAGATATTGAACAGATCACATAATTGGAAGAAGAAGATGGAGAAGCCAAATCCTTTCTTCAAAAACAAGACCAAGAGCCAATTGTGATACACATAACAAACTGCTAATATAAAAAGTAAGAGTAAAGCTGAAAAAAAAGAGTAAAGCTAAACAACTTAGTGCTAAACAACAATTTGAAGAACGTTCACGTAGAATTTAAAGACCACGTAAAGAACTGATTTGCAGTATTAAGCCTAATTAAATGGGAGCCAGAGGAAATATGAACCAAAACCAAGGCATTATCAATGAAGAATGCAAAGTGATACTATCTGTTGCCAAAAGGAAGAAAAAAGCTCATCAGATGACAGATGCAAAAAGTGTGGAAGACATCCTTCACACTAAGGCTTTCTTGGGATCCCATTTGACCAATAAGGGGAAACGTTATATGATTAGGACAAAATAAAAAGACCACAGAAGCAATACACTGAATAACTATACAAAAGAGATGAATGGATGACAGATTCCTTCAGGGAAGAACCTTTTGACAAAGAACTTACAATTTTAGAAAATGAAGAGGAAGTTGTTCCCAAAGTACTTAGAAAACATAAATCACCAGGAACAGATGATGCAGCAAGAGAGCTGTTTCAAGCTATAGAGACAGAATCTATCCAGTTTTTAACAAAAATTGCTAACAGATATGGAAAACAAAACAAAGGACAATTGACTGGAAACATTCAACTTCTATTTCAGTCATCAAGAAAAGGGCCAGCAAGAATTGCAATAATCCTCACATCATTCCACTAATCTCCCATGCAAGCAAAGTGATGCTCAAGATTTTACAACAAAGACTTTTACCAATTGTTGGGTTAGAAATGCAGATGTCCAGGCTGGATTGAAGAAGGAAGAGACACTAGAGATCAGACTGTAAACATATGCTGGCTAATGAAGCACATGTAATAATTTTAGATAAAAAGAAGCCTTCAGTTTATACATTGTAGGAGGGCCTTTGTATAGATCATGAAAAATTATGGATTGTCATAAAACAAATGAGTGTGTCAGAACATTTAAATTTCCTGTTGTCTGTACTCTGGACAAGAGACCACTCTCAGGACAGAATAGTGAGAAACAGAATGGTTTCTATTTAGCAAGGCTGTCTGGCAAATCTGCATTTTATCAACCTATCTGTTTAATTTATTTGCAGGACATGTCATTTGGATAGATGGATTAGGCTTGGAGAAAGGAGGTGTGAAAACTGGAGGAAGGAATGTCAAGAATTTAAGGTCTAGATCTGCTACATACGAATGTATCGCATCCACCAACTGAAAAATAATATTCTTTGGCTTTGTCAGTGATTGCTGGGAAGATATTTCACTTGGACTATCCTTCCAAAAATCTGCCCAGGAATAGTTGACACAAGCTGGAGAATATGTTTCAGATTGGTGGAATATTTCTTTCAAGTGAATAAATATTAGAAGCATATTCTTAAAATGCAATATGTGTTTCATGCAGATAAAATAGGATTCCTGATTGTGCAGAGGTGTCCACTCACATTCAAAAGAACATGCATAGAAGCCCTCTTCTGACCTTTCCAGTCAATAAGGGACTGTAAGGAGTGGAGTAGACAAGGATTCTGGAGTGGCTCAATAAACATAGTCCCTGTGTACGTTCCCACCCCTCAATGTTTCTTGTTCAGGCATTGTGCTATGGTAGCCCTGAAATATCAAGGGGGGATTATGGGGTGGTGAACAAGTGAATTCCAGGCAGACAAGAAAGCAGGTGGCTGGGCATTCAATGAGTCTTTAATTTCAGCTAATATAAATTTTGAACCTGTTCATTCAGATCAGGTATGTTGTTATCAACTGAATATTGTCCCCAGAGGCCCAGGATTTCTCCCACTAGGTCTTGTCCATTCATTAATTGTCAAGCATCAAGCAAACGAAATCCAAGTCTGTGGAGAAAAAGCAATTAGATATTTTAAGCAGTGATAAAAACACCACAAATAATCAATTTCTATGGCATTAGCAGCTACCAGGTCCAGGAAAAGTCTATAAAAGCTAGAATTTATTACAGAACACCAGCCAGCTTACAAAGCATTGATCCTTGGAAGTATACACAGAGTGCTGGATTTTAAGGCAAGAGGAATTTCTTATGATTCTTACCTTTAGTAAAGGGGAAATATACCTGGGAAAAGAAGACACAGCAAGGCAAAACTATCCTAAAATGTGTGTTTTTGTTTAATTTCCATAAGGAACCCACCAGTAAATTGTTGGGAGGCAATTAGTTGTAATCTAATGCACAGAGCCCTATAAAAGGGGAGCAGTTAATTGCGGTAATAACACATTGCTTAAAAAGATTCTTGTTCTTACTCTTAAAATTGTTTGCTACACCTGGAAAAAAGGGAAAGGAATGGAAATGTCTTCCTGTATCTTACTGAGACTCAGAGCTGCTCTTTTTAAAACACATATATCCCTTCCTTGTGAAAGTTAATGCCAGACGGTACTTAAATTCGTATTAACCTTTCCAATACTATTTATTTATGTTAAATAATCCCACATTAGACTCTTGCTCACACTACACAAAATGAAAATGGGATGAATAACACTCATTAGAAAGACTAATTTACCTACTTAACTTAAAGACATAGCCTGGTTGCCTTGAAAATTGAATACGGAGTATTCCAAGACATGTTTGAAAGAGACCAAAAAGGTGGCAACTAAAATTGAAAGGCCTGTAGGGTTCTTATGTGCCTCTAGCACTCCAGGGATATGGAAAGAAAAATAAAGAAGCTCTTTTCCTTGTGCCACAATGAGGTCACAACAGCAACAGGGTGCAGCCAGTGGGCCCCAAATTCTCACTCCATATGATTTCCAGTGGCACAATGTGGCTACTGCTATCCCACCTTTCAACATATGATGGTCTCCAAAGTAGTTGACCAACACTGAAATCCTTAATGTAGTAACATATCACAAAAGTCACAATTCTCACATAAACTGTCAGACAGGCAGTAAAAACATGTACCAACGAAATACTGCTAAAAGGCTAGAGAGGGAAAGAAGATGAATTTTCATTCTAAACTAGCCAAACAATCCTATCACCGTGCAGGTAGAATGAGAAAATCAACAGCTTACCACAGAAAAGTATAGTGTTCTTGACAATTCCCTATGATGTTGCCAGCTTTGGTACTGACCTGGGCAGAGGCCAGTGACACAGGACTCCCAGAGCCCAGTGGCTTCGTTTCCAAAGCAGGGCTTTCCGTATACTTCACTACTGATTTGCATGGCTTTAGTGGCTGACCTTCAGGGCAGAAACAACGATCTGGGGTGGTGGTGGTGGGAGACCTCAAGCCATCCTCAGTATATCACTGAAGACCCAGCTACAGCTGTCGCTCTTGTTTTCTGCACTAGCCTGTTCTAGCGCTATGATTCCACTTTCAACATCCTATGGAATCCTGGGGTTTGCAGCTTCGGGAGGGGCTGGCCGGCCCCTCCCAAAGTTACAAACCCCAGGATTCCATAGGATATTGAAGGTGGAATCATAGCGCTTGAACAGGCTAGTGTGGAAAGCTCTTCTGTGTCATAAGTCACTCTGGAATTTGAAGAACTGGACACAGAGGAATCAGGTTCTTCCATATAATGGTGGCCTCTCTGAATCCAAGGACCAGGGGCTGAAACAGTTGAGGGGTTTGCTGCAGAGATAAGGAAAGACTTTGTCCCAGTGTATGTTAAGTAGAAAACACTGACTCATTAAGCATCTATCAGCCACAGGTGGCTACCTGTAAGCCTCACAGCATCTCCCTGGAGTTTTTGTTCCTTGCAACACTTCTGTCTCTGCCACCAGCAGTGCTCTGTGTGGTCATGTGATCTCAGCCTTTGAACTTGCTACCACTAATGACCTCAGCTCCATTTATCTGGACTACTGGCTTAGTGTAAAGACTCCTGGACTAAAGACCTTTCCCCTGTTCCTCTCTTCATCTTGCTGAATCAACTGTGAATGACTTGAAAACTAGATTGCCTACCCTACAGGTCTTTGTCTTACAATCACCTATCTTTTGGCTCACTTGCTGAATGTAGCATAGGACATTATGGCCCTTAGCAAGCCCATTAAGAAAAAAAAAGCTTAGTGGAAGTCAAGTTTGTGGTCCATAAGGAGATGGGGACTGGCTTGGGAATTACTAGATTTCAGTTTGTTTTTGTTGTGTACCTTCAAGTTGTTTCTGACTTATGGCAACCCTTAAGGCAAACTTCTGGGGGCTGAGATTGTTTATGCCTCCAAGGTCACCCAGAAGGATTCCATGTCTGAGTGAGAAATGAACCATGGCCTCCAGGGTTGTTACATTAAACCCATTGGATCATACTGGCTCTCTAGTTTTCCATACCTACAAAATACATACACACTGTGGTAAATATTAATATGTTTACTTTAGGCCTGAGTCTGTTTAATGTGCATCTTCACTGTGCTGCAGAGAGTCAGCATAAGACATTTTGCTGCCTTAGGCAAAGGAGTGAATGATGTCCCTCACTCACACAAGCTCCATATGTTTTTGTTGTTACATGCCTTCAAGTTGTTTCTGGCATATGGGGACCCTGCCCTAGGGTTTTCTTGGTAAGGTTTATTGAGAAGAGGTTTTCCATTAGACTTCTTCTCAGGCTGAGAGAGTGTGATTCACCCAAGGTCACCCGGTGGATTTCCATGGCTGAGTGGGGATTCAAATGTGATCTCCTGGAGTCCTAGGCCATTTCCACACTAGCCTGTTATAGAGCTATGATTCCACTTGCAACATCCTATGAAATCCTGGGGTTTGCAGTTTTGAGAGGGGCCAGGCGGCCCCTCCTGAAACTGTAAACCCCAGGATTCCATAGGATATTGCAAGTGGAATCATAGCGCTATAACAGGCTAGTGCGGAAATGGCCATAGTTCAGTATTCAAACCACTTTACCACACTGGCTCCTTCCCAAGGTCTATAGAATCTGGTATTTTGGCACACAATGTACTAGAAAATTTTTCACTTCTTGTCTGAGGTGGACACCTAATGTTAAGGCTGGCTGGCCTCGATGCTGCATATTCTAGATAAAATTAAGTAAAATGAGCATCAACATTGTGTTGCAAGTAGACTTGAGACAAGTTCAGAAAACTACTGTTCCCAATGTGTGTGCATGTTCTTGTGTATATGTATAACTCAGAGAAGAGCTCTAATGTTAATTCAGATTTCACACTGACAGGAATTCTGTAAATTCTGTGATTGTGGTTGTGAAACATACGTAGGACTGTGATCCCTACACATTGGACCTTTCATACACTCAACAGATGTCACACTGAAGCTATCCTATTTTGAGAACCAAGAAACCTTTGTAAACAATTGTAATGGGCTGTGTTTGGTTTGAAGAAGCTATGATCGTTTAAGCATAATGTAGCACATTAGTCTCAGGCCATTTCCACACTGGAGGCCATTAGTGTGATGTACCATTACAATTGTGGCATTGCCATTTGTGTCATGCCATTGGGTTAAGAACATTGTTTTCTGCACCCTTCTGCCTTAAGCAGATTAGTAGCAGTATTGCCACTAGTGTTATTTCTGCACCACACTGTCCTTGGCCACTCCCTGTCCCTTCCCTCACCACATCCCACTGCCCTTAATTGGTTGGGTTTTTTGTTTCTATGGAAGCCATACTAAACACAGCAGTACACTATTGCATTTTCATGCTATAATGCCTAAAAATGTATTTAAAAATAAGTAAAAAGGTTTAACTCAAAGGAGAACTTTAAAATAAACATGGAGACATGATAGAATTCAAAGTTACCACTCCATGGGAGTCACTGATGGGGGGACAAACTGGGCACATCCACATCCCACCCACTGCTCAATCCATGAGAACAGGAAGCTCTATCAAGCACTATTACAGTTCTGCACTGAGCTGGCTGATGGGATTGAAGTGCTAATGGAGGCACTTAATGGATTTTTTTCTGGAAATAGAATACAGCAGTTTGATGATGTTTGGGGTCAGGATGGCAGCTGGATAGCGACAACTTTGTGTGGTAGCACAGCTCTTGACCCAGAAACAGCCCACTGCTATGGCAGTATAGTGATGTCATGTGGAAATGGCCTCATATTATGGTTGGTGACGAACTGGATTACTCACACCCTGGAGTTTTCTTTTCAGCTCTAAAGGAAATAAGATATGGTCAGGCCATATCTAGCCTATGTTAATGTTTAATTTCATATTGGATGATCTCAAAATTCATAAATTGTACCAGTGTTCCTGCTGTGGTGTTAAGGCCCTTTCTGCACGGGCCTATTAAAACGGTGCAGAGAGACCTCCAACGGAGATCTTCTGCACCGTGGAGTGGACTGGGGCAGACTACTTTTCGTAGTTCCGCACCTCAGTCTACTCCGGAGTGACTGGAACTGGTCGCGCAGTGTGCTTTTTAAAAACCTCCACTGCTCTTCGTCAGGACGGACCCAAACGGACACACCAAAAAACCGGTGAGTAGTGGCAGGGAGAGTTTCCCTCGCCGTGTGTGGAAAGGGCCTCACTAATTTCTTTTCCAGTTTTTTTTTCAAACCTATTTGTTCAAAATCTGGGTGCTACTGTGTGTCAGAAAAGCCTGTCTCTAAGAGGTTAAAAGAGTTAAAATGTATGTGGTTTCACAAATCAAGGAAGGTAGAGCCTAGTATGTGAAATGGGAGACTTGGCAATTGCAGGATGGAACCTAGTAAACATGTTTAGTGGCTCAAAACAGTATAATTTTCAAGGAATAATTCAAAGTCATCTGAGTAGGGTGATGTGTGTGGAAAATGTGTGTTCATTTAACATATTTGTTCTTGTTAGTTTTTCAAAGGCTATGTTACCCTGATCATGTCAGAAAGTGCTGGGGCTAGAATTGGGAACTCTTAGGCCCTTTTCACACGGGGGTAAAAACCAGTGTAGAGCGACCTCTGACGGAGGTCGTCTACACCGTAACGTGGATTGGGGCAGACTACTTTTGTGTAGTTCCACACCCCAATCCGCGCAGGGGCGACCGGAAGTGGTGGTGCCGCTTGCTTTTTGAAAACCACTTTTCAAGTGGTTTTTAAAAAAGCACGGGGCGTGCAGCCCCGCCGCAGCGCCCGGTGTGGATTTGCAGGCACACGCAAGTGCGCGCCTGCAGACAGACCGGGGGGGTGGGCTTCTGGCTGGCAAGCTTCTCTGATTGGTGCCATTTCGGATGCTGCGGGACGCCGCAGGATGCTGCCATGTGTGGAGCAGCGAACTCGCGCTGCTCCACGTTGCGACGGCTCCAGGTAAGCTCCGTTTTGGCGTGTTTTTGGGCGTGGCTTCCTCTGCATATGAAAAGGGCCTTAGCTTGTGTTGCAGCTGCAATGTGGACTACTGAAAGTGAAGTGCTGTCAGGTTCTGTACTGTGTCCACTCAGTGAGGCTGATCACCAATCCCTCCTGGCCTGGAAAGGTTTCAGCAAGGATGTAACTCTATTGTGAGTTGCTATGAATGCCTTCACTCTTACTCCTAGCATTGTGCTTTGATTCTTATTCTGACTGGGTTCCTGAGGTCTGACTCTCTCAGTGCCTATCTGTAATCCAATTATATCCAGTGCCTATCTGTACTAGGCAGTTTGATGTCACTTTAACTGCTATAGGTCCATCTATGGAATCCTGAGATTTGTAGTTTGGTGAGGTACCAAAAGTCTCTGCTAGAGAGTTGAAATGCTATAGTTCAAGAGAATAGAACTGGAGCTCTCTAGCAGAAATCCCAGGATTCGGTAGGATGACATCATGACAGTTAAAGTGGTATTAGACTGCTGTAACTGTGTAATGTAGAACACAACAAAATGCAAAACACCCATTCTCCATTGGGCCAACCAAAAGGTGCAAAATACATTATGCTAGCTTTCAAAGCTCACTGTCTTCTTCACTGGGCAGGAATATTAAAATTATACAGGAAAAAAAATTATACTCTACAGTCATGGGCATGCATATTGTTTGAACTCTTTTTCAAGCTAGTGTTTAAGTTTGGTCTCAAGTTAGGCAGAGGCCTCAAGGAGTTAATGCTGGCAGACACCACACCCCTTCTTGGCCATGTGGGGACTGAGGACAAAGGGCAGAATAATCCTGGTAATATCTTTTGGTCTCCATTAACAGCATCAAAGAGCTTCCTTTGAGATCTAGGCCATCTCTGTCCTCCTGTGGGCTCTGGCATATTGGCTGCCTCCTGGCTCATATCTTCCCATGAGCTGCTTATAGCTTAAATCACAGCTATTGAGCAGTAATTCACTACTATGGTAAGGACTGGAATAAAAATAACAAACCCTATTGCTATAAGAGAAAAAGGAGGGGAATGAGTCCTTTCTGTCTCTTCCCATCCCTTGCTTCCTGTCCTGTCACCCGAGAACTAGTGATTTTGAGTTCTATGCAACTGCTTGCTTTTTTCTGGGCCCTGTTTCTCATCTCCCACGGGACTGGTTACATGTGTTGCTTTTCTTCTTGACTGCTGTAAGAAGAAATTTTACTATCTCCTTTTAGCAGACAACATAGTTCTCGGCTCCAACAATTTGTCCAGGATGGCAGGAGAAAGCCAGGGCTTGCTCAGATCTCTTTGAAGCTGCTCTGTAGCCCAATTGTTAGAAGGTCTAAAAATGCAACTCAGGTTTAGTGGTGATGCGGGGGTGGTGGTGGCAAGGGATGAGGAGGAAGAGAAAGAGATAAATTTTTTTAAAAAGAATGGCTATTAACTCATAATGATGAACTGTTCAGTAGGGGAGTATTCTTTTAAAAAAATATATATATCTGTCTATCTGTCTAGAGAGAAAAAAAAGCTGTATTTACTGAATACAAATATGACAGTAAAACCGACAAAAAAACCGACAAAACAATCTCTTCCCTGCCCAGCCCAATCACCCTGTTTGGGTTATGGTATATTTACTCTGCCTCTATGTTAACTGCAGCCCCACACATGTGAGCACTCGTATATATACTCACACAGCAGTGGAGTGGAACCTGACAGTGACACTTGGCATGCGATGATAACATTCTCTGGCACAGTCTCAGAATGCCATGTGGAGCTATTTGTACAGTCAGGCAGAGACCCCTGCAGCACAGGAAATACCATCGGAAGTACCGCTGACCCTGTATGGCCTTCAGTTCGACTCTGCTTCCCTACTTTTCACTGGCCCAAATTCAAACGCAATCTCTGGAGAAAGCAAATCAATTGAACACATGTTTGGTTTGAAAAATGCCATTTTTTTTTGAAAGACGCAAAGATATTCCCTTACACCAGAGCATTTTCTTTGCCCTGAAGATTTGTCAAGTGCAATTGAATGCACGCACATCATGGCGCATGCCAGTGCCAGAAGAAAATAATTTCAATGTGTCCTTTACTGCTTCAATAAAATACAGGCAGGCAGTGTTGAAACAAGATGCCCCGTGAAAGTCCTAAACACTCTGGCATTCTGCATTTCTTCCAGGAACATTTGGGATGGGTCCAAATCAGCAGGTTTTGTGTAAGAACCAAGAGAGCAACTGCATCAGCCTTCTTCCTTGTCTCCTAGACAGTGCTTTTTAAGCGGAATAAATTGATGCGTTCCTCTCAGAGGGGCACATTTTGGAAATCCCATCTTTAAAGCAATCATTATTTGGTGTGGTTAAATAATCAAGTCTTATAGTGAACACATACTTTATAAATGGACCCAGTAATTCACTTCATTTGGTGCAATTCTTTGTGTGGTGTGTTGCTCTAGCATATTTCACAAATATATCAAGTATGAATGGCTGACACAGCCATCGTTTTTAGTGCCGGTACTTAGTTCTTGGGGAGGATTTTCCATGCCCATCCCCTTTTTCATGATGGCATCCAGATTGGGGAATATTCTTCCTGGAGAGGTTTGCTTGCCACCTGCACCACCTATTTTAAATGGGTGTTGAACACTGTACTGTGTTTGGCAGGCATTTTAAAGTTAATTTTCCTCTAATTATTTCTTTCCTCCTCTGTTTCTGCTTTTTTTTAAAAAAATATTTGGGGCTTGTTGTTTGATTATGTTGTCTTGTTTTGAGATAAAGATTCTTTGTCCTTTGATGGGTATTTTGCTTAGAAAGGGACAAAGTCTTTGTCACAGAACAGCATGCAATGAACTTCACAAAAATGGATGAAAAAATAAGAATAACATGCCTTCTGATCACGTGTGTGCTTCACTAGCTACCTATCACAGCAGAAATTCCTTTTGAGAATAACTAGCATCAGAAGAGGTTAAAAAAGCCTTTTCAAGAAATCAGCTCCTCCCAGTTTTGCACTAGGTCAGTGCTGTGTGTATTGTTTTGAATGGATAAAGTTTCCTACAGTTTTGGCCACCATTGAGGAAGGTAAACTCACACTGAGAGGGGTCAGACTCCCTGGCTCTCATTGAAAGCGTACAGAGACTGTACTGGAGTCAGAGAGTACTATGGGCTGAGGCAATTGTACCTTTGGCAAAGCTCAACTGGGAACAATCTGGAATATTTTAAGCCCTCACACACTGCCCATTTTTTTGCTGGATACACACATAGACAAACCCACACTCTTACTAACATGATACATAGTGAAGAAGTTGGCAGTAGCGGAGCAGGAAGAGAGATGCTTGGAACAGAAGAGTGCTTTTTGCTAATGCTTTTCTTTTCACATTGCTAATTTATATCCATATAAAAAGCTTTGTACAACTGTGTGCAGCCGTGAGTGACAGAATGGCAACATTTGCATGGAAAGGGCAAAGGCCTTTTATGGATAAAACAGCTTGGCACACAACCCTGCCACTTAAAATTAAAGGAAATTACAATGCTTTAAAAATACTACACAACAGAATGGTAGCACTCAACTTTTTCAGCATTAAATTTTTTTCTTAAAAAAACACACCACAAAACACAGAAAAGGAGGGATATATTTCTGGGGTGTTTGAGTACTTCATGTTGCATGAATTATTATTATTTTATTAATATCATTCATTAGTGTGTGGACAAGGCAATTTTTTATTTGATAGTTTGTTGTGTTTAAAAGACAGTGTAAAAACTCTCCTGGCAAACAGTTGTTTACAGTGTGCGTTTCAGCACAAAGCTGTTTTAAAGCTCAATTGTGCATTTTGCAGATAAAGTGGGAAAACTAACTGAAGGCTGTATTGTAAGCAGTGGTTGCCGTGGAAACCCCAGTTTCAAGAGCTGGTTCTCCATTACCACTTAATTTAGGCTTCCTAATTGCATTCCACTAAATCGGTAGCGACAATATCTGCAGAGCAAAACTGCATGCCCAGTCTAGCGCAAACCTCTTTGAAACAAGCTTTTTGAAAGCCAGGAGCTATAAAAACTCAGCATGACGCGGAGCATATGAGAAACCTGTAGTTCAAATGTACTGCTGCTTGCTTTCTCATCCTTAGTAACTTCAGTGTGCTCCACACCAATCTATTAGTTCAGTCTACCTTAAAGATCATAAAGCTCCGCCAAGTGGAAACTCATCTGTCCACCAACACATGGGTGCAAAATAGATTTAATTGTACTCCCAACCCAGTATCATGTCCATCTTATTTTACTACACGCCAGCAGGTAGCCTGCGCAGAGGCTCACTTTTCCTTGAACTGCCCTTGCCTCGACAACACAAGGAGAACAATACTTCCTCAGTCTAAATTATTTGCCACTGTTCAGCTGTGTAGCAAGCCAGACCGCCCATCTGTGGCCTGAAGAGAGCCTTGTCAGAACCACTAGACATAAAAGCATTCCAATTATCGACCACACTGCTTTAATAGAGGAGGCAACTAATATGATAGTGTAAGTGATTCTGCCGGTGAGAAGCTCTCCGTCACTGTCAGATTAACACTTCAGTTAAACTCCTGTAAATCAGTCACATTATGCAGTTGCTGGAGGAATAAACACAGACCCATTATGCTTAAAATTCCAGGGGGCTAGCCCCTCAAATAGGAGTTACCCTGGATGTTCTATTAATCTACATTTCATGTCATGTTTATTATTCTGCAATTACTAACGGGCGCTTTGTTGGAAAGATTTAAGTTGCCTCTGATTAGGTTCTGAAAGAGATGCACAAACCACAAGACTGAAAAACAAGGGACGTGATCTTCTGTGCGTTACATGCCATTGGATTCAGTTAGGCTTACCTCTGAGTAAAGGTGCCAAGGATAGGCCTGCACAGGGCATAGAGGTTATGGGGCAGGATGAGGAAGAGATGTAGAATCGATCTCTCTCTCTCATTCTCCCTCTCACTCATTCTCTCTCTGCCACATACTCGCTCACTTACACAAACGCTTACTTTGCAGCACAGTTTCTGACAAAGTAATCCAGCTAAACATATGCTCAGTGGGAAGACTCCTTCTTAAAGCATTTAAAGCTGAAAGCTTCAATCTTCTTGATCACAAGCCCTTCTACTAACACAGGGTGAACTGCACCTCCTGCCTAATCCAGTACTTAAAGCAAACTCTTGTACTACATATCAGATATACATTGTACATGTAAATAATCAGCAAACCGCGGCTTTTTCAACATTTCACTTTGATTCACTCCCACCAGTGTTTACAAAACAGTCTCCAACCATACCTACCTTTGATTAGTGTTCCAACACATCCTCCTGTTTCAGCTGGTTTCTCTTTCGAAAGTGGCTTTGCAGCATCAGCACACAAAACATGCATCATTTATAGATTCTTTTTCCTAGAGGAGAGCTGCACGTTATTCTCACATGGAGTAGCTCAGTATCTCATTTATAATGGCCAGACTGAGATAGACAAACATTCTGTGCAGTTTCCCTGCTCAGCCAAACACTGCAAGTTTTTAGGCACAAGAGCTATGTGGATAAATGTAGGGCAATGTAAAAAAATCTACCGGTAACTTCGAACTTGTTTTAAATGTCAGGACTAAATCCTGGAACTTGTGGAGTCACAAATGAGTCTCTGGGTATATGTGAAATTCTTTTCTTCTACCATTGCAAATACACTTTGGTGAACACAATCAGCACCTGCTCATCTGGAATTATAACACAAGACTTTCCCTCCAGACAATGTGCCTTCAGGTTCATCTTCTGCCTAGCACTTCCTCCTCTCCCCACTATTTAATGTTTCACTAGCAGTGTACTGTTCCTTTTTCCAAATCTGGGACCTTCTATACTACACAATCAAAGCACTGGGGTTCTGCTTTAACTGCTATGGCTGTGTCCTATCAAGTCCTGGAGTTTGTACTTTGGTGGGGTACTAGAACTCTCTTACTGAGAATTCGAAGACCCTTTCCACAGATTACCAGACCCCAGCGGCATCCCATAGGAATCCCAGTAAAGCCTGTCCCAGGAGGGAAGTGTGACAGGAGTACTCCTGTCCGCACAGGCGATGGCCATGCCTCTTCCTTCTGCAGCACAGCTGGACAGTATCTCAGGCTGTGCTGGGGCAGGAAGTATGGCAATTGCTCAGGGAGCTGCGGGTTGGTGGTGGGAGGGCAGCACAATTGCTGGTCATTGATGGGAAGAACTTGTCAATGATTTGTGGTGTGATCGTGCTGCTTGGGGGCTGGAGAACAATGGGATATGGATGATGTCATGCAGAACTGTTGCCCGGGCCCTGTACTTCTCCTGTCCCCAATGTGGGACAGCAACATCCTGCAGAAAGGACCTAAGTGTCACTCCCTAAGCTGCAACTCCTAGGGTTCCACAGAATTGAATCATGGCAGTTAAAATGGAATCATAGTGCTATACCTGTGTAGTGTGAAAGGGGCCATGGACAAATCTGTGAATTTCAAAATCTTGATTAATAATCATTTATTTGTGGTATTATGTGATTTTGTGATATTGTGATTTTGGGTAGAAGTACCAGGCTACCTACCTGCCTATCTCTATTAGTCTGCCTATAACAC
Organism: Ctenosaura bakeri; assembly: GCA_948474755.1. Taxonomy (NCBI): domain Eukaryota; kingdom Metazoa; phylum Chordata; class Lepidosauria; order Squamata; family Iguanidae; genus Ctenosaura; species Ctenosaura bakeri. The sequence goes on along the minus strand of CAOLHI010001704.1, from coordinate 466,383 downwards.
GTCTACCACCACCACCCCTTTTAGAGAAATTCACTGTCACTTTCTTGGAGTGATGCTGCTGCCTTGATGCAGGTCTGATTATGATGATTCTGAAATAAGGTTCAGAAATAAATCAGATAAACAGCCAAGGTAGATAATGTTACATTAATCCTTGCCATTTCCCATGCTAATTTTGCCCCAAGATTAAGGCCATATTGATGTGAAATAGAAAAGCCCTTGGCTGGATCTTCCCATCATTTCAGTTTAACTGAACAGAAACTGCAAAGTTCTTCAAAACTGGTCAGTAAAATGGCATTGAGGAAGAAAAAGTTTAATGCTTTCTCTCTGTGTAATTTTCCTTGATCTGAGTGCCTCTTGGCTTCACTCAGGATACAGACAGATAAGTGTATTACCCTTAACTATAAAACTTAGAATAGCTTACAGTGCAGAAAGCTGCCATTCTACACTCACTATTTTTAGCTATAGCAATTAACTATTATTAGTTATCAACTATTAATAGTTAAAAGCTATTATTAGTTAGCTATTGTTATTAGTTATAGTCACATTTATACACAGTTTTTTCTTTGCTGAGCTCATGGCAGTGTATATGACTCTTCCTTCTTGCTTTATTCTCACAACACCCCTGTGAGATAAGCTAGTCTGACACAGTCCATTTATGCATGGGGCAAGGGAATCGCCCCATGCCGGTACTGACCGGACTTCTTGGCTCCACACTTGGGTCCAGGCTGGTCCGGAGGAGTGCGTGGCCACCGCTCCACACTGCTCCGGGGATGAAAATGGCAGCTTCCAGTTGGTCAGGGCTCTCCACCAACCGCTGAAGCTCGCCAGCCTAAAGCCTGCCCCCGGCAGATCACAGGCTCGCACTGGTGCAAGCCTGCAAATTTGCACCAGAGCGCAGGCACGGAGTGGTGTGCTCCGTGCTTTTGAAAGACCTGTTTCAAGTGGTCTTTCAAAAGCACGCTGGACGACCACTTCAGGCTGAGCAGGCTGAGGTGCAGAACTACACTAAGGCCGTTTCCGCACGAGCCTGTTATAGCGCGATGATTCCACTTTCAACATCCTTTGGAATCCTGGGGTTTGCAGTTTCAGGAGGGGCTGGCCGGCCCCTCCCGAAACTGCAAACCCCAGGATTCCAGAGGATGTTGAAAGTGGAATCATCGCGCTATAACAGGCTCGTGCGGAAATGGCCTAAGTAGGTCCAACCCAGTCCTCTCCCAGGTGCAGACGTCCTCCCTGGAGGACGCTCTGCACCGTTTCTTTAAGCCCATGCGGAAATGGCCAGAGAATGACTGATCCAAGGTCACCCAGGGCCTTTCTGCACTGCACTGTTATAGTGCTATTATTCCACTTTTCCTATGGAATCCTGAAGTTTGCAGTTTAGGGAGAGGCATTTAGAATTCTCAGCCAGAGAGCGCTTTGGCCTCAGCAAACTACTAATCCCAGAATTCCACAGGATGTTGAAACTGGAATAATAGTGTTGTAACAGTGTAGTGTGGAAAGACCCCCAGTGTGTTTCATGTTTCGATGGGGACTAGAACCTGCATTTCAAAAAAACCCAATCCCGCATTCTAATTGCCAAATCCCACTGGTTCCTATTGAGAATATCCCAGTTCTAATACATAAATTTAGGACTTGCAATAGATGTCTATCTGCATGTTTTGCCATTTTGGTGAGTTTTAATAGAATCATAGCAGCGTTAGAAGGGGTGGCAAGGGCCATCTAGTCCAAACCCCTGTCTTGTAGGAATACATGGCTAAAGCACTCCTGGAAGATGCCCGTCCAGCCTGTCTTAAAAGACTTCCAGAAAAGGAGAATCCAGCAGAACCTGAAGCAGCCCCTTCCACTGCCTAGCAGTTCTTACAGTAAAGTTCATAATGTTTATCTGGGACTTCTTTTCTTGTAACTTGAATTCATTGCTTCATGTCCTAGTCTCTTGAGCAGCATAAAACAAGCTTGCTCCATCTTTTACATGACATCTTTTGGATATTTAAAGATAGCAATCATATCACCTCTAAGTCTTCTCATCTCCAAGCTAAACATAGCTGACTCTCCAAGTAATTCCTCTTAATGTGCCAGACATATATCCCTGGAGTGTGATCTTACCAATGATCACTTTCTCAGGGACAAAGTCACTGGAATTAATGCATATATATATATGTTCTGAAAACAACACCCAGGAGGAAGACTGAACAGTCTTAAAACCATGTGGTACAAACAGAGAAAGGAAGGAAGCATAATTTTTTCTCTCCTGGATAGAGTCTCATTCCTAGAGTTACTATTTGCAAAGTTGGCCTCTACTGATACAGAGAGAATGTCCCTTCAGATACAATTTATTTATGTATTTATATGCTTATGTACATATATATCCATGTACATTTTTTTTATTTAATGCTCTCCCTTTCTCCCAGTGTGGAAATTAAGGCAGCTTATAAAATGAATTAAAATGGAATACTGTTTTTGTAAAAAAACCCACCAATCAGTGATAACACTGAAAACCAATTTAAAACATTTTTTAAAAGCTATCATTTAACTGAAACTCTGAAGTAAAACCAAGAACTGAAGTAAAACAGTTTGAAAGCATTTGGAAATATAATAAGAAAGAGGGAAAAGGAACATTTGCTTTGGGTCCTGAAGAAGGAGAAATATATATATATATATATATATAGAGAGAGAGAGAGAGAGAGAGAGAGGGAGAGTAAATCATTAAAGAAGAAATAAAAACATTTTTTGGAGGGGCTCAGGGAACAGCAAGAAAAGGCAAGGACCATCCCTACCATTAGCCTAAGTGTGGTCTTAGATAAGTGATTGGGAGTATCATAACAGGCTGGACATTATTTGTTTTTTAATTTGCTGTTACTGCATTTTTAATGGAAGGGCAGGGGAGAGACACTTGAAGGATTTTTATGCCCCACGACCAAAAATAAAATACAATAAAAAATCTTTGACTAGCTTTTGACATGGGAATGTACAGTGTTTGGTGTTATACCTTAGGAATAAAAAGGGTTTTGGGCTGACCCTTATTATTGTAATGTCTGTGACTGTGTAGTGAAAGATTCCAGAATCTATCTACAGAAGGCCTTTCTACAGTAAACAGCCAGAGCACTATGATGTTACTTTCATTACCATGGTTGCACCCTGTAGAATGGTGGGCCCTTTCCTCACCTTACCTCATCCTGTCACCTTGAGGTTGCGATCCCAGCAGTGCCTTTTCCTGGAAAGCAGTGTGACGGGAATGCCCCCCTCCACACCTGATTGGTTCCTTGTGGAAGGGAGCATGAGGGACATGCCTCTTCCTTCTGCAGCACAGCTGGGCTCTTTCTAATGCTGTGCTGGGGCAGGAAGCGCCTCCACCATGCTTCCACGCCTTCTGCAGGGCAGGTAAGTGCGGGAGCATCATGCAATCAGGGATCATTGATGGAGACAATCCATCAACGATTTAGCCTGCTGTCATGCTGGCTAGTGATGGGAGAAGGACGAGACTGCAACAATGTCCTGTGGAAGTGTTATCGTAGTCCCCCTCCTCTCACATTCTCATCTTGGAACACCATGTCCATGCAGAAAGGGCCCTGATGTTTGTGGTTTGAGGAGGCACTAGAGGTCTCTGGCTGAGAATTCTAAGTGCTCCTTCCTAAACTCCAAATCCCAGGATTCTGTAGAATGGAACCAGGACAGTTGAAGTGGAACCATAGTACTATACAACAACAATGACAACAATATGTTTCAGTACTGCTATGAAAAGCTATTACTTGAAGGAGCAAAAAAGTACCACAAATATTTGTTTCTGACAGAATAAGTTGGGCAGAACATGCTGACAGGAACATCAATGAATTTCTAGCCTCCACTTTCATTTTCTACTGAACTAGCTTTCCACAAACCTGAGCCCTCCAGATGTGATGGACTATAACTTCCATAATCCCCAACCAGCATGGACTTGAGCCCAATAGAACTGGAGAGTTCTGGGTTGCAGAAACATGCACAGAGACACACATAAAGACATTTACAGATACCCAATGTCTTCTTCTCATAAAGAATTCGGAAGGCTGAGGGTGATAGGTCCACTGAGAGTAAGGCACACTGCTCAACCTGTTCTGGGACAAATTCTGGTGCAGACGCAGCAGCTTCAACCTTCTGTAGCTGCCCCTCTGACCTTGCTTCCAAATGGCTTGTGGGTCTTCCATTCCTGCACTACCTTGCTCTTTCTAGATACAATGCCAGCTTTATGTCTAGCATCAGGGAGTTGTTAGAGCAGAGGGCAGCATTGATAATTTCAGGCACTGTGCAGTATGCATAAAGCATCAATATGTTTCTGAAAGGAGTAGTGCAAATCAGTTCTTCTCTTCATTTATACACATACATATGCGGTCTCCTTCTGTCAAAGAAATAACTGCAGTGTGAATAGACTAGTAGGAGGTGTGCAGAGGTGTTGATAACAAAGGTCCCTGCACTCCTATCAACTGTGAGGCAGGAGGGGAAAAGTGTGTGTGTGTGTGTGTGTGGTAGAATGATGAAAAGAAATAAGTCTTCCCAAAAGAGAGCTGAGCCAAAATTGCACATTTCCTTTTCTCTACAGCTCTTTGATAACCTTCCATGGCTGACAATGAGTGCTGGATTTGCCATAAACTTTGAAGAAAAAGTGTCTGGGACAGAAGTTAAACCAGGAATCAATTGTTTTCTTAGGTACCTCTTTCCCACTGGGTGGTACATTTCCTGGTGGATGCTACCTTTGACATTGAGAAGTCAGATGAAGTCAGGCTATCCAATAGATACAATTCTTCATGATAGAGATGGACATGAGCCAGAAATGTCATTGGATTTTAATGGAAAAGAGAACTAAAGTGATTTGAGAAGTAATTGCAAACACAGTAACCCATGGAAAAATTATCTGGGATTGTTCGATGGCATTATCATCAAACAGCACCACACCATCATTTTTAGGGAACGGTTAATATCAAAAAAACTGTCAAAATCACAGCATGCTCTGTTAGGGTAGCCATGTGTTTCCTTTTCTCTTGGACAGACTGATATTTTAAATCTGACTCTTCTAAGAGATCTAGTTCATCCCAGGGTGACCTTGGGGGCTGTAGTTCAAGGGAATGCACTAGAATTCTGTAGCAGGGAAGTTCAATATTTATTTACTTATTAAGTGCCCTCCAGTTAATTCTGACATACTAGGACCCTTTCATGGCAAGATTGATTCAGAGGAGGTCTACCATTGCCTTCCTCTAAGGGTGAGAGGATGTGACTTGCCCAAGGTCATCCGGTGGGCTTCCATGGCTGAATGGGGATTCAAACCCTGGTTTTCCAGCGTTCTAGTCTAGCACTCAAACCACTACAGGAAGGCCCTACTTTTCCATGGCCCATTATCTGAATGACTCTTTCTTGCAACACTTCCAAATTTAGCACAAGTTCCATTAATTTGATGTGGAGTCTGGTCTTTTGTCAGATCTTCTTGCTTACAGAGGCGTGTGCACTCTCAAGTCTTGCCTATGGAAAAAGCAGATCCCCTAGTCAAATCTGTGGAACTTGTTTGCATTGCAAGCATCAAAACAGCAGGCTTCCATCAGTTCTTCCTGCCTATGGAGGCTCGCTTAGGACCTCACGTGCACTGCTTGCAAAGTGAGCTCAGAGAGGGGAAAAGTTACCAGGCCAGCTGAGAGACTTTACAAACAGCAATGTGATGGTCAGTTGCAAATGATACTCTGTAAGGCCTTCATGTTCCCTACAGCAGATGGGTTCTGCTTTTTGACCATTGACATTTTCTGGCAGTGCTCTGGTCCCTAACCTGTCATATAAGTGGGGGTAGGCTGTATATAATACTACCTGTCAAGTCCCTCTACAAATTACACATTCCAGGATTCCATTTGATGGAATCATAACAGTTAAAGTGGTATCAAACTACTATAGATTGGTACTGCTAGTGTACATCAAATTTATTGTGAATCCCATTACAGAGAAGCAGGGCACTGACACCAGCAATGTGTGTATGAATGAGGGAACAGATTCTAGAACCTCATACATACCTACCCCAAATAGGTGGCAAATATCTGGATCCCACCATCCCAACTCCCTTCTCCATCCAAAATTTCTGCAATTACCATCTGAAATAAACCGATGTATGTCTATGTGTTTAAATTAATTCAGGGGAACATTTCCTGTGATCTGGTGGTAGGATGAAAATTAACTGAAGAATTTCTTTGAGGTGGTTTTTGATGGTAAATAATTTTGCCTTATGTGACATTTAATTTCTAGCTATTCTCTCTAAATTTGTGGATAACCATCTAAATTGCCATATACAAATTTGGTGCAAATGTGTGTCTTCTGTTGGCCTCTCTTGTAGTGGCAGCCCTTGTATTTCCTTTCTATTAGCCAGAAATAAGTGCTATCACTGATCAGATGAATGCGCTGGTATTTACATTGCACCAAGGTCTGAATGTATGTGCATATGCACATGCATATGTATGTTTGGTTTTTAAGGCTAGGATATATTTGGATCAAGGCCGCAGACTTGTACACATCTTTGGTTTAGTTGTCTGATTAGGAAATTCACTAGTTTTTAGTGATGATTCTTGGTTTTGTTCTTGAATATACCATTTCAATGAGGGCAACATTTTAATCATAATGGGATTGGCTTAATTGCTGGAATGTTCAAACCCAAGAAAAACTTCTCAATCTATTCATCATATCATCATTGGCAACTGTTTTAGATGGTCCCTTTAATCATGTGAGCAGTAATAAGTATGTTAGGAAGCAGTGGTACTACCGGCTAGGACACTGTCTTAGAAGAGTCGATGAACTGATTGTGTTCTGAGAGAGCAACTATTATCATCTCTAAGTGATGAACTGAATGCTGGGGGAACTAAGAAACACAATTTCCCCCCTCAAGTAAATCTTTAATAGTAAGAATAAATGGTGCACTAGCAACACATACCATTTCATAGAATCTAGGATCATAATTAGGGACCTACTGGGTTAGATAATTTTAAAATTCATAGGAAGCACATATTAGTCTGAGCAGCTACCGATGGAATTTTGCTACAAATAATTTTTTTGGATGCCTTCCAAATTTCAATGCTTCCATGCATTTTTTAAAAGCAGGAGCTGGATCAAGGCTTAATGAGTATGTGATGTAATTACTTCTCCTAGTGTTGGAATTATGCCATATACTCAGTTATGGATGCCAAGCTCTACTGTGGAATCCCTTCTCTGTGCAGTGCTAGCACTGTTGCACTGATTGTTGTATCATTGCCCAAAGCAGCTTGAAAGTCAGCTTAGGTTTATTTTTTTGTTGTCTACAGGCTTGAGATCTAGTACTTTAGTCAATAGGGTGAAGCAAGAGTTCTCTACAAATAAGAACAATTGAAGTAAATATCTTTATCCTTATACAACTTTCACCTATAAATATATCTACTTGCTCAAATTTCTCCCATACTCATTTCTCCATTTCACTGTTAAACTTTCTTGTTGTGTAGTTTGTTACAGAGCTGCTTAATGAGTTGTCACTTAACATTGGAATCCAAAATCCACAATGGTGCAATATGTTTAGTGGCCAATCAAAAATGTACAGAATATATCATGCAAGATTTCAAAGCTCCACTGGCTTCTTCATCCAGCAAAATATTTTAAAAAAATGATACAGGAGAAGAAAAGAAACATGATGGTGCTAGAGCCACAGGCCTACCTTTTGTATGTTACTTGACAAATGGAAAAGTAAAAATGGTCTGAACTACTGATTTTACTTAATTATCATCTAGTTGGCATCAACTAGGGATGTTCCAGGATGCTTAAGTTTTAAGAAAACCACTTTGATTTTCACTTCATGGACTAGCATACCACCATACTGTAGGTGTTGAGATCATCTCAAAACCAAATTCATACCAACATGAATTTACAAATGCATACGTTAGATTAAAATGTATTAAAGTGCATTTTTAGGAAAAATGCATATACAAATGTGTGCTTTGGGAAAAGTGCATACAAAATCCAAACATTGAAAAAACAAGCAAAGTTTTGTGCAGTGTGGGGAGAAAAAAAACGCAAATTGGTGCAGAGAGGACTTCTGAATCAACACCGGCCATGCTAGGGGAGGAATTCTAGGAACTGTAATAAAAAGTGTTGTGTCTACTGTTAGAAGATCTAGAGAGCAAATATTCATTGCTGGATGTGTCTGAGTTGCAGGCAGTCCATCAGAAGTATAATCATGTCCGTTGTGAGATTAAATTTTCAATTGAATATTGTTGAATTTTAAATAGAGATGGGACAAGGTTCATGTAGGAAAAGGAATCTTGAAATGTGTGTGTGTGTGTGTAAGGTGGGGGATACAACCCCATTAAAAATCCCCTCATTTCATTTCATTCCTGTTTTGAGCATGGATCAATCTGAAAAGTGTTGTTTACAGATTTAGGAGAGGAACATATAAATCCCTTCATTCCAGTTAGAAATGAGTCTCTAATCATTTCCGTACTACACGGTTACAATGCTATTATCCCACTTTCAACATCCTATGGAATTTTGGGGTTTGCAGTTTAGGGAGGGGTATTTAGAATTCTCAGTCAGAGAGCTCTTGGGCCTCAATAAACTACAAACCCCAGAATTCCACAGGATGTTGAAAGTGGAATAATAGCACTACAACACTGTAGGGCGGAAAGACCCTCTGAAGCACAAACAGATAGAAGGGATGGCCTGTATGGATACTGCAATGGTTATCCCCAGAGCTTGGAAAAGTTATGTTTTTGGATGACACCTTCCAGACTCCCCCAGCCAGCATTCCCATTTGATGGGAAACTTGCTGCCTGGAAGATGCTGGAATCTGTAATCTTAGATTGCTGTGAGAATCATGAAGCCTACTAGATGTTGTTGGATTGCAGCTCCCAGCATTCCTCACCATTCTCTATGTTGGCTAAAGCTATTTGGTCTTACAGTCCAAACAGCATCTGGAGGGCCACTTGGTTCCCACCCTGGGCTTAAGGTTTAAAGCCAGCTGGTAGACTGAACTAGAAGCAAGAACATTGCAGCAACAGAAATCTGACAAATCAATACTTATTTAACTCCCATTGATTCAGTGGGTCTATACTAGCTGAGACTAACAATTAGATTTCAGGCTTCTCCCCATCCCCAAAACTCCTTTGCAAAGGAAAAATGTATAAAATTGCATTCAGCCCTGAGGAAAGTAGGAGAAGGGGCCATGAGTATGTTAACAGGTGACTCACACAAGAAATGTATTGTTATTCAAATATAAATATCTCACACATTTTAGGCAAATATCTGATAGTAGCAATTTAAGTTTCAGAAGGAACTGCTGTACTGCAAGTTCTCACGTTATGCAAGGTCTTAAATACTTGCATTTTATACTTGACCATTTGCCCTACAGGCAGTCAATTTTGATTCCTTTCTGTGATCAGCTTCAGCATCATTATATTGTAGCTAAAAATCATGACAGACCAAAATGACAACCTTCCTTGTGTACTGTGAGTGCGTGTGGGGGAGAGCTGAACTTCTGGAGAGGCAATAGGAGCGACAGCCCAAATCTATTGCTCTTCATCTTTTTCCCTTTAAGTAGAATGTATTGGAACACATGTGGGTTGTATGCTCAAACTCCATAGCTTGCTCATGCAAGTTTCTTTGGAATGTCATCTCAGAGGTGCAAGTCCAGGGGGTTTTTTTTTGTTTTGTTTTGTTTTCCTTCAAATTTATAAAGCAATCTGCAGCCCAAAGACATCTAGGATGACAGAGGATTAATTGGGACAGTGGGGAGTGGGGAATTACTTCTGAGTAGACATGCTTAGGATTATGCTGTCTCTTCATGGTTACTAAGGATTGTGGCAATAAGGTATATATTCAGAGAATGAAGAAAGAAAATGTGAGCCGGCATCTAATAAAATTTTTGCCATATATTGACTGTTGCCTCATTACTCTTCTGTCTTTATCAAAAGGGTGAGAAAGCCTTTTAATTGTATTACTTGTTTAATTATGACCCATTACTATAAGCATTCCATTCCATGCAAAAGGTACATCAAGGCAACATCAGTCTGCATAGTGGAAGATGCATCTCTCCAATTATGCAGATAGAAAAGGTAAATGCAAGAATTCCCTGTCTCTTTGCATAAGTGCATTTGGTCACAGCCAAATGGCACTGACCTTTGGAGTCTCCCAAATGTGCACTTGTGCCTGTTCTCAAAAAACAAAATGTTTTATTTGCAAAGTTTATATTCCTGCAGATTCCAAAGATACTGAATTCACTAACATTAAGTTGATCTTAGTTTTGTAGTGTTCTTCAAGGTCTAAACATCAAGGGATGTTTGAAGAAAGTCAGTTTGGAAGCTTTCAAGTTATGAAGGCTTAACTCTAGACTGCTCTGTGAAAAATTCACAGGTCACAGACAAGGAGAAGAATGTTTAACATGTCACAAACATCAGTTTGTTGACTGCTTTAGAATAAAGTATTGCCCCCCCAAACTCATATATTAAACATTTCAGGTTAAAAAAAACTGTAATTCACTTACAACCTCTCTGATTTTGATAGTTCAGTATTTCATATATGGTGGAACATTTGTTCACCTCATTCATCCTATTATGTGATTCTGCTACATGTTGAAAACAATAGCAAATCCATTAGGTTCCTTTCAGTCGGAAGAAACAAAGATATACATGGACAAAGGAATCAGATGCAATTATGAAGAAGAGTTTAGTCGCTCATATGTTTTGCCTTAAGACTGGACTCTAACATTCACTTCAAATTTCACTGTAATCAAAAGAATCTTATGCAAATACCAAGAAGAGATCTGGTGACTGGTTTCCAAACAAATAGTTTGGTACGTGTGTAACAGAAACAGCTATCCCTGGCAATGCATAGCAAAAGTTCACTCTATCTCTCTGGACTATTCATTGCATCTCAATGCTGGGAATATGCACATTTCAAAGTCTGGCATGTGGGGCTACTCATTCGCTGCTCCCTTTCTCACATGGGTGTCTCTAGGCTTAGCTCCCTATCTTCTCCCCAGATTCAGTATCTCTTAACTTATCAGAGTTTAGGACATTGAGCTGTATTCCAAGGAGTTTTTGCAAGTCTTATCATACTCTTTTGTTATCCCTAGAAATACCTAAAATGCTTTAGTTGGGGAGCTGTATTTAGACTTGCTTTGAACTTTTTGTTAGATGGAATGAGTGACAATTTAGGTGTGTGGACACCACATTAAACATCTCTCTGTCCTTTGCCTGTCGTTGAAATTTGGTATTTATTTATTTAATACACACCCTACCTTTCTCCTGGCATGAGAGTTCTGATGGCTTACAAGCAAAATTCTATTAATAAAAAGATTTAAAAAACTATTAAGCAACATTCTTTTCAAAAGCACTAATTATTCAAAATAGTTTAAAACATATTTAGTTTCTAAAATGTTTTATCTTAGGATTGGACCCCTAATATTTGTTACAAATTTCACAGTAATTTCAATTCCAAATTATGTCAACTTTTCTTTTCTAAAAAACTAATTTGGAAAGTGCTCTATATTTGTTTTTCATTGGGATAAAATACCTGCTGTTTTTCAACTACTTATAAGCAGGATAATACCAAGGTATGAACTCTTAGGAATATGTGGGATTTGATTGTATAGCATCTTCTGTTTAATCAAACATCTGCCTCACAACTTGTAAAAGTGACTTTTTTGGACTATAGTTCTCATAGTTTCCAGCTAGTTAAAAATTAGCTATTCCATCTTCTAATCTGCCCCATTTAATGTATAAAGAATATAAATGTTAGAACTGATCAGTTTCCACACCAAAAGGTGTATGTAGATGAGTAGCTGTAAGACAGCCTGCATGGTGTAATGGTTTGAGAGTTAGACTATGACTCTGGAGACCAGAGTTTGAATTCCCACTCAGCCATGGAAACCTACTGGGTGACCTTGGGCACTCTCTCAGCCTCAGAGAGAGTGAGCTAACCCTTTCCCAGTGATGTAGACTTGAGTAAATTGACTCGGACTCAAGTCAGACTAAAGTCACTTCAGTGACTCAACTTGGACTTGACTCAGGAAAAATTACACACTGACTCAACTTGACTCGAATCGAGACTTGCATATTTTGATTGATTGACTTGCTGCCCTCAGTTCAAGTAAAATAGCACATTCATCCAGAAACCTTACAACTTACTGGTCACATGACAATCTGTCTTAAACCCAAAGTGTGGACACATTTCTCAGAAGGAACAGCAAATTGGTTAGCCAATGGACTTGAGGTCTGCTCAACAGCCTGTTCTTGCTATATATATAGGTGGAGCTTTCTAAAACTTCCTAAGAGCAGAAGGCAAGACTTGTGCCCGGAATGCAAGGCATGTACCTCAGAGGGGAACAGAAATGTGTTAGGCAATGGGCTTGAGGAGGAAAGATCCTTCCTTCTAAGCTCTTGAAGATTCAATAATGGGGAATAAGAAGGATCCGATTCTGATGGCAAAATCACAAAAGTAGAGGGCTGGCTCTACTTAAATTGTTAAAACTGCCTTTATTTGACTCTGTCCAGAAATTCTGGAAGGCAGGTTGGGGTATAAAGTTAGCTCTCAGACTTGACTTGAAAGTCTCTTGCAAGGACTTGAGACTTGACTTGAGACTTGAAGGTAGAGACTTGAGACTTGAATTGAGAGTTAGAGTAAAAGATTTAAATACATTACTGCCCCTTCTGAACAAATCTTGCCAAGAAAACTTTGTAGTAGGTTCATTTTAGGGTGGCCATAAGTCAGAAATGACTGGAAGGCACAGAAGAACAAGGTGAGAAGTGAATGGGCTCAGATGAAATCCAAAGCACAGCAGAGGTCAGTCAGGTCCCTACAGTCTGTGCAGATGTCTGATAGGGAGCACGGGGTCCTTGTGATATTGCTGCCCTGTACCTCCCATCATTCTTGTTCCCTATGCCAGAAAGGGCTGATGGAACTTGCAGTCCAATATCATTTAGAAGGCTACATGTTTCCCACTCCACCTTATTTGAAAGATCAGTAGGATCCAGTTTCAAATACCATAGGCATTTTATCATCAGAGGTAAAGAATTATATAAAACTTTGTGAATAAATGATTTTTAATTTAGAAACAACCAGATTTCTTTCTTTAACAGGAAGTGACATATTTTTATTCCAAGACAAGTGATATTTTCCATATCTTGCATTTGTGTTAGGAATGATATATTTTTAAAAGCAAGGCAATCATAATTTTACTGTGCTATAATTTGTTGGATACTATGCAAAGAAATAATTAAGCACAATTTTTTTTAAATCACTCCTTAATTTTGAAATTATGAAAGTCAAACAGGCAAGTGTTAATGGTTTGGGAAGACATAAATATAATCCAGAGGACTATTTTAGAGGTTTGTGCTGGTATTCTTGAAAATCATCAGCTGACAAATCTGCACCCAACTCCATTTTATCAAATGTTCAAATTCAGAGCAACTCAGTAGAGGAGGGCAAGGGTGAAACTGAGGCGGAGAATTACTTTTTCTGATCCCATACTTCTTTCACGTATAACATTTCCCCACAGAAATCTTCAAACAGTTCATCACCATCACCATCACCATCATCATCATCACCATTTTAGAATAAAAAAAAATCAGTTTAAGAAATAAACAAGCACTGAAAGGTAGAAGCTGGTAAGTGGACGTGCCATGTCATTTAAACCATGAACACATACTGTAATCTCACGCAAATCAGGAGTGTAGCTCTGGGGAGGAGGACAAAATGAAGGCATTGTCCTATCAAATAAGAATTCTGCCCCCAAATGAATTTGCTGTGTTTGTAAATTTGGTAAATTTGCTTGCCTTTCTTCTCTGGATGCCTAAACTCAGTTTCTCAATGCCAAACTGAAGTTACTGCCATGCAATAGAAATTTGGGGAAGTAAGGAAAATTTCATTGAGACAGAATTCTTAAGGGAAGAAGGAACAATTTTGCCCCCTATAGTTACACACCTGTAGGCTGTTTACAAATAATTTCCATGACTACCTGCAGACTACCCAGGTCTTTTAATGCCAGTCCTGTTACACTGTATGCTAAGAGAAACACAAGATCCCATGGGGGATGTGGACACCAACTTTACATTGTCTCCTTGCTTTACATATGTGTATTCATTTCATGAGAGACTGGTAAATGCTATCTATATCTTAGCAGCAGGAAGTTGCTGAATAAATGTGGGGTGGAGGAGAAAGTTGATGAATGGAGGATACAGCAAGCTACAGAACACTGAGGGCAGCCAGGGCAAGTGTCTGGATTGTAATGAAACAATGCACAACTCAGCAAGGGAAAGGATGTTGGTACATCCTGCAACTCTGAATAACATTGAATAGGACTGACCTTTGCAATAGGCTGGTGCTGTTTAAGATGATTTAGTTAAATCTTTAGAACTGTAACTAAAGCAAAGCAAAGACTGTAAATCTGACTTTCTGATAGTGCCTGACTAGTTATTTTCTGGTTTAATTTTGCACTGAGCACATTGAGCATTGCCTTCTGCAGTTTCAAGTTAGTTTTGTAAGTGGTTTGGTGTCAGAATTAGGATTTAAGTGAACATGACTTATTAAAGATTGATGTTCCATTGATCCCATCTTTGTTGCTCTAAATGTCCTGAGAAGAAGAAAGCTGAACTGAAAGGCTAAGGAGATGTATGTGGTTAGAAGCCTAAGTTGTAAGGGAGCACACTGTACCATCAATTTTGTCCACTCCTCATAGGGTGCAGGTTAAGCAGTTGCGTTACTTTACAATTTCGGTGCAATTTTTTTAGATGCACATATCAGCACACTTTGTCCTAGCCATATGTAGCCTATGGGCAGAACCCTTCTTTGCTCCTTCCATTTTTTCACATGCATAACTTATAACATGCAGAAGGTGACACTGTCATTCCCCTGTGTCCAGTACCAACATACAACCAACCACACGTACATAAACTCTCACTTATTTTCCTCTTCGGGATGTTTTAGATAACCCTGATGTTTTATATAATGTTGGAAAATGTGTCCCAAACAAGCTGTTACTGCAGTCCAGGCCTACCCGGAGATAGCACTTGATATCGTTTTGATATCAAACCATTCGGCTTTCCTCTGCCACCCTGTTCCACGTGTTTGCGATGCCTCCAGACAAGCATGTAAAAAGGCGCAGCCGATAATTGCTGGACATTCCATTCTCCACCTAGGCAGGCTGGACAGAGCCGGTTTGTCGCTTCAGAGACCTCTCTGGCAAACACCCTTTTGCTTATGCGCAATACTAACAAAGGCACCCGGCCCCGAGCAGGTAGCCTTACAAAGCTGTACTAAGCGCTCTGTATTTGCATACCGGCTACACTATCGTTAAATCGGCTCTAAGCCAATCATGCTAAATTCTGACCTTTCCAAAGCTTTGTCCCGCTCCTAAATTGTATTGTTCTCACCGAGTAAGGTATGTCCTGCAGTCACAAATCACCCTATAAAAGTCCCCAATTCTGAGACCTTCCTTGGACTTCTTGGATCGCTCCCGAGTTCCATCCCGCCTTGCTGCCACTGTGTCTGGCGAGCCATCCCCTCAGTCCCACGTACTGAGACTCCATATCCACGAACCCAATCTTCAGACCTCTCCAGGACTACGAGACAGGTGTCATATCACCCATTTCCCTCCGAAAATCCCTACTTCCAATTCTTTAGTTAGCT
The DNA here is from genome assembly GCA_948474755.1 of Ctenosaura bakeri. Classification (NCBI taxonomy): domain Eukaryota; kingdom Metazoa; phylum Chordata; class Lepidosauria; order Squamata; family Iguanidae; genus Ctenosaura; species Ctenosaura bakeri. The sequence goes on along the minus strand of CAOLHI010001704.1, from coordinate 450,741 downwards.
GTGTGACTGTGTTGTCTTTGATATTTGTCTGTATTTAATAAAACATCGTTTTTGCTACTTTAAACCGTCTGACTGCTTGACTGACCTGACCCCATAGACGCTGGGTTGCAAGATCCTGCTAAGTTACCCTGCCTCTTGCTAGCTTTAGTGAGTGCTCCAGCTAATTTTCCCCAAAGGCTGTGTTTGTTGTTTGGTTATTCAGGTGTCCCTCCCAGGACCCCCAGAGATCAGGGTAACAAAGCATTCTCTAGACTTCATTTGACCAAACAAGTGAAAGTCTGAGGGTGCCAGATTGGGATGTGGCACCACTGACCATCCCATTTGTGCAAGAAACTGTGATGTTGCCCAAGAAGTGTGGGGTTGTGCATTATCATGGTGTAACTGGATCGCATTCAGTGGTTTCTGTGGTCTTTTCTTATGGAAGGCATCTTATAGTTTCAGGAGTGATGCAATGCAGTGATTTCTGTTTGTTGTTGTCCCATGCTCAAGGAAATCAAGCAAAATCACCCCTTTGTCATCCCAGATGTCCTTCACAATAATCTTCTGTGCTGAGCTATGGCTTTTGATCTAGATCTAGGGGAGGTGAAGTGCTGCCATTCCATGGACTGTTTCTTGGTTTCTGGGTCATACAGGTATGCCCAGGTCTCATTACAAGTGCAAACATTCCCCCAAAAGGTGCAGTGGATTTCAAACGCTGGCACCAGTTCCAAACACACATGCATTGTCTTTTCTTTCAAATTAGCTGTTAATTGACAAGGAACCCACTAGGTACACTTTCCTGTATCCACCATTGTGGATAATCTGCTCAACAGCACTTTGACCATAGCCAAGTTCCTCAACAATCTCTTGGACAGTCATACACTGGTCTGCATAAATCATTTCATCCATCTTGTTTTGGTTTTCATTGGTGACTCCTGTTGATGGCCTTCCACTAAGTCATTTGTTTTTAACTGGTTTCACCTTCTTTAAACTTTTTTACATTACTCTCATCATTTGTCAGCACACCATACATGTTTCTGAGAATTCTGTGGGTGTGAGCAGCAGTACATCTTTCTTTGGTCAAGAACTTGATGACTGCTCTTTGTTTCTGCATCATATCTATGATTATGCAACCCCCTAGAAATACAGAGATTATGCCAGTAACACAACAAGAATTACTCTATCTGGTAGTATAATAGCATCACATTTGGATTAATAATTTCAGAGAAATGGCAGACAGGCATTACTTTCAGTATGAACCTTATATCTCTCATCACTTAAATGCTCTCTCACAACATTTCGGAGTGATTTCACAAATCATTTTTGATACAACAATGTAGAGTTATTAGGTAGTCTGCTGCACAAGAACCACAATAGAGTCCTGTGGCACCTAAAGATGTTCCTGATGAAGGAGACTTTCTGCCACAATTTTTGGCATAATAAAATTGGTAGCCAAGTACTGAAAGACCTGTCTAAAGTACAGAACCACTCTTACAGATCTATGGTACTGAAAATAGTTTACAAACTGGGATTAAAAGACAGAACTTCAAAATCCAGATGCAGAAGGTATTTTGTACAACTCATTGGGCTTACATCTGCTTTTGCTTCTTATATTTCCATCCTCCCATGTTACAGTGATGTTGTTGGCAGTGACAGTGGTTAAAAAACAGAATTCAGATGAAAGATCAGTCAGCTGGCTAAGCCATGAAATTTTGGGCTCTCACAGAACTGTAAACAAATGAGCTTCAGAATACTCAGACTGCCCAATGTGAAATGACGATGGTGAATTTGGGGGCACCATAATATAATCTATGGAAGAAGGTCTCTTACTTTGATGTAGTTACTGGCTGGATCCTTCAGATCTCTGAGCTTGTTATACCTCTATCTACCAAAGAGGCATACGATCCTGTGAAGATGGCCATACACTTATGCAAGCTTGTCTGTGTAATCCTGCAAGTTGTAAGGAGGGTACAACACATGTGAGGTGAACTATATGGCAAAATATGTAGTCATGTTTACCTGAATCTAGCCTACTCTAGTTTTATAACAAGTATTATCTGCAACCTTTTAAAGGCTCATTGAAATCAATGCACCAAAGTATTCCATTAATTTCAGTGTGGTTCAGGTATGTTTAACTTTCCCTGAACTGTGCCTGATGTGTTTCCAAACTAAGCTATATAATAACCTGTCTCCATACTTCAATGTTTGACTTGAACATCAATCTTACCACCAAATGCACAGCATACCATCAGTGCAGAAGAAGCTGTTAAGAAATGAGGAAAGGGTAGACACTGCAAGGCCGCTAGGATCTTTATGAAATGTGCCTTTTTAATTTTACTAGCTTCCAATTTTCACTTAACTCATAAATGTGATAATATACAAAATGGAGCAAAACCCAAGATACCCAAATTGACTTAATTTGTGACAGGATGATAACAGGATGGGAATTAATAGCATGGTAATCAAACTAATACATCTTTTCAAAAGAAAAAAATATGAATAAAAGGCTTTTAGCTTTTGAGAAATGGAATCCTATTGTAATTAGATCATGAACTAGGGCCTTTCAGTGCTGAAAATTCAAACTGTGCACCATTTAAGTGGTACCTTTTAATTCTTCCATAGCATATACTAATAGCAAACTCTGGTCTGTTTTTCTTTGTGTGATCCCAATCACATCACATCAAATTATACAACTAATTAACACACACTCCTTAAAAAATTGCATATTATTTTGGCAAGCCAAATTAACGCCAGTCCCCTGAAACCATGTTTAGTAATTCCCATTGACTGTAGTAATGCCTACTATTGAGAGATGGGCTAATCAGCTACAGGCTCTCCTGCTGATGAGCTGAACCAAGGAACCAGATGTTTCTGCTTTCTAGGCTAATGAAAATGTCATAGATATTTCTCTCTCCATCTCAATGAAGAAATAATCCCATCATGGTCATGATCTAGGTAATCCTTACTGAACTCCTTGGCACAACTGGAATGAACTAAAGGATTTACCATATATAAACCCACTCTTGTAGCCCAGAAATTAATTACAAATAAAGAGTTACTTGTAATTGATTCATTTTTTCCATAACTAAAGCACAACCAAGTTGCCTTATGAAATTCTGATGTTTCTGAAAAGTAATTAAGAGTAACTATTTTAGTTACATTTGAATAATGAGCAATTAAAGTGTTGTCTTAAAATTATAGCCATAGTGGCATCAAATCATTTTCTGGCTTTTGGCTTTGCAATTTTAACTAATTACTTTATATATATATATATATATATATATATATATTTTGAAAGATACCTATTGCAGCAAAATCAATGAAGTATCTTGTGGTACCTTCAAGACTAATATATTTTATTTGGCATAAGCTTTTGTGGACTTCATGTATCTAAGGAAGTAAATTGGAGTACACTAAAGTCTATGCCAAATAAAACTTGTCAGTCTTTAATGTAACACAAGACTCTTTAAAAGTAACCTTCTAAATTCTGTCCCTGTGTTATGATATTTTTATATGCGCGTGTATATATATATATGTGTGTGTGTGTGTGTGTGTGTGTGTGTGCGCCCACATACACACAGAGATATTGTACAGATGCACAGCTGTTGGATATTTGTTTCTGAAACTTACTGCAAATTCCAAAAAGACATGGAAGTAGATAAACCTGAGTAAGGAAATTATATTTCCATCTCACATTATATTGTATATACAAGCTAGGAAAATATGTTTTCTGTTTATGGGCAAGGGATCTTGCCAGCATTAAATTACTTAATGAGATGTCTCATGCAATTAAAATAGGCATACCATTTCTATTAACATTTTAAAGCTTGGTTATTCTGGGAGGGTTGGTTTACTTGAGTTTAAATAGGTGATAATGAGCGTGATGAATCAGTCTGCTTAAAACTGAGTACTGTGTAACTGTCTAGTAAAATCTTAATATTAAACTGCATAACATATAGCACATTATAAATACCTTTGGTATGGTGTTATTCTACATTGGTTTGCAGCATGTGGAATTGAAATTAGCTATGTAGAGGAAAGGGCGAGAAAATGTAAGCCTCTGCGATACATTTAAACATTTCTACCCAAATTTAAGTCTCAGTCTAAGATAATAGTCTTTTCCCTTCATCACTTCTATGCTTACAAGTTGCTTTTAATTAAAAACAGAAACAACAAAACCATGTCAGAACTTTGTTGTAACCATTTCCATGAATATATTGTTTGACAGTAGAACACTAGAGTTTGGGGCTCTATAGTATCAGTTTGGAAGCGTGAATGCTGTAGTTGCAGGGCTGCTAGAAAGTATAATTACAAGAACATAAGAACAGCCATGTTGGATCAGACAAAAGGACTGTCTAGTCCAGCATTCTGGGTTCTCACTGTGGCAGAGCAATGGCCTGCCAGAAGACCAGAAGTAGGACAGGAATACTGTGAAGGCCTCTTGCTCATTTTTCCTGCTAACTTACTTCAGAGGCATATGGTTTCTGATACTAGGGGTCCTGGATAGTAGTTATTGCTGTAGCCTTAACATCTGTGATTTTTGTCTAATCTCTATCTATCTTGTCTATCCAAGTTATCTGTCTGTCTGTCTGCCTGTCTGTCTATCTAATAGTCCATCTTTCTCCCATTGCTGGACACAAGGAAGCTTCAAACACAAGTTAAAGCAAAATACGAACCAATTAGATGCAAGACTGAAGAACATTTTAATGTCAATTAAATAAGCTATTGTAATAAAAAGGGTTTGTCCAAATGAACTATCAATGAGCATAAGATCAGATGGTAAACTTTGTGAACTTTTGAAGAAATATATAATAAATTAATGATATATAATTTTTTTGACAACACCTTCATGAAAAGATCATTAGATTCTGCTAACCTTTTCCCATTACAAATTCTGATGTTATGATTCTAAGTGAAATTACACAAAAGCAAGTTTAAATGAAATCTGTGATACCTGTTTCTAGGCAATTTTTTTTTTTTTTGTCTAGAGTGCTAGCTAATTGGATAGCAATTAAAGGTTTTCTCAGTGATGAATCTTTTTAAGCCGACTACTGGCACAACATTGCTTTCTTCCATGTACTCTCACACACAAAAATGGCATACTCAGCAAGATGTCAACACACATAATAAGAAGGGCACAGGCTTAATAGAGACATGTACACCATACTTTGTAATTAGGAAAGGTCTTTCAGTGAAAAGTAACCCATTACTTTATTATTATAAAGTTATTACAGGCTCCAGGGCCTTGTGTCATGCAGGAGATATAGCCAATCACAGATGCGAGACGGGCAGAACATTGCAAAGGGTGAACAGACCAGTCGGACTGGATTGTTGAAGAATGAGGAACATATTCCTATTTAAATGGTATGGAATGTTTTGTGCAAGGGCTGAAGAAGAGAGAACTGTACACTGTTGACAATTTTTGTTTTGTTTTCTCTAAACAGACTTTTAATTATGTAAAAGGATTGGTGTAGGCAATTTTTAAAAGTTAGTTTGACACAATAAATCCTGTAATACAGAAAAAAACACATCAAACCCCTCTCTTTGTTGGGAAGTAATTATACAGTGGTCTAAATCCTATTGTTATTTCAAACTAGAACAGATGTGTTGAATCAGTGGGATTTACCTATGTGTTGACTCAATGGATCAGAATTGATTCAATGGGTCTATTCTTGTTGTAGGTAGATTTCTACTTACTTCCCAAGTCCCCCGGGGTCACTGTCCTGGAATACAGCTTAAATGTGTCTCAAATCTGAACTATAGACATTAATATATGCAAAATTATTAAAATATGGGTGCATTAAAAATGGATGATAATGTATTCATTTATTCCCAAATAAGGCTACAATCACCACTTGGAGAATGTTGCAGAAAAGTGTGTTATTAGAAAACTCAGAAGGATACGTTTTTGGATTTGTGTGTCCATTCTTCACAGCTGAGCACGCAAGTAGAAAAGTATATAGAAAATCAGTTTTAGATGAGAAATTTCACTTCTCTCTCACAGGAAAAAATATTGTGGATTTGTTCTTGTTCATGTCACTGCCATTATAAACAACTAGTGTATATACTCAGGCCCTTTTCACATGGCATTTGCCATGCAAAGGGCCTCCGGAGTGTTGCGTGATGCGAGGAGCATTTCAGACAACATCCTCATAATTGTGCAATGCTGCCAGGGCCGACAAGTGCTGATTGAGCACTATTTCATTTTTGGCTTGTAGCCGAAAATGGCGTGTGATCGCGCATTGCTCTAGGGCCCTGTGCACGCTTACTGTGCATGCGGAGCCTCTGGAGCTGCAGTACTTATGCTTCCTCCCCCAGAGCAGCCTGCAAAAATGCCTAGCTGCACTGTGGAAGGAAGAGGCAGAGTCCTCATGCTGCCTGCCAGCTGACAGGTAGCAGCTATGGAGTCGAAGCAGCAGGGACACAAGAGCCTCTTGCAAGAGGCTGCTCGCATGATTTCCACGCCCCAGCGCTGAGAAAAGGTAAGCTGCGGAAAAGGCCTCAATGTTGCCCAGGGTTTTATTTTCTCATAGGTAATATTTGTAAGAAAGATTTGAGATCCTGTGTCTCTAATTCCCCAAACTGTCTTGTCTAGTACCCAATCCAATCTGTATTCAGAGTTATTAACATACAGAGGTTGGGTTCCTGAGGGAATAGGCTGCCTTCCTCCTTGCTGCTAGGCCTCATCTCCACAGCAACCGGCCTATTCAAGACAGACACAGTTGACTGAGGTCCAGGAGCAATCTGGCTGGGAATTCTAAAGGCCCCTCCCTAAACTGCAAAGCCAGGATTCCATAGAATCTTCATAGGCAGCCAATCATAAGAGGTATTCGTCTGACATAGACAAACTTTGACTTTTATATATATTAGATAAAGTATAATCTTGTCATTATAAATGACAATCTAGAGTAAGCATGGTTAGAACCAGACTCCTAAAGAAGTGTCTCAAAACAGTCAGTCTTCATTGGATTCTGAAAAAGGGCGAAAAGAGGGTTTTAACTGTGTGTGCTCCAGAATTCCTTGAAGTTAATGGTTCCTATTAGATTAAAAACATAAAAAGCTCTCTACAGACACTGATTTTAATTCATGTAGTTGCATATTAGTGTTCGCTTTTTTTCAGTTTAGGCTTTCTTTTTCTGTTCACTCCATTGCCATTTTTATATGAAAATAATTCCTACCACTACATAAATGGCATGTGCCATGAAAAGAATATGCATTCAGATTGTCATCATATACCACAGATTCCAGATTGGTACCAAAGTACATTAAACACTTCCCTTCTCCCTAAACAGAGCTTGAAAAAGGTATTCTTTAGGACTACAATGCCCAGAACTCCCTAAAAATGAAAATGAAATGCAATGCTTGCCTCTCAGGCTGATCTTCCTTATGTTAACAAAGGAAAGTTCTTGTCGTATATCAGCTGCCCAATATAGGATACTTCTATGACTTCATTGGTTGTTGACTGGCTCCTCCCTTCAAATCTGTCCATTCAGGGCCTTGCCTTTTTTCCTGGGCCATCACAGCTTCAGTGTGCAAGCTTATACTCTCATAGCCAACCTGAATCTCCTAGCATGATCATTTATCCCATAGGGCTGAGTCATATTTAGCCTCAGACCTTGTCATAATTCCATCCAGCCTGTATCTTGATATCATAGAATCATAGAATTGTAGAGTTGGAAGAGACCACAAGGGCTGTTGAGTCCAACCCCCTGCTATACAGGAATACACCATCAAAGCAATCCCGACAGATGGCCACCCAACGTCTGTTTAAAAACCTCCAAAGAGGGAGACTCACTGAGGCAGTGTATTCTACTGTTGAACTGCTTCAGGAAGTTGTTCCTAATGTTTAGATAGAATCTCTTTTCCTAAGGTTTGAAGCCATTGCTCCATATCCTAGTTTCTGGAGCAGCAGAAAGCAAGCTTGTTCCATCTTCAACATGACATCTTTTAAAATATTTAGACATGGCTATCATGTTACCTTTTAACCTTCTCTTCCCCAGGCTAAACATACTCAGTTCCTTAAGCAATCTCATAGGACATGGATTCCAGGCCTTCTACCATTTTGGTCACTCTCCTCTGGACACATTCCAGTTTCAATATCCTTCCTGAACTGGTGCCCAGAATTGGATGCAGTATTCCAGGAGAGGTCTGACCAAAGCAGTCTAACAAACTACTCTGGGAGGTGGATAGAAGAAACTCTTCATTTCTCTTCTGTGTGGTTTCATGCCCTGCCTCCTACAGCTTGGCTAATGTCCTTTTTTTCTCCTCTGGAGCACCAAGTATTATCTTTAAGTTTGTCAACTCATAGTGCTGCCATGGTTTCAAACATCGATAATGCTGTGTAGAAGATACTTGACTGAACTCTCAAGTGACTTTCTGTATTTCAGTTGCAAATTCATTAGGACTTGGGAGGGGCAGCTGAAAAGGAAATGACCTTCTCTGTCCTACAATGGTATCAAGTGAGTAGCTTCACAGCCACAACAATGGTGAATTAAGGGAAAAATACCAAGCACACTGCCCAAAATTAGCTCCAGATATTTTACATTCATAATTGGAGAACAGCAATGCTCACATCATGCACTGGTAGAATTCTTCAGCTCCCCCACTCCTCTTCAAATTATGTAATTCATGGGAAACATGCCAGCTAAAGAAGAATGTGCTCTGTGATTGAAAGAGATGATGCCTCATGGGTTTTCTTCAGCACCAAAGCAAAAGGCAGAACTGTCCCTTTCTGTAATATTTATATAGAACTGTAACAATGACAGTTCAGTGAAAATTGGTTGCTTTTGTGAGGGCTGCAGCCGCCTGATCTAAATCAAGATCTAAGATTTCGTTCCAAGCAGACATCTCTAGACATCAGTTCTGCAAACAAATATGAAGTCCCCAGGCAGGTCTGCCCCTGTGTGCCCTCCCCATTTATATGAATAAGTTGCCCAAGTATTGCCACTTATAAATAACAACAACAACAACAACAACGTTTATTTATAATGCCCTTTTCGCCAAAGAGTGGAACATCGACATATACAATCAGGGACAAAGACAATAAAACACAACACCACAACAGTGCATGGAATGAAATCCCCAACACCCCAGTAGTCACTACCCATCTCAGCACCTTAAACACAATTCAATGGCTTAAGATGGTGAATCAAAGAGGAAGGTCTTCAATGGTTTATGAAAATGGGTGAGATCCTCCTCCCTCCAGAGGTCCAAAGGAAGACCATTCTACAAATGTGGAGTGAGATCTTGAAAGGCTTGACAGAGCTGTGTGCATTGGTAGACCAGACAACAATTCTTTGCCTGTAGATCTTAAATTCCTGGATGGTACATACCATACCATAATAAATATCCAAACCTCTAGATATGGTCAAGTCTTTGAGTGTCCCTGAAAGACCAATTTGTTTCTGAGTATATTCAATATGTATATTACAACATTAAGCAAAAAAGAAAAAAAGAAAAGAAAGAAAAAAAAGAAAAATGGCTTTCATAACAAGGAAATACTTAGGTGGAAGAAAAAAAGATGGGATAGCTAATATAGCAGAAGTTCAATGATCTTCTTAGTAAAGTGGGAGGCAGTAGGAAAAGAAGAAGACTACCTTACAGGTAGATAGACTTAATCAATGAAACCACAACCTTGAGTTTGCAGCATCTGAGCAGGACCTTTGATGGTAGGGTGTCTTGGATTCACAGAGTTGCCATTAGTCAAAGCTGACTCGATGGAAATTAACAACAACTTTTAAAAGTACTTGTGGTCTAGCTCATTGCTTGTTAGTTACACAATTTCCTGGGTATACAATGCCATTTCCGGTGATCAATATTTAGCAAATCTAAATTACTTAACAATAATTATTTAAACACACACACACACACACAAAAAATCTCTGCACATTAGGCTTCTAGTACTTAGGAAAGTGCTGTGCAAGGCAATGGTTCTTTGGGATCATGGATCCTTTGAGGATCGGATCAAAGCTATGCCCTCCCCCTGCCGCCCTCTGAACAAAATTCATTTCAATGCAACTTTCAGTATAACAGGATGGAAAATGAACAGGGAGAATTATATTTTTCCTTCCATTCAGTTCATGAATACCCTGAAGCTAACAAAAGGACCTTTACCACAGGTTAGCCACTCTTAACAAAAGAGCTTTCTTGGCTGTAGCATCCTGGTTGTGGAATGCCTTCCCCTTGGAGGACAACTGGCATTGACATTGCTCTCATTTTGCCCCCAAATTAAAACACAGACTCTTCACTCAAAGATTTGGAACCAGTGAGACCATGGCTTGGTTATCAGCCTTTCAAATTGTGGGATATCTTCTGTTGTAATTAGATTGTCTTCAATTGCTTTCATTGTGTACAGTATTTTAAATTGCTTTTAAAGTGACAATATAAATTTGCAATTGTACCCTGTCCCAAGATCTGCTGAGATAGGGTTAGAAATGTTTAAAAAACAAACAAACAAACAAACACACATAAAATGCAAGGCAATTGCATTTGTTGTAATAAAATTTCTCTAAATAGCACGTCTGGGTCAGATCTTGCTTTACACACATTGAAAGAATTTGTGCGCAAACAAAGTGATAAAGAGGTGAGAAACATAAACCAGGACCAAACACTGATTTAAATTTTCTAACATAGGGTGTTGCACACAATGCAATTAAGAGTCTACTTTAATTGCCTTGGCAACATACCATAGAATCATGGGTCATGTAGTCTGTTGAAGCACTAGAGCACTCTGACTGAGAATTCTTAATACCTCTACCTAAACTGTGAATCCCAGGATTCCAGAGCATGTTGCAATGGTGCTTAAAGTGGAATCATAGCAATATAATTTTGTAGTATAAAAGAGCCCTTGGTCACAAACAAGTTCATGAACAAGATCTATAATAACTTGCAATGACCTTCTCACTTTGTAGGAAGCTACTCAGATACAGTAGCTATCTACCAATTGTATCTGGCTAGAGCTGCAATGATCTAAAATGACTTCAGGTTGTCAATGGTTCCTACCATGTCCTCAGTGGGTACATCCACCCAGCTATTGGGGCAAGCTCAATAGAATGACTAGAGCTGGAATGCCATGTACAGTTTTGATTGTTGCACCTCATAAAGCCTGATATAGAGCTGCAAAAGATTGAGAAAAGAGTAAATAAAATGATCAGGGATATGGTGCAAATCCCTGTTTAGGGAAAAGGAGGCTAAGGGGAGATAGGATAGAAGTATATAAATCATGGTTGGTATGACAAAAAATGGACAGGGGTAGTTCCCTGCCCCCCTGTCATAATACAGGGATGCAGGTTCATCCAGTGAAGTTGAATGGTGGGAAATTCAGGACAGGTGAAAGGAAGCACTTCTTTGTACTATGTGTAGTTAAACAGCAAAATCTGTTCCCAAAAGATGTAGTGATCCCCTTCAACCTGGATGCTTCAAAAAGGAGTTAGAGGAATTAATGGAGGATGAGCCATTGTGGTACTGCAATTTTAGTGTTGCACTAGGACTCCAGAAAACTAGGGGGCTCAGCAATGGAAACCCACTCGATGATTTAGGGCAAGTCACACTCTCTCAGCCTGAAAGGAAGGGCATGGCAAACCTAGTTCTTTTAAAGTGTGGGCTAAATCCTATAGTGGATTCACTACTGCACTGATATGGGAGCCACTGGCTTCTACTGGTTACTTTTAACACATTATTTCCAAATTCTGCATATAGATAGTGAATGAATCAAGCAAACAAGTACTATGTATACCCAGCCTGGTCTAGCTGTCAGCATGGATAGTGGATTCAGAGCATTTCTTATAGAGCAGGTGCTTGGGGAGAAAATCAAGGATTTGAATTGAACCTCCATGGCTTATACTTTTTTAGCTTTTTGGAAAATCTATGTATATACTGTTTCTGGGAGCTAGAATCTGTGTTTTCCTGAAAAACAGACATGGGAGTTTTCCAATCATCATTTCCCATTAGAAAAATTGCACGGATGAATGGGATCCAAAAGCTATTTGTGTTCATGTTTGTAGTGGTGATTGCAGAAAATGCCCTAGTTCGTTTTGTAGCTGTGTTTCTTATGCATCACTGTTTTTAACAGATGGTCTGTTATTATAACTGCCATACCTTCCATAAAAGGTTTCTAAGCTGGGCTGGCTTCTCTGTCTCCTTTTCTCTTTTGCTATATGGCCTTTTTAGCATATCCCTTATTTGGATGCTAAAAGTTTATGAGTGTTATTTTCCAAATGCTCTTTTTCTCAGGTTCAGCTGCTGGAACTCTATTGGCTTAGTACTTGATCTGGGCCCAAGTCTCTCTACCTATCTTTCTGTATGTGCATGTTTAGTTGTATATATGTGTTTGTGTATGTGTGTGTGTATATATATATATATATATATATATATATAAAAATTTTAAATAGCAAGCCTTTCTTTATGAGGATGTTCAGTTCACAGCTTGAGCAGTGTAATTTTTACACAGGTCTCAGCAATCAATAAAAAAAGCCACAGGAGGAATGATTTATCTTGTTGGTTACCGAGACTGTCACCGAGAGAAATTGTAAAAGATCAATTTACACAACCTGGTGTGAGAATGTTATTGATATAACACGGCTGATCAGTTTCTGGTTGTCTGTGGGCAGTCACTGAAAAAGAGAGTCCTGCCCTCTGATAGGGCCACTGACCAAGATCTTAATAGACTCGGTGGTCCATAAAATGGACAAGAAGCCAATGGAGGAAGAGATTGCCAAAGGCACATGGGATGCTAACCTGCCGGGAGCAGGATGGATTGGCTGAATGCCGATTGCTTCGTTAAGCAGTGTCAGGCAGCCTCGCCCCCCTCCTCTTTTCTTTTTTTTTCTCCCACTGTGAGAACAGTTCACTTGAAGACTTGCTGCCTTAATTACAAAGAGCCCTTTTAAATACAGGTCACAGGAGTTGGCTCACTTGAAGGGAAATAAGGAAACAAGCTACCTTCCTGGAAAAAAAAAATAAAACTTCCACTTCTCAAATTAGTTAAATGAAGCTTATCGGCCATTGTTAGTTGATCCTTTGACAGTCTGTTAATTGTAGCTCCTCTATTAACTATCTTATATGTGCCTGGGTATATGATTTTATGTTTTTTCTTTAAAAGCCTGTAGAGGTGTGTATATCTTGGCACAGAAATCTAAGGTTTGGCTCTTTTGGCCATTTGTTGTAAATATCTAGGCATAATTTAATTCAGAAGGTATAATTTAATTCACTTGACTCACACATATGAATGGAATTTAAAATAAAAACTGATTCCATTTTGCTAAGCCATTAGCGTTAAATGCTAAGCCATTTGATTATCCTTGCTTCTGAAGAATGTTGTATGAACTGTGGAAGGCCAGTGTAGTACAATGGTTACAGCAAGGGATGAACAACTGTGACTTTCCACATGTTTTTGGCCTAAAGCTCTCACCATCCCTAGCCAACAGGCTGATGGTGGTGGATTGTTAGAGTTGTAGTCCAAAAGATTGTAGGGCCATAGCTGCTCAAACTTAGGTTAGAGAGCTGGCCTCACTGAATGTTTTTTGGGCCAATTATTGACTGTTAGTCTAACCTACCATAGAGAATTGTTATGAGGGTAATACATTTGGCCAGAGAAACTTTGAACTGATTAGCTGTTCTAACAGTGCTTTTACTGAAGAGAAGAGTGAACACTGCTTATATAAATAAAAATAAATGAAAAGAGATTTGTTGATAAGTATGAAATGTTATCAGGCCACAAAACAACAATAGCTACAGCAGCAGCAATAACAACAATGTATAAGCTGGCACAATATAAGACCACGTGACACTCTGTACATCATGAGGAAAGTTAATTTACCATTACAGGAACCTTTTTCTTTCAAAGTGATTATCTGTAGTTTGGTGTGTCATGTCAACCTGGCAAACTATGGTTAACCAACAAGCCAACATCAAATTAAGGTTTGTTAAACTGCCTTGTTTCAATAAATTGTAAGTAAGATTTACCATGATTTAGGATTGAGTGTAATGTGAAATTGTGATTGATCTATCCTGGAAAGTGAAGCCAGAGAGAAAGACAGCAATGAGTAATGGGTCCATTTCCATCATGATAAATCATGGCTTGCGAATCATGTGTTATCATGGCTTATAATGACCTCTGAACACAGTTGCACACTGTTATACATTGTTGCCTCTCTCTATTGCTACTTTCCTCAGTATAGAAAAGCTGATCTAAATATCTGGTTTCCACATTGGTGTGTGACAAATGAAGCTTTAAAATTAATAGTTTACAGATATAGAATGTCAGCTAGATTGCTTTATTTACTAACTTTCATTTCTTCAGCATTACTGCAGAAAAGGGAACTCAGTCACAATTAAAAATCCCACAGAGGTAATTTCTGCCTTGGTTGAAGTTATTATTCTGTTTTAAAGCTAACAATATAAAGGATCCAGAGGAACATTAAGAGGGGAAAAGTAATGTTGTCATGTGTTTAACCTGTTAATTATAGTAATCTACACTACACTGTAAGTATCTTAACCTGGAATGAGTAACAGGGGGTTGAGAAAATGAACAGACTATAGCAAATGGGGAAAAATGAAAATCACATTGCCAACTGAAGTGTAACCTGAGCTTTGCATTTTGAACTTGTTTGCTTTCACATTTCCACTCACACTGGTATATATTAGACAGAACACATTTTTGTGTCAGGGGGCCATGCTTTTGGTTCTTTCTTCTTCTACAATTCTTAAAATGTCTCCAGAAATCAGCTAAACTTGTTTGAATGCTCAGTACACATTTTAAAGAGGCAAAACTGGACAAAAGTTCATATCCCATGTTGAAGTCAATTGTAGCTGCTTATGGCCCAGGCTGCTGTTGGTTCATTTGCTATCAGAAACAAACAAAGCAACTGATAATTTAGTATCATACCTTTGTATATGAAATGTCTTGACAAACCTGCAATAACACTCAGTCCAACATTGGCGAGAAGAGCTTTGGACTGATTTATGCTATGGGTTTACATCAGAGTTTGGAGAAGCTATTGTTTTTTTTTCTTTTGCATGGCAGTGGTAAGGAACTGCTAGAATTAGCATGGCAGGCAGATATGCTGGTTGGAATTCTGGGAGTTGTAGTCCAAAAGAGTAGCTTTTCTGAACTCTGGCACACACAGTAAGTTTCCTGCAATCTCCTTCTTGCCCTCACATATGCCCATTTCAGGGTTTTGTCTGTTTTAAGAGCAACCTGATTATTCTAGTGCCTCCCTTACATGTCTTTAATTCACTTGAGAAGGTTTGGAAAGGGCCTTTCATCATTTCTGTGTTTCCTTAGTTCTGGGCATGATAGAACAATTGTGGGTATAGGTCAAGATCTTTCACTGAGATTATGGCCAGAATATCCTTGGCATATTATGATGGTTTAAGTCAGGTTTATGCCATCACAATCCATGTTTTTAGTTATTGAAGAGCTTGGAATTCTGTTTTGACCATCCAGCATTCAAAATTCCCCTAAACTTACCTTGTAAGCATTGCCATCTTCCCATTGCCAGCATAGCCATTTCTGTGTTGTGGGACTGTAGAGGGATTAGCAGAGAAGCATCCTTCATTTTCCTCTTGCTAGGCAGTCTCTAAGGATGTCATCTACAGGGATCTCCCAAGACCCCTGGAAGTCCCTGTGGATGCCTGTTGTGAAGCATCCAGTTACAGGAAAATGGGGGATGTATTTCTGCTGGTCTCCTGCTCTCTGACAACATGGAATGGCTGTATGGGGAAAGGGGCTGGGGTGCTTACAAGGTGGTTTTATTTTGTGGTGGTGGTGGTGGTATCACTGCGAGACATAACGATGTGATACTTGTATGTTCCCAGTGCAGGACTCCAGCCAATGCTTGATTGTTGGCTCTTATAGATTATCTTAATAAAATGGCTGGCCCTATCAGTAGGCAGAATGAGCGTGTCCCTTTTGGCAGCTGATTGTAGAGGGCAGAAGCAAGGTATGGATACTGTGAGGAATGTATGCTGTGTTGTCTGTCCAGCATCCACAATACTATTTTGCTACCATCAGATGCAGTGTGGAGAATACTTGTCCCATTCCCATTCTCAAAGTAAGGCCCTTTGAGTATGATGACGGTGTGCTCACATGGGGACACAAGAGGAGCAAGACTGCAACGACACTTCTGCATGATGTTGTTGCAGTTTTGACCTTTTTGCGTCACCAGCTGGTGCGACTGCAGGCTATATCATCAGAAAAACTCCATCAATGACCCCGATTGTTTGAGCCTTCCATTGCAGATGGCCAAGCATAAGGGACAGAAGCGTGATCTACACACTTCTCCTTACTGAAGTATGGGAAGAAGGCTGGCTACACTCCTGAAGGATGGAATGTGTCCCTTGCATTCCTTTTTGCAAACAGTGGTCATGTGCAGAGAGGAGTGTTGGGAACATGCTTCCATCACGGCAGAGGCGTTGCCAGGATTGTGACGGGATGATGCAGGAGAGCATCATCATGTGGAAAAGGCCTAAGTCTCAATCCTCAAACTTATGTACAATGAAATGTACAAGGAAAGAGGAGCATCTTATTCTTCACGTCAATGCAATTTCTATGAAATTTCACCTTAGTGAAATGTCTTTGGCCAATCTGACTGATAACCTTTGATATTATGACCATGGTAATCTTTTGGGCCACCTTGATCACTTAGCTAGAGTCGCTAGATGAAAAACAACTGGGCTCCTATGCCTTTTAGAGTATTGTTGAAAAGGAAATTTCAACAGGAGTTGCTTATCCACCTGCTGAAATGCCACTTGCTGAAATTCTGTCATCCTCACAACCATTAAAGGTACAGGAGTCTTGTCCTATTTTTCAGGTACTAACTCTACAGCTGGTGCACCTCCCATGGAGAGTTTCCAGGGCTTTGCTCTATTTCGTCTAACTGAAGAATAGTCAGTAAAGATGCTAGTTTGACCCTAACTAAAAGGTAAATTCATATGTTCAGTATAGTCAGTTAACCAATGGAACAAATTTCCTAACAGGCTTTTCCATGGTAATTTTCAGAGAAGGCTTGACTGGCACTTAACTCTCAGAGTGTGTTACTACAGGCTATCCTGCCTTCTGAGGCTAGCTGAACTAGACTGGAGACAGAAGTCTGAAAAATGATTTGTCAGATGTTTTTCTTCCCACTGAATTTGTACATAAATATTTGTCACCCTTAGCATCTGCTATTTCAAACCCCATGTCACATGGTTAGTGTGATACACAGCGTGGAGAAGTTACTTTTTTGGGGACTACAGGTCCAAGAATCTCCCAGTCGACTCCAAGAACCTCTCAGGGATTCTGAGAATCTGGGAACAGGCTGTACTCTGTAAGCACCTTAACTGGATATGAGGTTTTAGGGATTCTGAGAGGAGAAGTCAAGCAAATAACTTTTTCAACTTCTGGTGTGAGATGGGTAGTCACCATGGACAGATGCCCCTTTCCCAAAGCTATCTTATTTATCTTTCATACCTCTTCCACTCCAGCCAGTCTACTGGATCCTTGCATTTTAGTACATGGTCAATGATGTCTCCCTCCTCTTTCTTTTTCCTCTCCACACCCGAGCCATAAGAACAACAGTATACCTAAAACCCTTTCACAAAAGAACTTGCAGGAATGTTTGGAACAGAGTGGGTTAGGGTGTGGTGGGAACAGAAAAACAGTGCTGGGAACATATGCTTCTTTTTAGTTAACAATCCCTTCCTTGTCACAGACAGGTAAAAAAATAATCATTGACTAAGAATGACTTCTTCTAGCACCCTTCCTTGCTGAACCAGCTTTATTAATGTGCATCCTAAGGACTGGTCATTTCCTGCTGATAGATTGATCTTACCGAAGCAGAACAGTTGATCACAGTTCACCTATGAGGAGAGGCTCACTCCCCATGGTTTAGTTCTGCTTTTCCTTCCATGCAAAACCAAATTATTGACAGTTGTTACATCTGTTCATATATGATAATCTAGTTCACAATTATCTTTTGAGGATACAGGTTTTCAAATGTATAGTTAGGCTCACTTGTACACAGTGACACATCAGTTGTGTCTTCACCATAACAATAGATCTCCCTCAACAAAACCCTTTCTTTACATTGTTACAAATTAAACATGTTTGAAAAATGGCTTAGCAGGATATTTAATAAACATATGTGTCCTATGCTCTTGTCAGTCAGGTACCAGATTAAAAACATATTTACTTATATAAACTTTCAGAGTATATGTGAGGGTTTGGTCTGTTTTCAAATGTTGGTTTTTATTTTTTTATTGTATACTTATCTGCCCATTTATAACTTCAAATTTTGGAGATATGTGATTTTAGATACTTGTTTTTAGCGCACGTTTTTGTGTGTGCAGCTAGGTATGCTGGGATCTTGTGAGGAAGGCCGGGATATACATAAATAAGGAAGACATTTCTGTCAGAGATAAAGTCAGAAGAATGTGTGTTTTCTATTTGTAGATCCAGATCAACACATATTTGCCACAATAGCAGCACAAAGAACAATGTGTGGCAAGGCACATGTTTTCCCCTTGCCATTTAGTGAAGCCATGTACTTAGGCCCAAAAGTAACTAAAAGTTACATTTGTCTTCCAAAGGAATAAAGCTGTCCCTCATTAAGATACAGTTATAATTACAACTTTATTATTGCAAAAGGGATTGGCATATAACTAATCACTTTCCATGCACTAGCAGAAACCTGCTTTGTTTTTGTGCACAAGGATATGATACACACACTGTGAAAAGACAAACCATATAAGTACTTTTTGTATTAGCTGTACATGCTGGAAGAAGAAAGAAAGGAAGGAAGGAAGGAAGGAAGGAAGGAAGGAAGGAAGGAAGGAAGGAAGGAAGGAAAGGAAAGAGGCTTCATTTTCTTATGCATATTCTAGCCTCAGACCTCATAGCAGCATTTGCTTCAAAATCAGACTGGTGAGTTTCAGCACCTTTTGAAAAACACAAATAATATCATATGTGGATTGACTGAATGTGATGTGAACTGGACAGCAGTTGTGTGGCTCTAAAAAATTGAAGTGGAAGGAGATAGTTTCTGTAAGAATAATGCATGCATGGACCATTCTGTAAAGCACCAATTGCTAACTGGTTTTCCAGATGTTATTGGACTATAATGCCCAGTGTCCCTTCCCATTGGTCATTATGGCAGGGAATAATGAATTGAAATCCAACAGCTTCTAGGCACTCAAGATTGGGAACCACTGATATAGAACACCTAAGTTGCACATTATACAAATGGAATATGTTATGTCTTAATACCACTGTCTTATGGGGAAAAGGCTCTATCATGTAAGCGTCTGAACTGAATAAGAGGATTTAGGAAAAGTTCAGATGGCAATCTCAGTTACTTGTGAACTATACTAGCCACTGTTGTAGTGGAAAGAATGCTCACAAGGTCAAGCACCAGGACTTTTTGATTAGCAGGGAGCCATGAGACACTTTCCATGGGTTTCCTATGCCCTCTGTGCATAGGAAACTCTGTGCAACTGTCACTATAGTTTGGGGCTAGAAAATGACTTCTTTTCCCAACTGTGACATGTTGATGATGTGAGCTTTCTGCTAAAGTATTTTGAGGGTAGCTTGGTCCTGAATGAGCAACAAAGACCCATTAGCTTTACAAACTTTCAACTGCTCAGTTACAGATGGTTTCAGAATGCCATCATATCATTCTTCTGTCATGTCACTTTCCAAGTTCCATCCTAAAGGAAATGAAATTGGCTAGCACAGGTTCACTGGTGTGGGTCAAAACACAGCTGCCTGCATTTCTGAACTCTTTTGGGGGCGTCCTGGCTGAGAGTAGTGAGGAGAACTATCCAGATGAGTGCCTACACTTCAAAATTTAATTCTATACCGCCAATACTGACTATCTTTCCCTTTTTCATGGTGTTGGCTTTCCACAGGGAATGATCCAGCACAGGAGCTAAAGGGCAGTGCTCAGTACTTCAGCACTAGTATTCTCCCCTATATTAATAAATGCTGGCTGCTGTTTTGTTGGCTGGCATAATCATATCCGGTGTGTGGCAATAGTGTATTTGGTGGCCTAGAGAAGGTGCAGTGATGGCAGGGGCAGAATGATCATGGGCAATACAACAGTTGTGATGGGGAGATGGTGGCAGAAAAAATTATCTCTGTCAGGATTGATGGCAGAGATGACAATGGAGTGTTGAGATGCTTGTGGTAGAAAACGCAACAGAGGCACAGACTGATGAGATAGGTTTCTCTGCTGTTCCTGTCACCATTATGCACCATCCCTCAAAGTGCCTTTTGCCAGATAATTACACTGGTGTAAATCTGGCTCCTGTGTGCCATTAATTGTAACATTTCATGCTACAGCATTGGCAGAAAAAAGACAGACTGAGTTAGAATATCCCTTACCAAAAACTAAATTAAAAATGAACTTGGAGATTCTTTCCCAGGAGAAACATCCAGAAAAAAATCAAAAACATTTCTCTAATACCAGCAAACTTTCAGAGAGGATTTCCTAATGGCAGCTGCTGAATCTTTTTTCTTTTTTCTTAACAGTTAACCAGATGGACCTCTAAATGCACATGATGAGCTTGAATGTCCATGATTAAAGAGCAATTCCACAATTTGTTAGATACGACAAACCTTATAACTCAACCAAGTGATGTGGGGAACATGGCAGGTATCACATTGACCCAAGAATCTGACTTTTAAAACTATCTCTCCTATTACCTTTTAACCTCACAGGAAAAAAAGGAGAAAGAACAAAAGGTCAAGTTCAGGGAAGATACTGCCAGTCAAAACGACAACTCAGTTTGCTACACTTTACAAATTAAAAGTGAATACTTAGCAAAATACAGATGTGACCCTTCAGTTTAGAAGACTGTACTTGATGGTAAGAGGAAGACAGCAGGAGAGTGGAGACCAGATGGGAAGAAAGTAAACCCAGAAGCACAAAATGATCTCAGATCAGATATCTTCTGAATAGCCGTGACAAGTAAGAAGCTGCAATGAACAGGAGAGGAGCTAGGGATGCAAGGAGTTACAGGTACTTCACAACATTTGTATGTATTGTTATGGTGCTGTTGCTATTATTTTATTTATAGGCAGCATTTCCTCCAGTCAGTTTAGTGTGGTATATGTAGTTCTCTTCTTCCCCACATTTGTTATCTTCAGAACAATTCTGATGGGAAGGTCAGAGCTAAGAGAGGACAACTGTCCTGAGCTCATCATATTTTTATACAGGGAGATCATTCAGATCTCTCTCTTTCTCTCTTTCTTTATCTCTCTATCTCTGTATCTATTACCATATTATTATATGAAAATATGGTGAAAACCGTCCATTTTTGCCTCCCCTTTTAAAAAAAATGTGAATGGAAAGTTGACTTTCTATTGACTTTCTGTTTTAAAAAAAGTCTCTCCTGTAACCCAAAATAGCCCAGTCTTCCACCAATGTAAAAAAAAAACCCTGTCCCCTGTGGCCTCAAGGGGGATTTTTTTGCATTAAAAAGGTGAAATAAAGGGGTAATAGGGTTGCAGCATATGTGTGTATGACCTCCAAGTTCCTACATTAGACCAATGCAGTCTCCTAAACTGTTGCTATTGCCCATAACTGTTACCTACAGCGAATTTCCTCTAATCTTTCTTCATTCTGTGCTAGTAGTAGATTCATGAGAAAGCTGTAATGAAGGGTGAGTAGTTATTGGTCTTACTGACTTTTTCTTTAACTGCATTTTGTCTTGTTGAATAGACAAACTGTGTCGGTCTCCAAATTTTATGTGGGTGTGTGCTTTGAATCAGGGGCACAGATCAGAACAGATTGGGTCCAGTTCGATATGGTCCAAAAGAGACCCAGACCTCAATTGGACCCAGATCCAAATTGGGATTCCTCCATGCACATCTTAGCAATAAATTACCTTATTGTTGTGGGCGTATGGCATGTTATCTTGGAGAAATGGTGGGACTGAGATGGATTTTCATACCTGTGGTAGACAAGTGGTAGTTTATGAATCAGGAAAATAGCGTTCACATGTGGATCTTCAATATTTTCTATACTAATTTGTTAAAGGTTGTCTCAGGTCAGGAGCAGAGCTTACATTCACAACTGGTCTGTATGATGTGCATTACATCCACTCATTGCACCATAAATATGAGTTTGAAACAAGGTATTTCCTGCATTCGACTACCTTTCCATAGTGTCAAATTGAAAAAGGGCCCACCATATTAATATGGAAACATTTCTCCGTACAGCACCCTTTGCCCATATGCATAATTATGTCACAAAACAAATTCCAGTCATCTGTTCCTCTGTCAGCTATACTAGAAGCTTCATCATACCAGAGGAACGTCAGAGAGAATTTCTGAACTAAGCCATACATTGTTGGAAAATTAGCTATTATTCAAGTTTCTGGAATCTGAACAAACTGCAAAGTGTAATTTACATGTCATTAATTTGTTACATTAAGCTGTTGTACAACACCTCATTGTTTAAGTAACTATTCTTCAGCAAGAGACACTCGTTCTAATTTAATTCTGATAGATTTGTGTTAATCTTGGCCTACTGCTATAATAGGAATTTCTTTTGCATTTTTAATTCCTGCAGTAGTTGTGCATTATATTCTTGTCATCATTTCTTGACACTTTCCTCTGCACAGTACATTTTTGTACATTCACAATGCTTACATCAATAGTGGATTACAGAATACACTTTATATTATATACAATATTCATATTAAACCTCCCTTGTCTGGCAATCTGAAATCCAAAAACCTCCAAAAACTGTAGGTTTTTACCGCCAGCCACCTGCTTCTGACTTCAAGACAGTGGCTCTGGTGCTCCTACTCATTCTTCTCTCAGACCCTCATTCTCTCTTTTTGCCACCAGCTGCCTGCTTCCACCTTTAAGGCAGGAGCTGCAGTCTTCCTGCTCATTTGTCCCTCCAATCTGAGGAGTGCTGCAGCCACCACCTTGAAGGTAGAAGCAGGCAGCTGGTGGCAAAAAGTGAGAGACTGAGGATCTGTGAAATGATGAGAGGTGTGGATTCACACCAAGCACCATATTTGGATTCCTGCCATTTCACAGATCCTCAGTCTTCCCCCAGCCTTGCATTTCGTACAACACAGGTAGCAAATGAATGAGATGTGAAGCTATTCCAAAAAGGTATTGTATTCTAAAATCTGAAATACGGAATGCTTCTGGTCCCAAGCATTTTGCATAAGGGAGCCTCAACCTGTATTGTAAGTTCTGTGTCTGCCTCTGTTAAAAAGGTTGCTCTTTTATGCTGAAACAAAAAGAAGACACAGCTTTGTGTTCCATTAACAGAAACCAAAAACAGGAATGGACAATACTTTTACTGGGCCACTAAAATATAATTTGATAGGAAATCTTTTGATTCTTCATCAGGTTGGGCAACAAAGAAAGAAAGAGAAACATGCCCCAAATCACTGTGGCTAAATATTGGAAGCACAGAATCTATGGTTCAGTTCACATGCCAAGATGGGGTCTGCAGACTTGTAGAATCAGTCTTACGTAAGCTGGCATCAGGTTTCATTTCAGGAAATGTTGAAAACTGGACTTTTCAGCAAAATTTCGACAGATTTGTGTGTGTGTGTGTACTTTCCATGATTGTGAATTGAATTATTATACTGATGGAAATGCTTATTTTTTTTTTAAGTTTTATTTCTTTGTTTTAGGTACCATCACCAGCAACACACTTGGTAGATCAGGAAGGTTTCCACTTAGAAAATTAATAGCAGGAAATGTGGTTAATGGTTATAATTATAGTGCTGGACTTGCACTTTGGAAATCCAGGCTTTTGTCCTCAGGCTGTTTCCACACTACACTGTTATAGTGCTGTTATTCCACTTTCAACATCCTATGGAATCCTGGGGTTTGCAGTTTAGGGAGGGGCATTTAGAATACTCAGCCAGAGGGCTCTTTGGTCTCAGTAAACTACAAACCCCAGCAATCCACGGGATGTTAAAAGTGGAAAAGTAGTACTATAACAGTGGTTGACCTTGGGCCAATCATCGTCATTCAGCCTAACTTTCTCACAATGCTGTTGGGTGGATAATAATATGAGGACAGCAATATACAATACTTCGGAGCTCATTGGTGAAAGGGTGGGATATACAGGTAACTAATAAATATTTTTTTTTAAAAAATCCCACCTATAACGCAACCTCTTCCCCTAGAAGTGGTATTCTAATAACGGTGAATGAAAAAAGAGATAATCCAAATCTATTTTGATTCTTTGGGTCTGCATCATTGCAAATTAATGAGGAAAAATTGTGCTTAGTTTGCAAACACTCCACATCCTAGTACAGTTAATCAGTGGGCTTAGCATTAAGACCCAGTGTACCTGAACAGGCAACGTAAGATGGATATCCTTACAGTAAAGCAGTTAATGTGTCAATTTCCACTTGCATTTTTATGAAATGGAGATTTCAGTTTTCTGCCCCCTTAAATATTTAAGTTTGAACAATGCACTTTGGTGCTAAAGGTAGCAGTATAGGCTATTTCTATTTTAAAAATTAATCTAATGTTGATAAGACCCCGACTAGCATGCGTTAGAAAGGCCAAACCATTACAGCTCCACATTTCAGAAAAATAGCAGAACAACAAGAGAATGTAAAGTTATTTTATATGGTTGGAGGGTTGGGGAAGAAGATGAAAAGGAGGGTGAAGGAGAAGACTAGAGAGGAAAACTCTGTCTTTCAGTTCCAATAGGTCTTGATGTTTAAAATCTCTGAAGTTTCCTTATGTGTTAAAAATGAAAAGCTACAAATTTATCTTTTGCCATTTTCCCAAGGGAAGCTGACCCAAATCCTCCAGCAGCAGTTGAAAAGATTTTTCCTAGCTTTATCAAATGGCCCCAACAGAGCCCTGCTTAAAATTAAAAGCTTCCCCCACCAGAGGGAATATATGTGACTTTAATAACTGAAATGTGTTTTTACTTTCTATTACAGGGGTCAAAAGGTTTCTAAACAAACCAAATTTATCAATTATTTAGAGCTGATTTCTTCTGAAGTGGTATTTCTAAGATATTATTTGGTGGAGAAATTCAATGTTCTAAGGCCAGCAGCAGCGTTTTATTCATAACAAATTTCTCTGAAACTGAATTTGCTGGGGCAACTTAATTTTCCACTATCGTGTTTGCACTGCAGAAATATCAACTGAAGTGTTATAGGACCTTAACGAGTGGGCTTTTCAAAGAGAAATTCCATATAAGCATGCTTATTCAGCACCCACCCCTGCTTGCTGTTTATTGCTTAAGAAATGAACCAGCCGATTGTATTTGGAGCAGAATTTCTTTAGGTGCAGTAAGCATCTCAAAGGAAAATACCCACTCACAAACAAACATGCACAAAAGCATCTTTAAAAATCAGGAAACAATATCTTAAAGCACCTTGTGTCACCCAAGTTGCAGATGGGAAATCAGATCACTGTCAGATGTTTGGTTAAAGGTGTTTCCAAATGAAGGCTTGCAACTTTCTCAATATCCCCATGAAGTCTGTGCAAAATGTCATTTAGTGAAAGGAACAAAATGAATGGATATGTAGAAAGTGGACGTTTTCTCCCTCTGCTCCTAACGGAGTCCACAGACCATGTAAATACTGTGTTTATTATATAGCTAAACACACATTGGGTTTCTGCCTAAAGACTGCCATTCGGTGCTGGCAGAAGATGTTACAGAACAGTTCATAAATTCATGGGAAGCCCTGTTAAATGAA
Organism: Ctenosaura bakeri; assembly: GCA_948474755.1. NCBI lineage: Eukaryota > Metazoa > Chordata > Lepidosauria > Squamata > Iguanidae > Ctenosaura > Ctenosaura bakeri. Next base: position 425,082 of record CAOLHI010001704.1, on the reverse strand, counting down.
ACCAACCATCCAGGAGCTGACATTCTGCCATCTTTCAAAACCTGCCTTTTCAGCAGTAAAAACAGCATGTTTATGTGGGCAAGAATGTATGAAGGAGAAATGCAATCGAGGTGTTATATAGGGGAATTAACCCTTTTTAAAGAAAAATAATTTGTCCATTGAGTGCACAGAAATGTAACAGATACCAGGCAGCCTCTGTAAATGGGTGAGATAAGAGCTCACTGTCACTTAATGGTACAGTGCGGGTTTTGCCTTGAAAGTATTCTGGGGTCATATCCCTTGATGGTATATTTGGCTGGGGCTGGGAAACAATTGAGCCTGAAGTGCTCAAGCACACAGCAGACAACGTTGGCCTAAATGGGTCAGTTGGGTTGGAGGATAGCTTCCTTTTGCCTATGCCTTATTATACAGACATTCCCTTCTCATACCTTAGACAAAGAAATAAATACTGAGTGAAAGCTTGATACATGCAAATATCACTGATGATCTAGACTGGAGTGGGATTCATTCAGCCCAAGAAGGCCCCGGGGACATTTTTGAAGTCTGTAAGTCCCCTAAAGTCACTAGATCCCATCTGATCTTGGAACCTAATCAGAGTCAGTCCTGGTTAGTACTTCCATGGGAGACCACCAAGGAATATCAGGTGCTGTGGGCTATATTTCAGAGGAAGGAACTGGGAAAACCACCTCTGAGGATACATAAGAAAACCTATGAATTTATGGGGTCACCATAAGTTGACAGGAGACTTGAAGGTACTTCTTGGCTACCTCTCCAATCATCCCAACCTCTTTTTCCTTCAGAAATGAGACCTGTCTCTCCTGGAAGCCTCCAGAAGCCCTGATTATCCTTTGCAGCAAGGTAGGCCTCTCTTACAATTTGTTGTAGGATAGGAAAAAAAAAAAAAAGCTTTTTTTAAAAACAGACATTTACTTTCAGTTTGGAAGTAAAAGTGGTGGTGGGGATAAAGAGGGCCTCTGAGGGTCCTAAGAATGGACATTGGCTCTTACCCCACCTCTGTTCTAGATATAGGCAGACTGGCCTTACTTCATTGCTCCCCATTTTCTACCCATATTTTCCACTCTCAGGGCACAGTGTAGGGTAATACTTCTGCACGCAGAACTACGCCCTTGGACTAACTGTGTAGTAACTTCAGCCCCTCCCAAGAGCCAGTAAATGGCTGCTGGAGGGCGGACAGGCCTCAAAGAAGTATCTAGCTAAGTCTCCAGATCCTCTGAGGTCTTCTGTAGGTTTCAGCAGATGGTGTAATCACGCTGCTTCTGGCTATAGAGACACAGCCAGGCACTTCTTCAGTCCCCCTGCTCTCCACTAGCCACATGGGGGCTGCAGTGGCTGAATGATAAGTCCATGGAAAGGAGAAGTTTTGGTCATTGCATGGAGTAAAAGAGAATACCAGCCTCTGTGTTACCACGGTTATGATATGTCTGGTGAGAGTACTAGATATCTCTTGATATCAAACTAATTTGGCCTTTATGTGACCTTTCTCTGCCACCCTACTCCACGTGTTTGCAAGGGCCACCGGACAAGCACGTAATAGGCGCAGCCGTTAATGGTTGTACATTCCAAACCTCATTTAGGCAGGCAACTTAATGCCTCTCCGATGCTTCAGGGACCACTCCTTCTTGCAAACCCGCCTTGCTCAGCGCGACTTTACACAAAGACGCCCGGCCGAGCGCCGAGCCAGTCCTTTATGTTGGGCCATTTGCATACTGGCCATACTATAGTCATCCAGGGCTAAGCTCATCATGTAAAACCTGACCTTTTCCAACACCTTTGTCCCGCTCTAAATTTCCTTTGTTCTCACTGAGCATGGCATGGCCTGTAGGCACAATTCACACTATAAAAGGTCCCCAATTCTGAGCCTTTCTCAGATCGCTCCTGAATTCCATCCAGCCTTGCTGCCACTGTGTTTGGCGAGCTGTCTCCTCAGTTCCCAACAACTGAGTCTGCCTCCCTTCTTGGACCACTTGCTCGGACTGCTTGGATCACCCTGGACTTCCATCCAGCCTTGCTGTCGGTTTGTCCAGCGAGTGGCCCCCCTCAGCGAACCGTGCTGAGCTTTCTTCCCTGCAACTCTCCGTTTTCTCCATGACTACGAGAAAAGGTATTGTATTACCCATTCCCCCGAAAACTCTCATTTCCAATTTCTAGTTAGTCATGTGCATGTGGTGTCTTTTCTGTTGTTTGTCCTTTAAATAAAGCTATTATTATTTTTACTATTTTAAAACACTGTCTGACTACTCTTCTGACCTGACACTGTAGACATAGAGTTAAAGATCCCAGCTAAAGTTACCCTGCCTCTCGCTAGCTTGAGAGAGTGCTCGAGTCTAATTTCCCCCACCTTGTGTTTTATTTGGTAATTTGCGTGCCCCTCCCGGGACCCCCAACATACAGGGTAACATCTGCAACAACTAAAAAAAAAAGACATATCCAAGTATAAGGTGAACTTGTGCCTGCATATGTCACTAACAGGAAGTCAGCCATTATATATTAATTTCACAAGAAAATGACCATTGAGACATCACCAGTTGCCTTAAGGGAAGGGCCACAGTGCAAATTGCGGAAAACATTCTTTGGAGTTTTCAGGTGCAGTCCAAACATCTCAGGTTCAAACTGTGGCATCCAGGTCAGTCTGGGAAAGATTCCTGTGTGGAACACTGGGCAACCACTGCCAGTCTGTATAATATTGAGTGAAATGGGCCGAAGGTATGACCTGGTACACCTCATCTTCCTATGCTCTTTGGGCTTCCTAATTGCATTTTGTAGCCCTTCTGGTCTCTAGAAGCCATTCCTTCCCTCCCTCCCTCAGTGTAGGACCCAAGGTGGTTTACAAATTTTGTTTTCAATAAATTGAAACACAGCATAAAACACAGTCATTTATAACACCGAAGAACAATTAAAAGACAATTAAATAAGCTGTCATATTAAAACCAGGCACTGAATTAATACAACTTAAAAGCATTGAAAAACAAGACAAGAAAGACTGAGGCAGTAAAACATGTATGCACCCATTGAAAGGCCCATCTAAAGTAGCAGCTAGTGAAAAGCCAAAAGTCTGCTGGAGTTAAAAGGCCTCTGTCTGACTGCAGAAGGAGAGCTGAGGAGCTTCCTGCAGAAGCAAGTTCCACAGTCACTCAGAAGGCACTTTCACATGTTGTCACCAAATGTGCCTGTGATGGTAGTGGGACCACGCCTTCCCCTGAAGCCATATTATTTAGATTTTTAAGGTAAGGCTGCCATTCATGAAGCTACCTACTTCCATCTACATAACTGCCATACTTGCAGGCTGAAAATAAGTTGAACAATCAAGTGATTGAACATTACTCACAAACTCACATAGATTTATCTAGGCAACTGATCTTTGTGCCCAAGATGATGGGCTTGATTCAGTCCAAACTATGTCTGTCTTTGTTCACAGCCAACCTCATTGTCAGAGCCTTCTGTCAAAACCAGTGCTGAGCATTTATGGCATGCTTTAGAGCAAGAGTGGGGAAAGTGTAGGACATGGACTGCCTAGAGCATTTTGTGGCCTCCAGGGGCCCCAGCAGCTCACAGTGTTTTTTTTTAATATTTAATTTTTTTTCTCCCTTCATTGCCTCCTTGGCCCAGAAGAGGCAATTTTTGTAACAGGAAGAGATCGGGAAACTGACCTTCTGGTCATTTCCTGTTGAGAAGGAGGCTTCTCCTAGGACTAAAACAGCACAGGAGGCCAAAATGTAGTAAATTACTCCTTCCAACCCCTGTAGGGGGCATGGAAGTATTTGGATCAAATATTTTTGGACAGGATTGTTTTTGGGATTTGGGTGCCATGAGGGTGGTGGTGAGAACCTACGAACCTCTGACAGTTGCCCACCTCTGCCATTCAGGGTCCTTTGTACATCTTACCTGAGTTGAGCACTGTTATCCCTCTAGTGTAAATGGGAATTGTGGGACTGAGGCTAGGAGAGATAGGGGGTTGTTAAGGTGAACTTGTGCCTGCATATGTCACTAACAGGACGTCAGCCAGTGTAAATGGGAATTGTGGGACTGAGGCTAGGAGAGATAGGGGGTTGTTAAGAGCCACTTAATAAATTGCTGATAGATATGAAGTTCATACTGTGTTAACACACCTTTAACTCTTTATTTCTTGGGAGTTTAGAGTGGTATATTGAAAATATTGGATTGACTTGCATGTTATGTCAAGCAGTCAACTAGTCAACTACTTCTCCTCCTCCATGCTATATGATTCTGAGCCACAAGGAAGCTCTGTTTATGCAGAAAGATACAAAAAAGGAGGGAAGCAGGGAGGCAGGGAGGCTGGCAGGCCAGCCAGTCAGCCACAGATGGAGTATGATGGAATCGTGAGACTTTGTTCTCGTTCACCATCCAGTATTCAGAGGAATATACCCTCCAATAATAATGCTCCATTTTGGACCATTTAAACTAGTGGCCTTCATTACATGTTGCAGAAATGAATTCCATTAGTTTTATGCATTATTGGACCTGACAAGATGCAATGCATCTCATCTATCCAGATAACACCTTTTCTTCTTCCTTTTCTAAAAAATGATGCTTGTCTATGGCCCGTTTCGCGTGGCATTTGCCATGCGAAAGGGCCCCTGGAGTGTCGCGTGACTGTGAGGAGCAGTCCACATGATGCACTCACAATCATGCGACACTCCAGGGCCTGGCAAGCGCCGATCACGCACTATTTCATTTTCAGCTGCAAGTTGAAAATGGTGCGTGATCACGCATTGCTCTGGGGCCCTTGCGCGCTTGCTGTGCATGCGGAGCTCCAGAGCTGCGGCAGTCGTGCTTCCTGCCCCAGCACAGCTTGGGAAAATCACTGCAGGAGGGGCTTTCATGTGAGCAGGCAGCAGCTGTGGAGCTGAAGGAACTAGGATGCGATACTCTCTTGCTAGAGGCTGCTCGCATGATCCCTGCACCCCAGCTCCGCAAAAAGGTGAGTTGCGGAAAGGGCCTATGACAAGGTAGGGCATGCAAGACTTTGACAGCATGAAGAGTAAAGGTCAACTCTGAGTTTCTAGAGATGATTTTTGAAGATCCTTTTCAAAGGACATGATAGATAGGGAGGGAGGGAGGGAGATAGGTAGATAGGGAGAGGAAGAGAGAGGGGCAGGACTGGAGGGAGAGAAACTGAGTTATATTCATTATGCTGCAAACCTAATTTACCTGGAAGTTAAGCCTCTTTGGACTCAGTAGGATTTATTTCTAAGTAGACATGTCCTAAAAGCATCAGCTCTATTCTGATCTTGAAGAGGATCAGCCCTGGTTAGTATTTGGATAGGAGGATGCCAATGAATAACAGGTGCTGTAAGCTATATTTCAAGGGACCACCTCTGAATATTACTTGCCTAAGAAAACCCTATGACAGTGGTTCTTAACCTTTTCTTTACTGGGGAACAACTGTAAATATAATTTGTTACCAGGGTCCCCCAAGGCTTAACTCAAGATTTAAATATTTAAATTTAGGTTTAAATATTCAAATATTTATTTATTTATTAAAGGCTTTTGGAAACTGGGATTCAAGTTTCTGCTCAGACACGGGTTGGCCTTTGGCAAGTCACATTTTGTCAGCCACAGAGGAAGGCAAAGACAAGCCACCTCTGAACACAGCTTGGGGGGGGGACTTGTGATAGGTTCAACTTGGGGTTGCCATAACTCAGAATTGACTTGAAGGCTCACAACAGCAAAGTGCCACTGACTGGGGAGATTCTTTCTAGCCATCTTGTCTCTCCTTTTTGAAAACTGACTTATGGTGACCTTAAGGTAAACTTATCATGGGGGTTTTCTTGGCAAGATTTGTTGCCTTTGCCTTTCTCTGAGGTTGAGAGAATGTGTTTTGCCTGAGGTTACCCAGTGGGTTTCCATAGCTGAGTGAGGATCCAAATCCTCATCTCTAGAGTCATAGTTTGGGTGTGCACACATGTCTGCTGCCATGTCCCATTCATCAGGGAGGTGGCAGTGAGGAGTGGGTGCCAGTACCTCAGAGTCCTGCTGCTGGATACCAACAGCAATGGCAGCCAAAGCTATGTGGCAGTGGGGGTGTGTGGAGGTGCCAAAACTATTCCCTTGTTTGCAAATGAAGGAGCAGTTTGTGTCCACACACTTGCCTGCCACCGTGTCCCTTGGCACCTACTCCCTTTGCTGCTTCATCCATGACGAAAGGGACATGGCAGCAGGCATGTACGCACACCCAAACTGTGTCTCTTGTTTGCAAATGAGGGAGCAGTTTCAGCACTCGCACCTGCCACTGCCACATCTCTGTTGCAGCTACTGCTGCTGGTGTCCAGCAGCAGGGCTTTGTGGATGCCCTGTGAGGGCTCTACACTTCCACAGGTTAAGAACCGCTGCCCTATGAAATTAATGGACTTACCATAAGTCGAAAGGCTACTTGATGGTACATGCATACATAGGCTTGGTTAGAGTTACATCTTTAATTCTCTCTGCAGTCTTCATGCACCATCCTGCCATTCTGAATCACCACCCCCAAAAATGTAACATTTATCTTCCAGATATACATGGGCCCTCAATCCTATTGATTTGTCTCAAGTACAAGAGATTCATTGAATCAATTGATGAATAGTTTGCCAACACATATTTAAATTCTATTGATCTAGTGGGTTGTCTTTAACAAGAGAATTCAGGTTTAGTGTATCCACGCATTATGATAAACCATGGTTTTTGTTAACTATGGTTTGTTGCTTACAACATGAATTGCATGGCAGGTGGCCAAACAAACTGTGACTTCTCTGAATTTCTGGTTTGTTCTGCCTCCTTTGTCAGCTCCTGTTTCAGAGAGGATAGTTGGAAAAACAAGCCTGAGACAAGCCACCCTTATAGGTCCAGATCCCATGGCAAGTCACAGTTTAAACAAGCCAGAGTTTGTAAGCCAACAACAAATTGAAATTCAAAGAGTGGCTTGGGGCTGGTTAACACAGGTGGGTTGACACATCTCAGCGAGCCAGATTTCAACAACCTCTACATGAAGCATTGCACTAGTGCTATTGTCAAGATTTTCTTATTTTTTGTCACTCAGATGCAGCTCTCTGTAGTGTTGAATACCTGCTCTGGAAGGATTCCCAGACCTTCAGAGAAGCTTTTCAGTTTCTTTAAGTATTACACAAAAGGTAAATAGAGATAGATGGAAAGAGAGAGAGAAAAAGAGAATAAAATAAATGATATATTTTAAAACATCTAATTTATCCATGAACATAACTTTTCCCATTGGTGAATGTTTTCCCTTGTAATTAAAAAAATCCTTTAATTTTTTTTCTTGAGCTCTCTCTACAGTTTGCATTAACTACATGCTGAGTTTTTTTTAAAATTGAATTTTTCAAGGCTAATTACAAAGAAATTATAAAGAAAAAAAAGAGAAGAAAGAGAAAAAAGGGGGAGAGTATATATGATAGGGAGGCATTCATTCATTAATAAGCTGTTATATTTTTAGCAATAGCTGTTGTATTTTATATACATCAGCATCAAGAAATATAACTAAAGGTCACGTATAGCTTAAGCAGTGAGATCTGACCATTGAACAATTGATGATGAATGTTTCTTTTTTGAGTAAGTCTTCCAATAACAATAAAAGCATGTAGATTCCAACCTTACTGATCGTTAGTTAAATTCCATGTTGCAGGTGTTATTTCCGCTATGGCACCCCTGGTGAGGACCCCCAGATATCCTTTTGATATCATTTAATTTGGCCTTAGCTGGACTGGTTGCGATTACCTCATCTCATGTGTTCGCAAAGTTCTCCGGATAAGCACGGACAGAGAGCAGCCGTTAATGGTTTACATTCCATTTCTCTTTGTAGCCAGCAACCCAAAACTCGCCCGAAGCTTTAGGGAACTTCCCACCATAGACTCCTCAATAGCCACATGGCTCTCAGTCAAATTACTCTTGTGAGTTGGGCCATCAACGTCTTGGCCAAAGGTATTGTTTCTACATGCAAATCCCATCACGCTAAACCTGACCTCACCAAATCCTTTTGTCCAGCAGCAAAATCTCTTTTGTTCTCCTTTGGGACTGCCATAACTGAAAGGCACGATCTTCCCTATAAAAGCCCTTCATTTCTAACTGATCCTCGGATCCCCTTTGACTGCCATCCTGCCCTGCCAGCGCCCCACGCTGAGGTTTCTTCCCCGAACCTCCAACCTCTCCCCAGGACTATGGAACAGGTCGTATTGCCCTCCCTTACAACTCTTTTCTTTTCCAGTTAGTTAGTTTGTGTTTTTCTTCTGTGTGTTCCTGTTAATAAAGAAGTGTTCATTATTTTAAAACCTTGTCTAGCCACTCTAACCTGACGCTGTATACATAGGGTAAAAGATCTCGCTTTGTTACCCTGCCTCTCGCTAGCAAAACCAGTGCTCTGAGTTCTAATTACCCCATCTTTGGTATTTTAATTGGCAAAGCCAGGCGCCCCTCGTGGGACCCCCAATTTTAGGAACATATAAATCTACAAATGCCAAAGATTTATATTACCAAGTTAATACTTTCTAACACCTCCTGCCAGAAAGGGGTAACTACGGAATACAACTACATGTTGAGTTTTAATTTCTTTGTCTTTCTTAACAAAACTAAGACACAAATACAATTTACAGTAGGTGGTACATTCTATTTTACTTCCTTTAAACCCATGAATTGACTACTTTGAACTTCTTCTCTTTCCTACATGCTTTTTTTTTTTTTTTTGGATTCTTGAATACCTGCAAATGGTTGAGTTCCTGAACCAAATGTTTCCCATAATGCTTTTCCAAACCAGTCCAATGCAATGCTTTTCTTATGGCTTTCCCTTTTCAGAGGAATGATTGTGACAGAGACAAAGTGGACTGCATTGGATCCTGTCCCATGGCTTGTCATGGCATAGGAATGTAGTCAGAAATTCTGTAGAGGATCAGAAATGATGTCTGCCACTTGAGTTAATGGAGAATTTCCTTCACACAGGAATTTGCTGCTTTGTGCCATTGCTGGGTAGCTGGTAGAACAAGCAGTTCTGCTCTTACACATGTGGAGTTGTTTTATGGAGGGGGAGGGAAACACAGTTGGTTCAGATGCAATGTATGTGGTCATGACCCAAAGACAAGAGGAGGTTTCCTTTTTGCTTACACTGTGCCTTATAGATTCCAGCATTGTTCAAAGAGAAGAGTCCTTTCAAATGAAATAAGCAAAGGATCCCCTTACTGGATGAGGAATGGGATAAGAACAAAACAGAGAGGTCAACCTTGAAATAATTAATCCCACACTTACATCAGATTGGCACAGCTTCCTACTTACTCCTCTGGAAGAAAAAAAATGTAACAAAAGTGGAAGAAATTACAAAGGCTGATGGTGAGCTTTTGTAGCCACATTGATATTACAACATTGTCAGAAGCTCTTAAAGCAGTATACCTACATCTTTTGTTCTATACACCTCTGCCTATGCTTTCTCTTTCGTAGATCCTTTCAAGAAAGACAAAACTCTGTATTCCATGAACTGGGAAGGTGTGTGTGTGTGCCTGCTTTTGTCTGCATGCACCTGCGTTTTGCAGTGACTTTCCAGATTTAGGCCATTTAGGCTATTTCTGCACTACATTGTTATAGTGCTATTATTCCACTTTCAAAGTCCTATGAATCCTGGGGTTTACAGTTTAGGAAGAGGCATTTAGAATTCTCAGCCAGAGAGCTCTTTGGCCTCAGTAAACGACAAACTCCAGAATTCCACAGGATGTTGAAAGTGGAATAATACCACTATAACAGCATAGAGAGGAAATGGCCTTACATTCAAGTGCTAATAACCTCCACAGGGAATGCCTGAAGACTGATCAACTGATTGATACTTAATTTCCCCCCTTTTCAAACAATCAGGGCTGCCTTGGGTCCCATGTTGGGAGAAAAGCAGGGTGAAAATAAAATAAAATAAAATAAAATATAGACTGGAATTCACTTAGTCAGTGGTAGCCTAGAGTTATGAATTTGTGCTCTTTTGTATTTATAATCTCTACATATTCCTTAGTTTAGGGGAAATATAGAGACCATGAAAGTCCCCCAATTCCCACTTCCCAGGCAGCAGCAGCTGCAATTGATGGGGAGTCTGTTCCCCTCTTGATCAGGAGGCAGCTGACAGATGGCAGAATTGATCTTCAGTGTGGGTTGTGACAGGGCCCTGCTTCTGCCTGAAACACCTGAGATGGCTTACAGGAAGGGGTGGAAATACCAGTCAGCTGCTTCCTAGCTGACAGGGGAACAGTCATCTGTCTCTCACTCCATCTGCTCCCCAGTAGATAGGGACTGGAGGAGTTGGGCCAGGAATCACTGCATAGCCACATAAGTACAGTAATTGTAAATTAATAACTGCCTCCAAGTGAATTCTGGCCATAGTGGATAAATAAATCATATGTAGATGATGGGTAATATTCAACTGTATATTCTCAAGGTTTTGATCTGATCTCAAAATTTTCTATGACTGCAAAACTTTATATGCATGTGAGCATCTGACAAATTTTGGAGGTCAAAATAACACATATGTTACAGAAAATATCAGCAGGTTAGTGAGTGTTGGCATCCACTGGTAAGTCTTAATATTTGAAGGCAGGGATTTTTTTTTTATTGTCAGAGGGCTTGTTTTTGACATTTACACTGAGAATATTGTATATCCTGTATTAGTAAGTTTTTGGAATTAGAGATATAGTGAAGGCACATATGTCCCTACCTGTACACATATACTTATAATTGGTACTGAGAATGCTCAATTAGCTGTGGGTTGATTGATATTTTGAAGACACTGATTTCATTGGTGACTTCAGCCCCAGTTCACCTAATTCTCAGTAAGAGCTGGGAGTCTTTAGAAGTGGGAAGAATCCACCCATGAAGGTGCTATAAATTTATTTTTGTGTAGGTCTAAATACATGACAAACCTCTCTGGGACTCACAAACTGTTTGTGATAATAACATCTCTGCACTGCCTGTAAATGGCATCATGCAAAGGAATGCTGAAGAAGTGTCACCAAGCATTCTGATATCTGGACAATTACAATTAAATATCTTTAAATATAGAAGGGTAGTGGGAAGAGGAAGGAAGAGAACACTCCCATCATAGTGAGTCTCAATATAAATCTCATTAGAAAAAAATAATGCAAAAGAGTGGATATAGCCTGAGAAGCAGCACATTGGACTGGGAACCTGAATTAATGGGAAACTGGGTGAAGGGTGCAGGTGGGAGATACGGGTTTTGGGGGAGAGGATGGCTGCTCCTCAGCCAAGCATACCTTTGCAATCTGCTGCATTTCCTTACGTGGCCTTGCTCGGGCTTATAAACCATTGGAATCAATTTCTTTTAAAAACACGTTTTTCAGAAACTTATTACGCACTTTAGAGATATATTATATACCTTCAGTGGGCAAAAGAAGAAAAATTACAGGTGCAAAAGCAACCCATTTTTCTCGCGGCTGAAAATGATGCTGTGTACTAGTCACAAGGGAACAGTAAAAATTACACTCCGGCAGCAACAGGGCAGAAGCCCACAAAGCCACAGCCAGGAGAGTGGCACAGCCAGGCAGTGCTCTAATAAATCAAGATAATTCTCTGCCTGCCTTGAACTTAGACCCGACTACAATTCACTGGTACAGCGGGGGAAAAAAAGTCTGTTAGAGGAATTCAGCTTTACTGGGGGGACGTGATTAGTCACTGGCCAGATTGAGCCTCGATTGCATCTAAATGGTCCACTTTATGAACCATTTATCTTCTGCTCAGACCATTTTCATTACACCAAAAAGTGATGCTGAGCTACCAGCTGTAAGATACAGCCTGGTGAAAATTAATAACCTTTCCTCCCCCCACCTCTTTTCCCCTTCCTCCTCCTGCAGAACTCCTGCATATGTGAGCAGGAGCATTTATCCCTGTTTTGTTGCTATTTGCATCCTGGCGTTTCCCTGGCAGTCTTTCAATTTTCTCAAGTCTCTTAGCCTTTGCCCCCTGTTTCGCTTTCGCAACACAAACAATTCATCTGTGCATTTAAAATTCTCTTAGTGCCCTGACATCAGGATATAGCCTTAGAGCAGGGAGCAGTTTACACAGAGAAAGAGGGGAAAAGAAAAGGAAGGGGGGAGGTCTTATTAATTCCTCTGTCCTGCCTTCCTGCTAAAATATAGGGATCTTGAGATTACCGCCGGGTCCCTTAAAGACCATTTAGAGCAGTGCAATTTTAAAAAGGAGACCTTTATTAATACCTGCTTAGGCTACTGACTGCGGGGAGGGCAGAGGAGGTCTGGCTATGATGGAAGATAGTCTCTGAGCGAGGGCATCATGTGACTGATAATTCACCAACAGCCTACAGAGCCTTCTGGAGCTGCTAAGATATATGCTGATATGATTACAATAACACACAATGAAATTATGGAGTATTAATGGTGCTTAACCACTGTCAGGAATTAAGCAGAATTAACACAAGTCTTTCTTTGAGCAGACATAGTTTTGATAGGGCTGATTAAGGATTTGGCTATCTGAGGAAGCTCATTATAGTATTAATTAGGATACAATGAGGACCAAACTGTGTTGTTTTGGCTGATTTCTGCATGGAGCCACATCACTGAGAAGAGCATTAAAAACATAGTCTATCTGATTTTGTGAGCTACATCTTGGGATGGGGTGGGGGAAAGATTAGAATTAGTGTAAGCCACTCCTAACTCATATTCTGATTTTCTAACTTTCTTTAATAATTCCTTTGTCTATCAACAAAACCACATTCCTTACTGTCATAAATATGGGAGACCAGATCTATCAAATATATATAGCAGAAATGGGATTGCTAAGTCACACTATTGAGTTTGTGCCCAAAGAATGAAGAAATTCAAAGGATATTCTATAGTAATGCTTTTTTAGAAATCTAGATTCTTTGGTAGTGTGGCTTATAATGTAACGCACAGCATCTCTTCCTGCCGCCTCCACTGCGCACCAATAATTGTAGAGTTTACATAACAGAACTCTAACAATATCTCAGATAGACTAGGAAAATGCTAATAAAATGAAATTAAAAATATCCATGCTGGTTCTTGTATTCCATTAATAATGCAATAATCTCCTTTGCAAAAATATTAAGGTTTTGAATTAAGAACATAATTAAAACTATTAGACAAAACAACTCTATTCATACATTTTATTGTTAGCTTTGTTTGTTTTTTTAAAACTTAAGTAAAGCTGAATTGTATCCAGAGAGTATTTGTTGTGAGAAGTGTTAAAATACTCACTTTAGGGACAATGAAATAGAAAAGACTTAGGTCCGCAAACTGGGCTATCTGGGAAAACAGTGCATTGTTATAATTCTGCCACAATGTGATCTGCCATGTTTCAGCAAGGTCTGGGCTAGGAAATGCAAACTATAAATCTGACTTCCTTTAGAAAGAATTCTTTCTTCTAATAATTAACGAGTAAATGAGAAATACATCTCAGCTTGATTTCACCCCGGAGGGCAAAGGCAGGTACAAATTGCACCCACTGAATCTCATGGAGGAATTTGCATCCTGTGGGGTGGAGATGATGGTGGTTTCACCTTTGGGAATGCAAATGGTTGAATCATTACTGCCCTCTCCTGGGTATTTGTTAGGAACAATAGATTTACTTCTAGTGAAAACACCGAAGCTCTTCAATAGACAGTTTTCAGCTCTCTGTCAAAGACTCATAGAATCATGGAGTTGGAAGGCACCGCAGGGGCTGTTCAGTCCAACCCCTCCCATGCAGGAACACACAACTAAAGCATTTCTGAGAGAGGACCATCCAACTTCTGTTTAAAGATCTCCAAAGAGAAAGAGGCCACCAACCGCCAAGGCCTTTTATCCCACTGTTGAACAGCTCTGTCAGGAAGCCTTGTCCCTCTAATGTTTAGGAATATCCTTTCTTGTAATATTTTTGTAATTTGAATACATTGGTTTGTGTCTTAGTCTCTGGAGCAGCATAAAACAAGCTTGCTCCATTTTTGTTTACATGACATTCCCTCAAATCTTAGAGTGTGGCTATCATACCACTTTTCAGTCTTGTCTTTTCCAAGGGAAACAACCCCAGCTCCCTAAGCCATTCCTGATAGGGCTTTGTTTCCAGACCATTGGCCATTTTGACCAGCTCCTCTGAACATGTTCCAACTTGTCAATGAGTTTTTTGAACTTTGGTGCCCATAACTGGACACAGTGTTTAAGGGGAGCTCTGACCAAAGCAGAAGAGAGTCGTACTATTGGTTCCCTTGATCAGGACACTATAGTTCTATTGATGCAGCCTAGAATAGCACTGGCTGTTTTTTGAGTGGTAGAAGGACAAGAAGTATAGTTGCTGTACATTTCAGCGGGACATCAACAACATTGTGAATGTGTGCACATATCTGGACATACAGATATAAAGAGCTTTATAAAGCTACTCTTTTGGATTAAAGCTCTTAGTGGCTATACTGGCTGGGAGCTGTAACAAAAAAAAGATGATCTGAGCTCTGTAGTGTGTATATGCACATGGTAAATCAGAGTATGGCACTGAAAAAAAAATGTGCTGGTTTCATTGCTGCTTTTACCAAGGATGGAGAATTGGTAGCCCCCCTCTTCACTGTTGGCCAAGATGATTAGACTAATGGAGTCTGACAACATATGGAAGGTCCCAGGTTTCTTCACTGTGTCTTAAAATATGCAAATAGTGATAATACTTGCCACAGCCCCAGGAGATGGGTATACAATTTTTAATCCTAAAATCCAAGATGACTAATCAATAGGTACCAGAAACACCATTGGCTCTACAAAAGAAATAAGGACTCCTTGGTTTGGGATCCAAATCTAGCCTTTTACGTCCCCTCAGATTACTATGCCCCCATTCCTATGATGCCCTTGTTTACTGGTTTCTCAGTTCTAGAGTTCTGAAATACTTCTCCCAATGCTTAGTAACAAGAGCTTTGAGCAAAACATTCTGCCTTTCATTTTGCTTGTCAGTGGAATGTAGCCCCGAAGGCCACCTCTGAAGCCGAAGCAGCACTCAGCTGAAAGAGTTTGCTGTGTAAGGTGGTGCCTTAGAAGTTTACATATTTATTGTGCCATCTGATGAGGTAGATTCTTTCTTTGAAAGCTTACATCAGAGTAGTAGTCTTTGAGGTGTGACAAGAATGTTTCCTGTGACAGATTAGCTCAGCTCCAGTTTCAGATATTTCCAGGATAATGGCTGTTCTCCACCGCAGGTCCTAGAAGAAGGGTCCTGAAAGTTCTCCTTCTGGGATTCCTAAAGACTGTTTTTGTCTAATGTTCAGTTGCTGGAGCCGGATCAATGAATGTGGGTATTGTCATCAAATCTGCTGCAGCTTGACTGAATATTTGTGGTTGGATAGCAGGTGATGGGAAGGTGCTTAAGGAGAAGATCTCATGCATGGGAACCCTCTGAAGCACCCTGTTATTAACAGCTGTTTTAAAGACTTGCAAACTCAGGGCCATGCCCCCCTTGAATCTATCCACCTGTAATGCAGTTTTCATTTTTTCTGTCCCTCTTCCTCTTCATTAAGCATTATAATCTTTTCTATTGTGTCATACCATTTTGCAATATGTCCAAAGTTTGATAGCCCCAGTTTAGTCATTTTGTCTTCTAGGGAGAATTTAGGCTTGATTTCCTCTTGAACCCATTTTTTTGCCTTCTTTACCATCCATGGTAACAGTAGAATTCTGCTCCAAACAAATGAGTTGACTTTCTTCTTTTCAGTTTTCCACACTCTGTAGCTTTCCCAACCATCCATAGAAATCAGAAATACAATGGCATGGTTGATCTTGACTTCGCTGTTCAAAAATATATTTTTCATTTGAGAATACCTGCTGATGGTGGGTGCACCCACTGAGGGAAGAAGCTCTGTTGATGGTAGCACTGCTTCCTGTAGGATTTTGTGAACCTGACAGGATTTGCTGATGAGGCTGCATAAATGGGCCAAATGGCTACCGGGCTGCAGGAGTACTAGTAGTGTGTGTTTGTGTGTAGGGGTAACAATGGCGAAGTTTGTCTCAGAGGCAGTGGCACTTTATCTAGATCTTGTCAGTACTATGTAGAAGGAGAAACTGATAAACCACTTCTGAATGTTGTTTAACATCAAAACTTTGTGATGGAATATCCCTAAATGAATGAAAACATACCTGCACACAACGATCTAATATGGCACAGAGAAAAGTTGGCTAGAATCCTTCTCCTTGGCATGCTATCTGTATGGATTATTTTATTTTTATGTTGTTGTTGTTGGTGTTGTTGTTATTGGTACGGAAGAATAGCCTCATGCAGCAGTTTGTAATAATGGATTGTACTTGACCATTCTAGCGGAACCCCAGTCCAAGACTGCATCCATGGACCATGGACAGCTCCTATGAAACTCTGAGTAACTATAAATCTCAGCTAAGACCTTGAGCAAGGTAAGGACCCTGTTATTAAAGGGATTCAAAAGGGGAGTTCCTAAGTACTCCTCTATAGTGTCCTAGCATATGCATTGCTACCTCTCTTAAGGATTTACAGGAGAGCCCAGGTTCATTGGTAGTTCATGTACCTTGATCACAAGTAGTTCATGGGTAGAAAATTTGACCTGGTTATTTAGATGCCCTTGTGCTTCTGAAAATAGATTGAAGAGTTCTTTTATAAATTCCACAGATTTTTGTACCTCAGAAAGGTGGCCACTTATGTTAGAAAAATGGGAACTTTCTGACACTGCCTTACTGGAGCAACCATAATTGCCTAATTGGATTATTCTTTAGTTCCAGGGCCATGACAGAAACAAATACACAAAAAATACTTCCTCTTCTCTTTTTGTTTTCTGGATATCGTATTGACAAGTATACTCCTCACCATGAACCTGTCCCTCCATCATCTCCCAAATGGGGTTTTCTAGTAAGGAAGAAACATTGGACAAATATA
This sequence comes from Ctenosaura bakeri, assembly GCA_948474755.1. Lineage (NCBI taxonomy): Eukaryota > Metazoa > Chordata > Lepidosauria > Squamata > Iguanidae > Ctenosaura > Ctenosaura bakeri. The sequence goes on along the minus strand of CAOLHI010001704.1, from coordinate 408,186 downwards.
GCCCAGTCTACAAGGCTCATACACACCAGCTTGGAACTTATGATCTTGCTGAGGTGAAATGCTACACGAAGATAAAAGGAGCTATGGAGTCATGACAGAAGAAAAGAACACCGTGGCCTTGAATGAACATTACTGTCTTTACATTTGCTAACAGATGGTGTCATATATTATATTTAAAGCCAGCGCCCTGTGTGCAAGCATTTAGGAAACACATGGGGCCCACTGAGTTGTGTTAGAGAGCCACTGTGTTAAGTAACCAGTGTTTATATGTAAATAGAGTTCTACACACATCCACTAAGATGGCAAATAAATAGAATTTAAAACTCTGGTAAGACCCATTCATGTTTGAAGGGTACTACATTGGAATAATATTTTATACTGATTGTTTTATTCTATTATTGGGCCTATCTCCAGTGACTATTCTGTTTTTTTAAAAAAATATCCTTCAAGCTAAAATTGTCAAGTCCCTGTCTCTTTCAATGATTAAAAGCAGATTAAAGAACTATGGATTTTGCAGCTGTATTAATTGTTTCTAACTATTAGGTTTTATTGTACACTGTACAGCCGCAAGATCTATTCCACCATGGGCTTTGAGTCTATAATTTCCATTTAGCTGTTGCCAATACTCACTGGCACAAATCTCTCTTTTTAACAATTTCTGTTGTTGCTGCTGTTTCTATACAGCATCAATTACATCTCACTCATTCCTGTTGTATAACGTGTTCCAGATTTTTTTTTTGAAAAAACATTTCCCCAATGCTGTAATTAACAAAATAATTAACATCAGCCCTGGAATGTATTTGTGTTTCACCTTCATCCTGTTCTGTTCTGTTCTATAAGGTGAATAGCAGGGCCCATGTAATAAGTACTGCTTCTTGCCAACTTCCATTCTCTTCATTGTGGATTATGTAGGAATAGCATTTGGTGGATCAAACCAATTAAAAAAAAAAGAATAAAGGGAAGTGTGTTAAAGTCAGCCTATTTAAAAATCCTTTGGAATCTCAAATGTGAAAAATTAGTTCTTGGTTATAGGGTGAAAAAATAATTAGCTTGACCATACTGGGTGGAGGGATTCTGAGAATCATGATGTAAAAAAAGTATCTTTCTGAATCTCTGAAATGAACATTCACATGTAACCACACTGAGCTCTAATCTGGATCAGGACTCCTTTGCCCAGATGGGGGAGGTTTATTCCTTGACCCCTAGCTAGTGATTTCCCTGAATCCCACCCATTCCCACGTGGAGGCTGAAAAGTGTAAAAGCCTCCATTGGCACCTATGGGGGACTTTTCATTTTGTTTTTAACTCCTGCTCAGTGGGGGTGGGGGATTAAGGTCAATGAGTGGCAGGGAAATTTTTAAACCTCTCTTACACACTTTGGGTTGAAAGCCTCTTTTTCTCTCTCTCCAAGGCTTTACATTTTAAAGCTTCCCCTGTTTTATTGGTTTTTTTTGTGTGTGGGGGGTGTTATTCCTATTACAACTTTAGGGCTTTTTGTGAGTCGCACCTGTGCATTTTTTGAGGGTGGAAAGTGATTCATAGATCTTGGAAATGAAATAAAACAGGCATATGTAACTACCCCAGAAAATGTTATTGCATGGGAGTATTCAGGGCCCCTTTGACCTATCTTCACTTTCCAAGGTGGGAAGTGAAGCAATGGAGATGTTAATCCTTGACTATTTCATCCTTGAATGAGGATGAAAAAATCTATTTTCTTCCCACTGCTGGAGAAAATGGTTATTCCTTCACAGTTTTCTTCCCATACTCAAATATCTCAAAGCGTTGCAGAGGAATTTTTCTGCAGCAAGAAACACATGTAGCTTACTGAGGCCAAAGAGCTGCGAATTCTCTGGCTGAGAATTCTCGATGCCCCTCCCTAGACTGCAAACCCCAGGATTCCATAGAATGTTGAAAGTGGAATAAAAGCACTATAACAGGGTAGTGTGAAAATGTCCAAAGTGTCATTGAGCAGATTGAGCTTAGTCTTAGGTAAGTTAGTACATCCCTTTCCTTCCTGACGAATGTACATGGAATTTGGGGTCTGAGTAGGTATGTCTAGGAATGTGCTGTCTTTTCATTGTAAAATGGAATAGTTTAATTTTTAGCTGTTTGGTAAAGCAAAATGCATCCTCTCTTTCTCTTTCTATGCACACACGCACGCACGCACACATACACACATCCTTCATGAATAAATATAAATTTGAATTGCAGGAAATGTAGCAAGAACAATGTGAAGGTAAGATGGTGTACACAATCTTCACTGTATATGTGTGAATATATACATAAGGGAGAGCAACATATTTCCATTCCCTACAAGGGACATTGTCTTCTCCCTACTACAATTTAAGTTTTATTCTATGTTTGCCAGATACGTGTAAAGAAGAAAAGGAGATAGGGTTAGGTAACTTTTTCAACACAGAGGGCAAGAACAGAAAGCTACCATAAGTTAAAGGGCCACAGTTAATTGCATATTTCAGTTTCATTTAATTAACATAATTTGCCTGTCAAGTCACAGTTTGAAACCAAACCACAGCTTGAAGCTCAGCTGTATATGGTGGACATGTTACATTTATTTTATTCTATTTTTATTCAGGATTGTTTAAACCACAAAGATGAAAACACTTTTTTTTTCATTTAAATCCAAACAATATGTTAGCAGTAATAACTGGTCTGATTGTGCTCAGTGTTTTTTTTATATGTTTTGTTTTGAATTTTTTTCAAATGGCTGTTTAAAATTTTAAGAATATCACTGCTACTCTTTCCCTAAGCCATAACCCTGCCCCCTGGTCTCTCTCTTTTTAATTTTAAAGTGCATGGAGTCCCAACCACAGATATTTGCAAGCTGCAGCTCTCTGAATGTCTTGGTTTGCTCTGCATAGGGGAAAATGGTTTATATGCATACCCAGCCATCTAAAGACATTTGCAGAAGAGTGAATATATTGGAGCTACTTCACCTGTCAGTTCTTCTCTTTTGCTTATTGTTGTTCTTAATGATTGAATGTGTGAGCATGGGAACATAAGGAGAGCCCTGCTGGAAGACTCCAATTGTGTATCTGTTCCAAAATTTGGAAAGTTTTTGAATGTAATTTTTTATGTATCAATGTACCTTACAGTGTTCTTGCTTTTGGAAATGCTAATTGAGGGTGTACTAAAGAAAAAAAACTTTATAATATTTGACTATAAATACTTATTGCAATTCAATTAATATTGCATTCTGGGTTTTAGAAAGGAATGGAATGATGCTCTGTCACTAGATCTGGTCTTCATACTTGCTATATTTATGAGTTTTAAACTCTGATCTATACAGCAAAACCTCTTGTTTCATGTATAGGAATTTCTGTCGTGTTTGCTCTGCTCACTGAGGCTTCTCTAGCTCTTCTTATGCATCTCTTATATATATGAGCTGGTTATGCACAATGGTTGTTTTCTCTGTGGGGAAAGGTTATCAGTCAAATTAATTTTGCAGTAATCTTTGAATTTTGCAAACTCCCATGTGCTCTTGAACTTTTTGTCTACATCTTGGAAATTAACTTTTGGCCAATGGAAATAGATTTTCTATATCTTTTTAAGGGCTAAAGGGCTCATATTACTGCATAGGAAAGATGAATGTCTTCTCTCTTTTAGGCAAAAGGCAGGTAACTTATAGGCATCAGTTTTTTATACAGTTGGCCCTCCATATCCTCAGGTTAGCATTTGTGGATTTGATTATTCATGGATTATTTGCTGCCGCCTCCCTTGCTGCCCTATGCCATTTTAAATAGAGACTTAAAAATCATGCCTCATGTTCACAGTATCTCTGGAGGTTCCTACTAAAAATGGAATAGGGCAGCCATGGAGGCAGCAGCAAACCCTGCTGTCTGCCCACTTCTGTCTTGCAATGGGCTGGCATTCTCTGTGCCATGGCCTATAGATAATTCATGTTTTTTCTTCTTTCATGGAAGTCCTGTGCCCCTAGCCCCTGTGAATATGAAGGGATACATTTGGATTTGGCTGCATTTGTGTTTTTTTCCAGTATTTTCATCCATAAATCATGGTTTCCCACTAGTATATTAATCAGTTTATCACCTGTTGGATTATGCTGTTTAATTAGTTCGTTTTCACTTCTTTTCATTCCTTTTTAGTCTTTTGGTTTTTTCCCCTCAAAATGATTTCTAATAATATGTGAAAAAAGTTATTGTTACATATTGTTACATTTTAGAAGTAATTTGTTATACCACTTATTATGTTATAATCCATTGGAAAAAAAAGCTGAAAAAGAAAATGGACTAAAATATGAGTGTGTAGGGGGAAACACTCAAAAAGCCTCAAGAAAGCATTTTAACTCCTCCCAGTAACAACAGAAAGTAACAAATAAATGTACATGATATATTATTGGTGACATAATTATTTTTATATTTTACTTCAAAGGTCTAATATTTCCCCACAGTGGTCAACCAGTAGCCTATGGAAAGCCAAGAGGTAGGGGATGACTACAGTAGCATCCCAAATCACTACACCAACTCTCAATAGACTTTATGCCTATTGTAATTATTTTTATTAATTATATTAATTATTTTAATCACCTTGCACTGATTTTATGCTACCCTCAAACCTTTTGCTATAGAGTGGGATAAAATCATCATCAGAGTCAGAGTGGTGTACTGGTTTGAGCATTGGACTACAATTCTGGAGACCAGGGTTTGAATCCCTGCGTGGTCATGGAAACTCACTGGGTGACCTTGGGCTTGTAACATTCTCTCAGCCTCAGAGTAAAGGCAAATCTCCTCTGAACAATTTTTGCCAAGAAAAGCCTGTGATAGGTTCTGAATAGGGTTGCCATAAGTTGGAAATGACTTGAAGGCACACAACAGCAAAGAATCACCATCATTGTTGTTGTTGTTGTTGTCGTCATCATCATCATCATCGTCATCATCATCATCTTCGTCTTCTTCGCTCACAGTCCAGATGACTTCTCTCTCACTCTTTCTCTGTCCATTGCCTCAGAAGAATGTTTTAAGCTGACCTTGTTGATTGGCCACTTCTGGTAAGTGAAAAGTTTCTATTTCCTCCATTCTTTGTTGGATGAATATCTTTTCACCAGCCATATCAACTCAACAAGTCTCAGGTTGATGAGTAATTATGTCACAAGTAGAGATATCAGAGGAATTCTCATCATTTGACAACTGTGGAGATGAGACACACCTCATATGTGAAGATCTATAGGCTTTAGGACTGGTTATACATTTTTCATAAAAGGGAAGGTGTCTGATAAAACCCACTAATTTGAAGAGCGTGTATGGAAAAGTGCATACATTTCCAAAATGCATGCAGACATGCTTTAATCAGTGAATGTGATGCATGCAAAAAGGTGTAGAATTTTTAAAATGTGGACAAAAATGCATCCTTTCTTAAAAATATATAAAAATTGTACATTAATTTCCTCCCATAAATCCTCTGCCAGAATCCACACTGAACAGCATCAAATGAGCCTGTAGGGAGAAGCAATACATATATATATATGTGTGTGGAGGCAATGGGCAGGTCTTGACAGGTCTGCCCATCTCTCTATGTAAGCTGCAGGACCAATGCAGACTGAAAAGGTAACTTAAGATACAAGAAAGACAGTAGAAGGTTGAAGGGAAGCTATCTAGAACCAAACATTCATATCTGACTCAAGCGAAAAAGGATAGGAATTAGCCTTGGGGCACTGATGCCTAAACCTTGCTTCAGCTTGAACAGATCAGTTGAATCAACTGTTGAACAGTAAAGCAATATAAATTGCATTGATTCAGAGCATCTACTCTGTTTGGAATGAGCAACTGGATTTAGATGTGAAGCCTCATTGGCCCATAATTTACTGAATATATGATGCTGAGCCCATTGGCCCCTTGATAACAGTGAAGTGTACTGACAATGGAGGGCTCGGACTAGGACTGATCTGCAGTGGTGTACTGAGGCTCAACAGCGCCCAGGGCAAGAGGGCAGTGTGAGTCATGGCAGTTGGGGGGTGGGATGAACAGTGATGGGGAGAGGGGCGAGCATGTAGGAGAGGGGCCATTGGTGAGCAGGGTGTGAGTGGTGAGCGCCTTGGGGGTGAGTGGTGGCAGGGGAGGGGTGAGCGCACAGGGGAGGGGTGTGCGGCGGTTGGGGGAGGTGTCATGAGCTTCCAAGACCTAGACTCATACTCAGAGTCTGAGACAGCAGAACCTGGTCTGAGCCCTGGCACAGAGACTGTTACGGCAGAACCTGGGAAGCAAACAGTACCACCACCCACCCCAGAGACAAGTGCCAGCCCCAGCAGAGAGTCTTGCTCATTCTGACACAGAGAATGACCTTTCCATACCTACCTTTGCCCAGTGTAGACATCAAAAGGGTCTCCTGTGTTGCTCCCAGCAAATTTATGCCAAACACCAATTAATCAAGCACCAGCTGCACTGACCTCAGAACCTATAAGAACTGAGCCTTTCCCCTCTAACTTTTGGCAATGATTAACTGACCATTTCTCTCATGGTTCCATTTACTTCCCTTGCCTGTTGTTGCCTTTGACTTGTGTTTATATTGCCTGCCTCTGATTTATGGACAGTGCTGGGACTGTTATTTGCTTTTCATTTGTAAGGCTGTTTCTTTGCTAAACTGACTAATTACATTGCTTCTTGAACCTCTTGACCTGTGTGATCAGCCTCTCCTCCCTGCCAGCCCAGACCAAGTGTGGACAGATTAGGACAGGAGGGGCAAGCATGCGAGGGAGGGATGAGCAGTGATGGGTGCAAGAGAGACAAGCGGCAGCAGGTGGGGCAGGGGCAAGCAGTGGTGGAAGGGCCAGGAGGGGGGGTTTCTTTTTTTGCACCCCCCTGGCACTGGAGCCTGGAGGAGGAGCCCCAGTTGCCCTACCCTAGATCTGCCTCTCCTGATTTGATCTGGTGATCCAGAATAAGACGTGCTAATGCCCCAAGCTATGCCAAATTTAAGAAACCCACTGTGACAGAGGCTTACTTCTTTGTCTCCTGAAGTATATAGAGCATATTTATGGACCCATATTCTGTCTCCTATTGAGTGGAGGGGATAATGGGGACCCCTGAAAAGCACATATCCAAGATGAAAAGACAATATGTTTCTGATAGTGTTGCTTTGAAAGCTCCAAACTTGCTGTCCTCTTGGATTATAAAACATTAGGTCGTAGGCATTATTTCCTTTCAAAGATCAAGGGAAATACAAGGGTCTCAGAGGCATATGCCACATTTTTCTCACTTCTGAGTTATGTGATACTTAATAACTGTGAAGAATGAGGAGGTTGACCAAATGTCAGTAATTATTATGAAACATAAACCACTGTAAAAATATCTTGGCATGCCGGAGAGCACACACACACACTGATAATGGTCAAATCCTTGTTAGGCCTTGAAGCTGTCTGGGTGGCCTTCTTTCTGTCAGCCTAACCTACTTGACAGAGTATTGAGAAAATAAATGAGCTATGAATTGCAAAACATACTATGCTCTGAAACCTATTGAAACACCTAGTAATGATCAAATAAAATGGAAAGTCCGGATCCCGATATACAAATCTGTGTGGGCTGGACCCCAAATACCGAATTCTTTCTTTACGAATAGAAAAGGAAAACCACAAAGGCATGGAAGTAGCAAGAGGAACCCTGGATGGGCAAGTCTCTGATTCTTCTCATAGACTATAAGTTTTCTGATAAGGATGACAAATCAAACTGATAAATTCCTACAGAAAAGTATTTACCAATATAGCCAGCACTCACATTCCTGTCTGAAATAACCAGATTCCAAAGGGGTGAGAACAGTCTCAAAGCAGTTTCATAAGAAAGTTGCTGGCTAGGGATGATGGGATACGTGGTCCAACACATCTGGAAATATGTTGGAAAAGGCGGATCTAAGATTAAACATGGATTGTTTACAATCATGCCATGAAGGAAAAAGAAAGATAAGGAACTGTCCCAATTGTTGTCTTATTAAAATTTAACATTTTCGTACATCAATTGTTTAATCAATCAGTTAATGATTAATACACTTCAGCTTCCAAAAGCAGTAGTATGATGTTTAAATATACAGAGACAGTCTTTTAAAAAAGCTGATTATAAAAATCTACCCTTTTGACTGAGACATGAATAATTCCCATAGTGTGATTACACAATAAAGTTGGGGAAAAAAACACTCCACAAGGAGAATGTTATATATTTCATTTATTATACATCACTCTTATGTTTACAACTGAAATAACGCAGTTCCTTGGGGATTGTGCCATCATTTATTTCAAATCAATGTTTAAAATTAAATGGTAATCCTCAAGAGAGATGGGACGCTCTTCACTTACCAGCCTTTCCAATTGGAAATCTTTCTTTCATGTTTCTATTTAATACTCAGTCCAGGGTTTGAAATTAATTAAAAGATATCCTTTCTCTAATCTTTTGATTATTAGCTTCAAAAGATTTTTTTTATTATTATTCCAAATGTTAGAGTAACTTCATCTTTTAGGGGCAAATCCAAGCTGTTATTAAATGTACAAAATGTGTTCTTTTTAATTCACCAATAAACAGAAGGAATTGAACCTGATTTGAGGGAAGGTGGAATGGGGGAAGGGAGGAAAGAGCAGGATCATGGAAAACATTGGTTCTCTTTCTGAGCAAGCCACCTCATATGTAATTAATTCTTCTTCATGTGTAGCTAAATTGCAGTGGATTAATATTAATGACATATTTAAATGAATATTATAATGAAGCTTAAACCTAGCATACCAGCTGATACTGCCTGGTCTCCAAATTACCTCAAATGTTCATGTCAGGCAGAATATATGTTAACAGCAAAATGTCCATCATTATGTTAAGTGTGGGACATGGTAGAAGAAGTATTTTTATGTTGCTGGGAATCCCAGAGACTAAGAGGCAGGTGAAGCATTCCCTGTGCCAGGATCCATGCCAGCAGGAGACACCAACAGGCAGGGATAGATCTATAGGAGGGCCCTCTAGCATCTCACCACTACTCTGCTCCTTTCCATAGAGGTGAACTGCAACTCTCCATGTGTCACAGGATGTGCTCAGGGACAATACAAGGGGTCAAAGGTGGAACTAGTTTTAGTCCTAACTCTTGTTTCTGGTGCTCCAAGCCTTTAAGAATCAAGCCAGATCCTCTGTTTTTTCCTTTTAGTGTAATGGGGTGTTCAGAACAGGGTAAGCAACCTGATGCCCTGCAGAGGCTTTGTACAATACTGACCACAATCCCTGACCATTGGTCATACTGATGGGAACTAGAGTCCAAAACGTCTGGAGAATGCCAATTTGCATACCCTTGTTTCAGAATGTTGGACTCAGATTGGGAAGGCACACATTCAAATCTCCCCTCAGCTCTCAAGCTCTTTGCATGACCCTATGTTAGGCCCATCCTGTCTGTCTAATATGCCGCATGGTGTTGTTCTAGAGTAGAATAGGTGAGTGCAAGGGCATTAAAGAAATGAGATCAAGTCTGTTGGATTATATTCAGTGCCCAGTTGACCTTCTTATTGGATTCAGCTGAGGCTGTGCAAGTTTTAGATGCTGTTAATGGGCTGGATGAGGGCCAATAAACTGAAACCAAATCCCAACAAGATGGAGGCTGTGTGGATTGGTGGTTCCCACCCTGGATAGTGTTGCACTCCCACTGACAGAACACATATTTATTTATTAATTATTTGTTTAATTTATATCCCATTTTCCTCCCATATTGGATGCAAAGTAGCTTATACTGTATGTTAAAACAAAAGAGGTAAAACAATCTGAATATATATATATTTTAAAAGTTGAACAACAATCCACTTAAAAACACTAATTTAGAACAGTTAAAAACACATTAAAACCTCTTAGACATTAAGAACCAGGACACCCATTGCACTACCTCAACCGCTTAATACTGGAGGTCTAGTTAAATAAGGTCTTTGTCTGCCAGGAAAAAAAAAAGTAACAATGATTACAGCGATGCTGAGATCCCTGGAGGTCTCCAGTGGATCTTCGTGTTGGTTATGGGGATGTAGCCAGATGCTTTTTTGGAGCTTACATGCTCACTGCAAAGCACAGAATGGCCCTGTGAGGCAACTGTGAGCAATTTATAGTAAGTTGGGAGATTGGAAGGGAATACAAACCCTCACAGTGCCCCTAAAAGGACACCTTCATGTATAAGGGAAGCTCATGTGGGCAGATATCTCTAACAGAATTCTGCCCACTGTTTTCTCACATCAACTGCCCGGGCCCTGAGATTATGAGAAGATGAGCTTCCCTGAGTCCCACCATTTATAATCATGTCCAGTAGTGGTGAGAGACAGTAGCTGCCCTTAAGCCAGGGGTGGGCAACTTCATGGGGGTCAATTTTCTACTCTCTGCAGTTCACTTCCCCCCATGAGTAAACCAAAATGCTTTCTTTTCACTTCATTTTCTCTCTTAGATCATGAATGGATGTAATATTAGGTCATAGTGAGGGGAATCAGGCAAAAGAAGATATTTGAGAGGGGCCAGAGGTTTTGTGGGTACTTTGGGTTGTTGGGAAGGCTGCAAGAGGGTGGTGGAGTCAGCAATTTTGGCAGAAGCAATGAAGTTCTTAGAAAATGTGTCACTGGTTGTTTTGACAAGAAACTTCCCATACACCTTTGCATTCTAATCAATATATACTAGGAAAATTCCAGTTCTCTATTCCCACGCTCCCAGTCTTCAATACTCTCACTATTTCGTATCTAGCTTTAGGATGCATATGTGTTACCTCTCTGATTTGTGTACACAAATGACTCATCTTCCTCTCTCAGGGCCTTTTTGCGCTTAAACCATTATAAAGCTATTATTCCACTTTCAACATCCTCTGGAATCCTGGGGTTTGCAGTTTAGGGAAGGGCCTTTAGAATTCTCAGCCAGAGAGATCTTTGGCCACAGTAAACTATAGACCCCAGAATTCCACAGGATGTTGAAAGTAGAAAAATAGCATTATAATAGTGTAGTGTAGAAAGGCCCTCAGTCTTTCTCATGCCTCTTGGTTTTCTGTCTTCTAAGCTAGTCCCTCTAGGTTATATTGTTCATAGTAGAAGTTCCATCACCATATATGTAGGGATAAAGAATATTAAAAAAATTTGGTAAATGGTTAAAAATCCGATGCTCATGTGTTGGAAGGTCCTGATGAGGAGACACTGGACTATTGAGTATCTTTACAGTTCATGACTTATTCTGGACAAAATTTGCCTAGAGGGTTTGCACAGAAAACAAGCACTTTTGTGCAAGGAACAGCATTTTCTGCAAAGAAAATACTATGTCTGTAAAGAAATATTGGCTGGAATTCTCTATCAGCTACACAGCTATGTAACCATCTTTGTTACATAGCTAAGTAGTGTCTCCCAGCCTGAACCCCCAATTCCTACCTGTTGGGCAGCAGCCTCTGTGATGGACAGGTATATATACCCCTATCAGTTGAAAACCAGCTGACTGACATTTCCACCCCTTGCTGCCAGCAGTCTCCAATGGACAGAAGCAGGGTACATGTTGCAGTATCCCATTCTGCTGGAGATTGCTTGTGGGGTGGGTGGGTGGAAACATCAATCAGCTGCTTCTCAATTGATAGGGAACCATATCTATGTTATTCTTAGCAGCTGCTGCCCAGTATGTGGGGAATGGGAGACTTTCACAATCCCTATGTATTCCCTAAACTAGTGAATATGTAGGGATCATGAATGCCAGCCAATCTTGAATGCATAACTCTAGGTTATGCTTTCATTTCTGCCTTAGTGGATTCCAGTCATTATTTTCTACTCAGAAAAAGCTGTTTTCTGCACACAAAATAATTCCAGATCACATAAGTACTTTAGTTACAAAACTAAGTAGTGTCTCCCAGCCTTAGTCCCAGAAACAGGATTTAACAGGCAGCTGCCACTGTGAGTGATGAAGAACAGTTCTCTTTTCTTTTCGGACACAGTAGGCATTACATTTCTACCCACTTCCCATGAACAATTTCCAATGCGACAGTCAGAAGCAGGTTCCTTTTCACATTTCCTTCTCGCATCAGAGATTGCTCAAAGGGGGAGGGTAGAAACCTCAATCTTCAGTGTCCTGACTGATAAGAGAACAGATCTCCATCACCTGCAGTAGCTGATGCCTGGTAAATGGGGATTGCGGGACTTTCATGAACCCTATGTATTCCCTACACTATTGAATATGTAGAGATTGTTGATATGAACCAGTCACAGATATATAACTAGGTTAAATGCAACAAAATTTGAAATCCACAAGCAGCAATACCGTTTTAGGGCCAACTGCAAAGCATGAAATATACAAGCTTTTGAAGCTTCCCTGGCTTCTTCATCAGACAAAGATGTTAGAAATCATACAGGGGGAAAATGGTGATGATACTAGAGTCACAGAGCTAAATTCTGTTTAAGAGGTTGTCAGTAAAATGGTTAAGCACTCATAACTCTTGACCATGAATTCCAGCCAGAAAAAGCTGTTTCCTGCACAGAAAATGCTGTTTTCCACAAAGAAATACCATGTGCAGATTTTGTGCACAGTAAGTCCTGAACTGTAGCATAATCTTTGAAAGATGCACAGTTTTCTTGCAGGGGAAAGAAAATTGTTAAAATTACTTTTTACTACCTTTGAGAATGAAAATAGTGAAGAATTATACCCCCAAATATATGTGATCTAATAGAAGAAGACCTTTGCACAATACTCAATGCACTTCATCTTCTTTGAAACTAGCAAACGGTGAGCCTAGGTCCATGAGAATCTAAAAGTAGAATGTGCTTTAATTGGGTTGAGGAACTGGGTGTGCAGTGCAAGTGTGAAATCTATCCTGAACAGAATGGTCATTTCTATCACAAATGCCTTTTCTTCATGTTTTCTTCACATGAAGAATGATCACATCTTGATATAAGGAAGATTCACCTGAAAGCTGTTTAAGCTGTAATAAAGCCTTATCTAGGACAATGAAAACATGTGATATGGTCTATATCCTTTATTTTTTAAAAAAAAAAATTAAAAAAGGTAAGGGTGAAAGAAGCTACTGATGAGAGTTTCCACACCCACTTACATCATTTACAAATGAAATCATATTCAGCACTAGCTTCAGTAGCAATTTCTGGATATTCCACATAACTAAATAATAAGAAAAGTGCTTTTATCACAGATGAGCCTGAAGAGGAATGTCATAATAAGCTGCAGTATCGGGACAGGTAAATAGAACAGTAAAACAGTAAAACTAACAGTGGATGATCAACCTCCCAGCAATTGGAAGACGTTTGTTCTTTCAAGTCACATTAGTGATTCCTGTACCTTTATGCAATTTTCATACTGTCTATTAGCAACATTTGCATCATTGGATCTACTTTCATATCTTCCAAGTGAGAATCTTCTGTAATGTTTTGGCAGCTTTCATATTTTATTTAGGAATTTTAACTTACTATCAAGTGTTGTGTTTCACTAATATGAAACAAAAGGAATAGATGTTACACCTGTGCAAGTTCTTTAATGGAAGCAATGAAGAAAGTGAATCAGGACCTTTCAATGCTAAGTTTGTCTACTCAGGAGTAACTCCCACTGAGTTCAATGGGACTGATTCCCTGCCAAGCCCGCTGAAGAATTGTAGCATAGCGAGGCAATCCTTTAATATCTATCCAGATGCAAGTACTATTGAGTTTAGTGGGACTTCCTCCTAAGTGAATGGCATTGCAGCCTTAGGTTATGTAGTCCTTTTATTTACTTATTTATAAGAGCCAGTACAGGTCAAAGATGGGGAATTTCTTTCAGCACGAGGGCCAAATTCCATTTCATAGAAATTCTCGGGGGTCACATTCCACTGATAGGTGTGATGGCACACAAAATGGTGGGGCCAACAATGGCATATTTAAAGTTTGGTTCTTGCTGCTAGTCAGTATACTGTATAAAAGACATTACAAACCTTTCAGAATTGGGGAAAGCATACAAAAGCTGGGGAGCCAATAACCAATAATGTCATGACCCAAGGCCTCAGATAGGCTGGATTAAGGAGCAGAGGATTTCTACCTCTGGAATAGCCTTGTATAGTGGTCTACCAAAATGATCAGCAGAAAACCACCCCATAAGCACATGCATTGCAGTGCTCTGGACAATGAGTACAAAAGACTTGAGGCTGACAATCACCCAAAACTTTATAGCAGTAGTGGGAACCATGGAGATCCCAGCCCACATGTATTCCAATGACTGGGATTTTCTTTTGGACATTTCTGAGTTCACACAGGCAAGCTGGTACACTGCTTGCCCCCCAAAAGTCTTCATATAATGTCATTCTAATGTAGAATGTTCATATAGATGAATGAATTTACACAGGGCAGCTTTAAACATGATGATTTACACAGCCTGTGTACTCTGCAGTATAGCCAACTGCAGTCAATGGGAATTAGTCCTAGGTATGTGTATAAAGGATTGCAGCCTTACACAGCAATCCCAGATGGGTCCACTCAGAAATAAATCCTGGTAAATTTAATGGGGCTTACATCTAGTAAGGAGTGAAAATCAAAACTGTTTGGTAAGATGTTCATAACAATAAAACATAGTTTAAGATAATTATACTGAGCGGAATCCTTTTTAGGCACTACCATAGTGTTAAAATAATCATGCAAGGAAGTGTCTTTTCTCAGAGATTGTGTGTCTTCTAGTGAGGTCAATCTTTCTGCAAGCATGCATGCATGTGCATGCTCCGCGCACATGCACACACACACACATACACAGCTCCCTCTCTCACTTTGGATTTGGTAGGTGAGGAACTAGCTGACCATTGTGCAAAGGGCAAGCTGAAGGCCATGCCACCTATTGTGCCACTGGTTGTACAATGCTGGGATGCGCATGTGTTATGATAATGATGTTTAGTCTTTTGACCATGGAAAGGTTTCATATGTAATAGCAATGATAGTTTTTGGTACTGGCATTATATGGTGTCCTGTCTTCCTCATGAAAACATTTGTGTCCTCCTGTTATGAAAAGTCTATCCACTGAGGTATCATGGATATCAAAACTGGGAACAGAATCTCACTCTCTGGTGTAACGGTGACTGTACGGCCAGCAGAATCAGCAGCTTGAAGGAGGGCATATAACCTATGAATTCAGAAAGTTGCAGAGATGCAGATGTTAAACTTCATTTTATGATTAACTAAACTTCCTGCGCTGTTGCCTTGTGAGCTGACAGAGAAGGTGAACTGAAAAGAAATCAACCAGTTCGGCTATTGTGGTTTTTTCCCCCAAGCAGGCTATTCATCCCTACCTCAGATTCTGGCATGAGTGACTGATGGAATATTTGACTGATGTAATTTATGGCGCTTGATATGACAGCCCATTTCAGGGAGCTGGAGGTTTACAGTCTTTGGTACTACTACTTGCTGCTGAAACAAGAGATTACTCTCCTTGGACAGACTGTAATTTAATAGTACAACTGTGCAGCTAGCCACCTCCCACTGTATTTCACCACCTACTCCAGTCAGAACTTGATAGATAGATCTCAGGGACCTGGAAAGTGATGCGCTAATGTATCCTGCTCACAGTCTTGAAAGATACATGAAGGGCAAAAAAACAAAACAACACAACACACTTCCCTCTCAAGCACTCTGACACAAAGAAGATGTTTAAAAAAAATAAAGAAAGAAAACTAAATCAAAAATTAAAAGTGCAGGATTTTTTTCCGTAACAGAATTGCAACAACACTAGCAAGAGATGCTTTTAAGGGTGATAAGCCAACACTAGTCCTTTCCCACTAAATCATCTAGACATCCAGGTGAGAATGCAAAATGAACTCTAGTACTCAGAATTTTTATTATCAGTGGTAGCTGATAGTTTCCATGCCAGTAAGGCAGTGACTCCATTCCAGGTTCTAGTCCAAATTTCAAAGGAAATGTCCCAGGCGCTGAACCCTCCCCTTGCAACAGGAAATGTACTATAAACGGAAGTGGTAGCTTCCATGGGGCAATGAATCTACTCCAGGTTTTAGTCTGAACTTTAAACATGCTATCTAAAGGGCTGAACCCTATGCCTCAAAGAGTGGAGTCACCAGCTGTCTGAAGTGGGAGCCACCATGAAGTGGGTTTTATGGCCTAGTCAAGATTTGAACCTTGGTCTTCCACAATCTCAGGCCATGTTGGATTTCTTTCAAGTGCTCATGTTGTTGTGTGACTTCATGCAGTTTCAAACATATGGCAACCCTAAGGTGAACCTATCACAGGGTTTTCTTGGTAAGATTTGTTCAGAGGGGGTTTGACTTTGCCTTTCTCTGAGGCTGAGTGAGTGTGACTTGGCCAAGGTTACCCAAGTGGGTTTTTATAACTGAGTGAGGATTTAAACCCTGGCTTCTGGAGTCAGAGTCTAATGCTCAAACCATTATATCACACTGGTTCAAGTGCTTATACCAGATATATAATTGAATATCTATTACAAATCCAAAAATAACCCAAACAGAATATGGCATGAGACATACACTGCCATTAATGTATCATTTCAAAATGTAATAAATGCTATCCATTTCTCAAGAAGTTGAGTATTATGCATTTGTTTCTCTTGTGTACTTACCTATAAGAATTTAGATTTTGGAGGTCCTTTTGATGATCTAGGAATGAGAAGAATGTACATCTGGTAGTCAACGCTAATAACTAATTAAAGGGGAAGAAGAAGAGGCAGCCACACCTCCATCATGTGTAGGCCTAGAAGCAGATGAAAGGCCCTTGCACCATGCCAACTGCCACTGACCTGAGCTTGGAGTGGGAGAAGAAGAGGCAGACACAGGTTCATCATGAGTAGGCCCAGAAGCAAATCAAAGGCCCTCCTGTCATACTGACTGCCACTAACCTGGCCTTGGAGGAAGAGGCAGGCACAACTCCATCATGCATAGGCCTAGAAGCAAATGAAAGGCCCTCCCAGCATCCTAATGTCCACTGACTTGGCCTGGAAGGAAAAGAAGAAGCAGGCACAGCTCCATCACACCTCAGCCCCAACAGCAGATGAAAGGCCCTCCCTCCGTTTCAATTGTGACTGCCATGGCTTTGGAGGGAGCGAAACACTGGCAGTATCTCCTGGACTTAATCCCATCCCTCACTGCCATTCCCTTTTCCTTGTGTGTAAGCCTGAGGTCAGGGAACTGTCAAATTAACAATTTGTAAACTGCTTTGAGAGCCTTTGTGGTTGAAGAAAGGGATATACTGACCGACTGACTGACCTACTGACCTACCTACAAACAAACAAACAATATTGAAGAACTCTAGCAGATGGATGCATTATAATTATTCTACAACAGTAAATCATCCCCTAATGATCTCATGTAAAAGGCAGCATGAGAGCTGAGAACTTTCAAAAGTAATAGGTTACTTGTAGGCCATATTTTAGCCCATGTGGCATGCTACTTGTTCCATGATCTATGGTTTATGTGTAATGGCACTGGAAGCTAATGTCTCCCCTGTAACTGGGGATAGTGAATCCACTATGGTTTTAGTCTAAACTTTAGAGGAGTTATCCAAAGTGCCAAAGCCTCTCTCGCATGGAAACCTCCAGCTTCCCCGTGAATGTCTAGTTGAGTAATGCAATATGTCAATGTTTTCTATTTCAAAATTATTTGAGGCAGTGCTACTCAAAGTGTTGGCCCACAGACTGGTGTCAATTGATGAGCCATTGTCTACTAGTCCACAGCATCTTGCCAGGAAAGAAAGATTTAATTGCAACTAATGGCCCCACAAATGGTACAATTGCTGGTGCTGGTCCCTGACATCCAATAGCTTGAGAAACATTGGCCCTTTCCACATGAGGGAAAGGAAATGCGCAAAAACAGGACTCATCGGACTTCTTCAGCATCCGGGCGAGTCCGTCAGGACGAGGAGCAGTGTGAGCTCATTGCTCCGCACTGCTCTGGCATCCAAAATGGCGGCTTCTGGTTGGTGGAGGCTCTCCACCAACCGGAGAAGCTCGCCAGCCTAAAGCCTGCCCCCAGCAGATCTACGGGCATGCACTAGTGCGCGCCTGCAAATCTGCACTGGAGCACGGCGACGGAGCAACACGGGGTCGCATGCTCCATGCTTTTTAAAAACCTCTTAAAAGAGGTTTTTAAAAAGCATGCTGCGTGACCAGTTCCGGTCACTACGAAAAATAATCCACCCCAGTCCACTCCACGGTGCAGAAGACCTCCATTGGAGGTCGCTCTGCACCATTTTAATACACTGGTGCGGAAAGGACCATTGCTTTAAGTTCTGCTCCACACTGCCACCACCAAATCTACTCTGCTGCTCCCCCGCAAATTAAGCTTCTTTTTTTTTTTCTTGAACCAAAAAGGAAGCCTACAGGACATATATGGCTACTTTGCAAGTCAACAGGGTTCTGGGAATCCTCCTGGAAATGCCAATAGTCTTATAAAACAAGGCATTTGGGGCCTCTATCATTCATGTGGCTTTCTTCTTATGAGATTCAGGGAAACTATAGAATTGCAGCTCTCCAACATTATATCTGAATTGCAGGTACTTGCAAATTTAGCCCTTAGAGCTCAATAGTGAGCACATGCAAAATTAGCTTTGCAAAACAGCCACAGTGTGAGAATGCTACAACTCACCAGGCTCCCAGAAATTCCATAGGAAGTAAGGTATAATAATGAAGATGATTGACCTACCATTTTCTGCCTTCTGCTGCTCAATGGGTAGCTTGAAAAATCTGTTCATTGGATAGCACAGTAGGTGTCCATCACAGAAGAGCCCAGAAAGGAGATAAAACAAACAAAATCTTCTCAGTCTTTCACTTTCAGAGGAACATTAAGAAGCTTCTGATGCCAAAATGATCATTTGCAGCACACTTTCACTCTTAATCCAGGCAGACAGCCAGGCTTTGGAGTCCCGCCAAACAAGGACATGTCTGTGGCTGCTCTTTGTGGCATTGATGATTGTTGGGTAACAACATCTTGACATTAGTTCCCCCCCCTTTTAAAAATACATAAGCTGGTGCACTTTAACAACACCCTCCTTCATATATCATGCACCAGACACATAAACACATAGGCAGCCTTCGCTTTCATTAGCTGAAAGCAGATTTGGAAAAAAACAAAGACAGAAGGAAATAGCACAATCATTTAGGAGGATGTGTACCTTTCTATGTACCTGTATGCTAGCAAATGAAGCAATGTAGAATTGATGGAAAGAGTCCTGCATAGATATGTATTATACTACAGTATTTGTCAAATCCTGGCATCTTCAGTTGACCAACAAGATCTAACATCTAACCTGCTCAGTTAAACTTAGCACAGTATCAGCCATAACATTCTTTTTTTTTTTTTTTTTTGGACTGCAACTGACAAAATCTCCAGCCTGTGAGCATGTTGGCTGGAGGATTCTGGGAACTGGAATCCAAAAACTAAACTTTCTAGCTATGGTGAAAGTATATATATGGTTGTGCAAGAGAATTCCCTGCATTCCCCCTAGGGATAGAGATGAATTTTATTTGATTTACATTTTTAAGGGAATCAGTCTATTCCACTGATTAATATGCAGATCAAAACAGTAATTCTTTCAATTGTACACATGACTGAATTTTGTGAACATTGATGTGTGCATGTTAGGGAAAGGTTACATATGAAAATAAACTTGGATTTTCATGTGTGTTTTGAAAAAAAAATGTGGCCAGAATTCACTAAGGCAGCAGTTCTCAACCTGTGGATCGCGACCCCTTTGGGGGTCGAACGACCCTTTCACAGGGGTTGCCTAAGACCATTGGAAAATATGTGTTTCTGATGGTCTCAGGCTCCATTCCCTCCTCGATGGTGGTGCACAAGCACGAGCCACGCACTCGCCTCCTCCTGCTCCCTTTGGCGGGAGCACGTGCGGCCACAGTGGCACCAAAACAGGAGTGGTGGTGCACAAACGCGAGCCACGTGCTTGCGTCCTCCTGCCCCCTGTTCAGAAGGGACTGAAATCGCTCCCCTTCTCCGCTACTGGGAGAACCTCCTGTCTGACGGGCCAGCTTGGGGGGTGGCGGCAGCATGGGGGCAGGCCCCTTTCTCACCACGGCCCCTGCCCCACTTGCCATGTAGGGGGGCACTGCAGAAGGGCCAGGGGGGCCGCAAGGCAGGACTTTTCTGGGGGGCGAGCTGCACCTGGCGCAAAAGACAAAGGCGCTGGGATTCCTCTCCCCCCCCCCAGCCAGGGTCGACACTATGGAAACTTTTCCCACACTGCCGCCCCCAGCGGAAACGAGAGCGATGGAGAAGCAGAGTCCGGGGGGGGTGTTCTCAGAGTTTTTTCCCGAGGGAGAAGTGTGGCTCTTCTTTCCCTCCCTGCCCACCCACCCCTCCCCCGTTCCTGGCCAGCGAGGCGGCGTTTGCTGGGGGGGGGAGGCATTGTAAATAATAATAATTTTATGGTTGGGGGCCACCACAACATGAGAAACTGTATTAAAGGGTCGTGACATTAGGAAGGTTGAGAACCACTGCACTAAGGCAATTATGATGCTTGATTGCTTTAATTATGCAGCTTCGCAGAGAATCCCAGTCTGACTTCCATAAACCTCACTTATTGTGCAGCAGCTACTTTGAGCAATGGGGGCCTGTTGCCCTGTTGATTAGAAAGCAGCTAACTGACATTTCCACCACTTCTCATGAGCAATCTCTGGTGTGACAAGCAGAAGCAGGGTCCCTGTTGTACTTCTCCCTCACACCTGAGATCGCTCAGACAAGGGGAGTGGGTCGGAACTGTTTCCTTACTGATAGGGAAACAGACCTCCATTGCTTGCAGCAGCTGCTACCCAATGTGAATACATAGGGATCCTGAATACAGAACGGTCACAATTTCATAACGCCAGGTTGAACTTTCGTAACTGCCCTAGTGTTTTCCAGTCAACATAGTGATGCAGAAATTGAACAGAAGGGACTAGCAAATGACTCATACAGTATCATGGCCACTAATAAATGAATACATCTGAAGCAGACATAGATCACTGATTAGTCTATTCCTGTCCCCTTCATCCTGTAACCTCTCTTTCCCCTAGAGAGCTTACAGTTTAACTCCAACTCTAAAAGTTATTTTTATACTTATTTATACTTATTTTTCCTTCATCAAATATCCAAATGAAACAACTGAATGTGCATGCAAAGGATTGTTGCTGTGTTCTTGTGTAGGTCGTCATCATCATCATCATCATCATCATCATCATCATCATCATTCTCTTTTATTACATACTGGTAACATCAGTTGTTACATCACAATGTTGCTACATCATTGTAATGCCTGTGTAGTAGCAGTAAATGTCATGTCCCAGGTAGACCAGGCAGGCAATTAGCAAGCAGCAGAGCAGAGCTTACTCGTAAAGGCAAGATCAAGGGTAGTCCAAATAAAGTTCAAGTTCCAAAGCAAACAAATCCACAAGGCAAATCTGAGTCATTGTCAAACAAGCAGAGGTCCAAGATAGTCAGAAGTCCAGAGAACATGGCACAAGGCTTCAACCATGGGGAAGATCAGTTGTCAACTCTGAAAGGGATGGGCCAACTGGTTGTTTTTTATCCACTAATGGTGTTGTCACAGGTGTTCCCTCATGAAGGCTTGTTTGTTATTTAAACGAGTGGCAGAGCCTCTTTTTCTGGTGTTGTCTCTCTTGCACAGTAAGAGTATGTGTTGTCTCATCTTCCAATATTTGTTCCCCTTGCTCAGGCCTCTGCTGTTGGTTGTTACCTTCCACTGAGCAAGCTTGTGGGGAAACTTCTGCCTCAGATTCAGAATCTTCCTCCTCACTGTCAGTCCAAGGCAGGGCGTGACAGTAAGGATGCTGATACACAACAAGAAAAGAACACAAAAATGGCTTTGGGGACACTGCTTGTAGCCCATGGGTCATGTATTGCCCACCCCTGTGCTAGACTTTTGGCACAGCAACTTCTCACCTCTTCATTACATTTGCTGTTGTTCCTGTGTGCCTTCACATTGACCCTGACTTTCTCTTAGGGTTTTCTTGGCAAGATTTATTTAGAGAAGGGTTGCCATTGCTTTCCTCCAAGGCTGAGAGTGGATGACTTGCCCAAGGCCATCTAGGCAATTTCCATGGAGGAGCAGGTTTTCAAATCCTAGTCTTACAGACTCTTAGTCCAAGACTCAGACCATTATATCACACAGGCTGTTCTTTGTCAACTTCTGTAGAATTGACAAACCAAGGCTCAAATCTGACAGAGCCTAAACACCCAAGCTTCTGCGGCTGTTTGATGCTATGGATGTATTCACACTACACAGTTATAGTGCTATACTCCACTTTAACTGCTATGGCAACATCCCATGAAATTCTGGGATTGGCAGTTTAGGGAGGGGCATTTTAGAAGTCCCAGCCAGAGAGCTCTTCTTGTGTATCATCAAACTATAAACCCCAGGATTCCAGAGAATATTTTTATGACAGTTAAAGAGGAACATAGTGCTGTATTTATGTAGTGTAGTGGGACTCAGTAGTTGGCTACAAATGTCCAAAACCTCAAGCAGATCTCTTTTCCAGCCTAGCTACTAAGAGGTTAGGGATTAAATTTGGACTCTTATACATGCAAAAGATGGCCTGTATGACTGGGCTATATGCCTAGCTATAAGATAAAAAGTATGATAATTCAAGCAATAAAGGCATTTTATTTAAAAGGCTGTTATGAAAAAGAAACAACTGGTTCCTACCTCTTTCAAATCTAGGTTAGTGCAATGCATATTTCCCATCAATTTCAGATGGGTAGCTCCTCATTTATACCGGCAAAGCTGACAGCTGAACTGAGTCCCAGTTTCTGGCACTGTTTGGACTAATATGCTCTAATTACAAAAAAAGGAAAAAAAAGTTTATTCTTCATTCCATCCTCTGAAAGAATGCCTCCTCAATACTTATTATAAATACAGGAGCTGCTTCGTTAGTTGACGCTACTCTAGGTTAAAAGTGCTCAGCTGTATGATTTGTCTGTTTCATTTTTTGTCTTTGTTGTCAAAAATTCTTCATTCCCTTTCCCTTTGAAATGCAGAGCAGCACACTTTCACTCACCCACCATTTTTGAAAGCAAAATGTAAATCACTGGAATGTATTTTCTTTGCTAACAAACACTTTCTCTTGGGAATTTTTATCACCTTTAGATATTACTATAGATTTTGGTTTCCCCCTCTCAACCAGGTTCTTCCTTTAAAAGATAAAAATTAAATCAGACTATTCAGAAATTTCCCAGAGGAAAATCGCTATCAAATATAAAGCACCACCATGGAAATTTCTATAAATCTTATAATATTTTTTCTGCAGCTCTCAGAAAGGGGGAGAGACAGTACTACTGATCTTTATGGCACTGACCAATAATGGAGTAGGCTAGGATGAATGCTCTCCCATTTGAAGCTAAATCTAAGCAGTGCGCACATACCCTTCTTGGAAGAGAAATATATTCCTCTATGTCTTCTTCTCAGGCATCAGACATAAACAGTGTCTTTCCATCCCAAGTTTTTTGCAATCAGATACTAAAGATTATGAGGTCTCTCTCCTGTTTTTGCAGAGCTTTGATCAGCAGATTTGATATATGGGCTGAGATCAATTTTTTTTCCGTATGGCAAATCTATATGTTATTCTACTTCTTCATTTGGTACTGTTTGCTGAGTGGCTGTTACTTGGGGGCAAAGGTCACCGTCTTGCTGTTGGAGCAGCCGAGTAATATTTTACTCCTCATAAGGGTAGTGAGAGATATTAAATCACACTTGACGTACCTGGAGCTGAGCAACTTCATCCATATTTTATCTGCTGTAAATTTAATACCACAGCACTTTTTAGGGGTGATGTATTTATTAACTGGCTGGGGATGAGCACTACAGAAATTCAGTTTGTTCAGGAAAATAAAATGAAGACACTCTGACAAGTTTATGAAGTAAGCACAATGGCTATTTATTACTTTTTAAATACATAGCGGGCCTAAATGTTTTTAGCAGGATTTGCCCAATAAGTAAATAAAACTTCTCAAACGATCTCTCTTTGCTTTCCTTTTGAATTTTAATAAAGTTTTCATCTTTATTTTTTAAAACACCGGTTTAGCTTCCATCAGCATAAATGTTGCTCTTTATGGAAATGAATATATCTAAAGGGCACAGATAAACCACACAGTGGGATTATAAAATGTGAAAGAAGTCATCTATGGTCCTTGT
Organism: Ctenosaura bakeri; assembly: GCA_948474755.1. Classification (NCBI taxonomy): domain Eukaryota; kingdom Metazoa; phylum Chordata; class Lepidosauria; order Squamata; family Iguanidae; genus Ctenosaura; species Ctenosaura bakeri. The sequence goes on along the minus strand of CAOLHI010001704.1, from coordinate 384,084 downwards.
TGCATATTAAATTTTTTAAAAATCATTTGTGTTATTTTGGTCTGAATGTTATTTTATTTTCCTTTTTTTTGTTTTTTTCTTAAAAGTTCAACTCACCAAATACATTTAATATAAATGCATTTGTATAAAGTCTGCTTCACAGTTACTGAATCACTTCTCCTTGAGTAGTATTTAGTACATTGCCTTGCAGTTCTGAGTTATGTGATTCTGCCTATTCTAACAAAGCCTAGGAGCCACTGGGGGCAAACCCAAAAGGCCTGGATAAATCTAAGAGGATACAACTCTTGACAATGGAGGTAATAGAAATAAGTAGCTGGGTGCTTGTATCAAGTCATAGAATCTGAGCCAGAAGAAGAATGAACAGCACCAAGGACAGTTCCAAAGCAGCCAACAGCTGGCTTGCATGTAGGACACTTTGTGAAGATTCAGGCTAGGTACTAGGGTGACATTGACTGATCCATCTTTTCAAAAAGTATGAATAATTTAAAGAGTAAAAGGGAGGCACAAAAAACCTATGAACCCCCTTGAATCCACCCCATACTTGCTATCTGCTTCCCTCAGTAGCATAGAGAAAAGTGACAATGGAAAAAAAGACTCTCTCTGTCATCCTCATGCATGTTTCCCTTTTTCTGGAACACTGGATCCACCACAACCCATGTGAGAAATGATGGTGGAAGACCCATACTTAAGGCAACAGGACTGCCTGTTTGAACTCTAAGCATCTATACCTTACCCCAGACTTCAGTGGTTGCCCTTCGCCTTAATGGAGTATAAAATCAATTTAAAAGAGTATTGATCTGGCTTATAGCAGTGCACTTCTGGACTTGCCAGCATCTAGAAAGATCCTCACGGTACATCTTAGGACTTGGGCATTCTCTGTACTAATTTATCAGTGACTTCAGGCTATCCATCTGGTGGCTGGAGTGACTTAGACATAACACTGCCCTTCCAACCCAAGCCCCTGTGCATTTTGCTGCTGTTAACAGAAAAACGAGCATCCCTCCCTATGCATTTTTCAGAGATGTTTTCCTTTCCTTATAAGCATGATATGCCCTTGTTACTTTACCCTTGTCAGGAGATGGGCTACCACAATATGCACTAATTGACACTTGGAGATAGTCCTCAAGGGCACGCCTTGCATGCAGTCTGTTGGAGCAAGCTAGGTTACAAAGAATGATGGTTGTCAGCAAGTCCTGATTAAAGAGATCACAGCCTCTTCAGTAATGGAGTTTACCAAAGCCATATCTGGCTCAGAGCTTGGAATGTTAAGAAATAAATTAGTTTCATTAATTGCCTGTGAGCCCCAATAATTAACTTGTTATTGGTAAAGAAGCCTTTCATTACATTTTTATGATGATCATTATGTTAAATGTTACTTTTTAACAAAGTAATAGGCAATCTGCAAAACAACACTCCTGTGCCATGCAAAATCTTGCCAGTCTACACATCAGAGCTCCTGTCACTTGATTGGAGATAAGGGTAGATAACAAAATAACAACTCAAACTCACTACTCCTTCTGCCAAAAAAATTAGCAAGTAGGTGCCTAATTAAGTTAAAAACAAAATGTGAAGCTTTTTTTCTACTCATTTTTCAACCCCCAGCCAAATCATGACATCCTGTTCATGAATTCTGATGGCATAAGTCAGACTCATGTTAAAACAACTCACTTTTTGGTTGTTGTGGAAGCTGAAATTTTGTTCTAGCCACAAAATGACCAAAATCACCCCCTCCAAACCCATCTTGTAAGCAGTGCAGCTCCCTCCATTAATATAAGCATTTCTTGTGTTGTTGGAGAGTGAGGAGACGAGTGGGGATTCACACAGCCACTTTCCTGCAGCTGGATGTACTGCAAGGATGACATCTGCAGGGATGTCCTGCAGATCTCAGGAAGCCTCTTCAGATGCCTGCTGCAGTTCACCCAGCTACAGAAAAATAGCTGGATGCAACCTGATCATCCCCCATGTCCTTTGACAACACAGAAAAGGTCATGCTGTAGGGACTATACTGCTCACAAGATGAGCTTTTTTGCGGGGGGGGGGGTAGCATTGGGACATGTAGCTTTAGGACTTAGCTGTTGTGATCTACAGGGAGAGGCAGGTAAGAAATAGATATTATTATAATATTATTGTTGCTGCTATGCATAGACATAAATCTTCTGATGTAAAATTTTGGCCAAAGTGTTATTCTTTACATATTGACTAGCATCCAGTTAGTGGCAATACACAGATGTAAGTTAACTTTGGTTTGTCACTGCAGAAGTTGCTATTCTTTTCTGCCTTCCACAACAACCACGGCACCTGCTGGCCTCACTGTTGAGCCACTGAAGCCCTCCTATGGCCATTCCATGGTTGATGGAGGGCAGGGAAGCACTGGGAAAGCATCTGGCTATGTGTCCATTCTGCAATCATGTAATCATTCTGGATTTTGCTAGGGGGCAACAGCGAATTCTGTCTCCGATCTCTGGTCTGGGAAGGGGATCTACTGTGGCTCAACACTGAGTCTAGGAGTGTTGAATGGACAGCTGTAATCTTGTTCCACATGTGGAACTATTACACTATACTGTGCCATACAGGATCTTGGACATTGTTTCCAAGTACTGGACTGGTTGTTGCTTCATTCTGAGCTTTCAGATGCAGATGTAGAACCAGAAACACTCCATTGAGGTAAATCTCAGCTACCTAAAGGGTCTGATCACTAACAATTATCAATTATGGATGTCCCAAACCTTCTCTACGTTTAAAAGTGATAACAACTTCAGTCTTGCCTTGGTTTTCTTCAGTCAACTTAATTCTAAATCAGACCTTTAGTCAGATCAAACACCAAAAAACAAAAACAAACAAATAAAAAAACAACAACTACACAAGCACACACAAACCCCACACCAAAATAGCAAGACAAAGGACAGAAGGCTGTTGACACAGAATCTAAAACCTCTAAAAATTATGCTTTAAAACTTTGTACATATATTGAATAGGAAAAGTGTGAAATGAAATGAGGAAGGGGCTATATTTGGGTGGGAAAAATCAGATGCACAAATATAAGATGAGCAATACTGGCCTGGCGGCAATACATGTAAAAAGGATCATTGTAAACCACAAGTTTAAAACAACTCTACATTAAGATGCAGCAGCAACAAAAAAAACAATGCACTTCTGGACTGCATAAGTAGAGCTGTAGTGTTCAGTTCAAAGAAAGTAACCATCACAATCTGTTCTGCTTTAGTTAGACCTCACCTGGAATAGTGTTTCCAGTTCTGGGCACCATAGTTAAAGAAGGACATTGGCAAATTGGAATGTCTGTAGAGATAGCAAAATAAATACAAACCAAGACTTAACAGGAATGGTTGAGATTGTTAGGTATGTTTAGCTTGGATAACAGAAGGTAATAAAATGGGCATCTGAAAATATAAGAAGTGTTGTCTTGTCAGAGAAGATTTGTTTTCTGCTGCCCAGAGTATAGGACTCAAATTAATGGATTCAAATCACATGGAAGGAGATCCCTACTAGAGATCAGGAGGAACTTCTTGCCAGTAAGAGCTGTTTGAAAGTGGAACAGACTACTTCTGAAAGCTGCAGAATCTCTTTCGCTGGAGTTTTTAAAACATGGCCACCTTGGGAGTAGATTCACTGGCAGGAGGTTGGACTAGAGGGGTACTATGATTATATGAAATCTTGCATGAATTTGTAAGGTTTCCCAGGAAAAAAGATGAAGGAGCCACTTATCATCATCACCACCACCACAAACTCTTCCTGAGAAATGAATAGAGCCATTCCAAGAGCAGCCCTACAAATGTCCACCAGCTCCTGCCACTGAGTTACTAGGGCAGTCTAGCCTGGCCAGGCGGAAAGGACATAGGGAAAAAGCACAGTGTTAGTTGTCCTGCTTTGGGTTTCTAAGCTCAATTCCCATTATAAGAAACAAGAAATATTTCTGAGCAACTGTATCTCCAAGTTAACTGGTTGAATGAAAAGAAAGACACAGGAATGTTGTAATTAAAATAATTACTTTTATATGTTCTAGTAGCAAAACAGGACAGTATTTTCATTTACTTGTCTTTGTTCAGAGTGTGAGAAACACATCTGAACAAACTTTAATTTTTTTTTTTTTTTAAAAACTGCTTTGGTAATATCTGTTTGCACACACGCACACCCACACACCCACACACTCCCTGTGGCTTCTCAGTGGATAAAAACCAGCAAACAAACCTCATAAAAGCTATTCAAATACCATTATTTCGATACTGTTCTTTTCTCTTTTTTGTACAATAGTTCTGAAAAAGGCACAAAACAGGAGAACTAAGCAAGGATGAGATGTACTGTCACTCTTTGGATTATATTAGTTATTTGTTTCTTCAGGACATTGCGGAACACAAGGCGATTATCATTCCCTCTCCCTTGTTTTGCCCACTATGTCATTAGGAGATTCAGACTTACAGGTACCTAGGGATCAAACTGGAGCCGGTGGGGAGGAGAATCAAAACGTCAGCTAACTTCTGTGCGATCTGAAGAATCTGATTGCATAATGGATGTGTTATTGTGTAAACAAGATGACAAAAGCTGTGGAGAGGCACGGCAAGAGAGGCTTTGTGGAAAACTTTCATTTACCTTCGAAGGATTTTCACAGGCTTGTGTTTCTCAAGGTTCCTGAAGAACGTGGTTCAACCTGCATTGTTTTGTGGGGACAAACATAACATTTCCCTGCTTCTCTTTCAGGCTCAGATCAACCTAGGCAGGTTCACTCTCTCTCCTTGTCACTACTCATTATCCCAACATGTTAGTCCTACTCCCAAACTCCTCAGAAGTCTTTTTTTCTGTTTTGCCTTTATACTTTGCCTTTATGCTGTTACTGTTTTCTTTTTTCTCTTACAGCTATCCTTTCATCCTACCCACTTCTTTGCTAACCATTCCAGCCTCCATATTTTCTTTAAACTAATTTCTAAAAATCTCCCAGAAGAAAATGAATCACAATGTTCCTATCATGTGGGAGAAATGACACAAGAACATCACTATGAACAAGGTAACTCAGTAATTAATCCCAGCAAGTTCAATACACCTTATTACCTATTTGGGATTTGTTAATATTATTAGTTCTCCTCAGACATTTTGAAGCATGTGCAAGGGCTAAAATACACATTTTGGTCCTTCTCTGACTCTCCCTGTGTCTTACTGCTCCATTTCCTGACCTTCCTGTGTTGCTCAGGGTGGTCTGAACAATAGTCTCACTCCCCCAGATAAGAGACATTAAAAAACCAACAGAAAACAACAGAGCTTCTAAGTATAACTTGAGCAGAAATCCTCACTGCTTAATAAAAACCAGAAGGGATAAAGGAGGGAAAAAATCAGATGACACCTTCTTGTGGTTGCGTTGTGATTTCAAGTCATTTTCATATAATGGAAACACAATTATGGGATCTTCTTGGTAAGATTTGTCCACGGGAGGTTTGCCATCCTTTCAGTCTGAGAGAGCGTGACTTGATCAGGATCACCCAGTGGGTTTCCATGACTGAGTAGAAACCCACTGGTTTCCTGGAGTCCTTCTCCAACCTTCAAACCCTTACAACATACCTATTCTCAGATAATATATACATGAAACTTATTCATAGATGAGAATAAGTATTAAGGACAAAGGGTGAGCAATAAAAGAAGTAGGAGTGAGAAATTTCAGCCTGTGGTTGAATCTGGCTTTCCTGGTGTCCCAACATAACATTTTCTCTCTCTCAAATGAATTCCTCAGGCAGCCATATCATCTTCTTCACCACAATTGGTAGCTTTCTAGATTGTGACATCAATTCACCATCCCCTCCATGTAATATAAATATCCACATGTGGCCCTTATGTTACTTTGACCCATATGCCACTCTCTAGTGAGGGTCCTTCAGGATCTCAGCTCTCTTGAAATTGTTCTACACAATTTTTCCCTTCCATTCAGGGAGGGATTTTTGATTTTTGTACTTGAGACTCTGAGAGTCCCCCAGTCATCATGGACATGGTAGAGCTGAATTTTTGTGTGTGTTAAGCACGTTTTCCAAGCTCTACCCTCACCAATTGAAAAGGGCACTTCACAGCAACATGGAAAGTGCTGGCTGGAGGATGGAGGCTGTAAATTAACAAACATTGCCTATCTACCTCTTTTATTAGCAGAACCCTCTACTTCTTTGAACAGTCTTCCACATACACATAAGGACTTTTGTTTCAGGAAGGGAATAATCAAATGCAATCCATGAATCAATCCAAAAGCAAACGTCATGCCAATCTAATAAATGGAAAGTTGAAAAACTCAACATTTTTTAACATAAATTTGATTCTATCAGGACTTGTAATGTGGTTGAGTTAAATCTGATAAAATTATATGGAGGTCCTAGAAAATAGGAGAGTTCATTTAGGGGGGTGGGGGGGAAGATGTAAAATGAGAAGCTTTTGTTGAAAAATGCCAGGATTTTTTTTTTTTAAAAAAAGAGTTTTAACAGTATGTAATAAGGCATTCATTCAGAGCTTTTAATGAAAATGCTGGGATATATATATATATATATATATTAACAATATGCAATAAGGCATTCATTCAGAGAAAATTGTGTCCATAAGAAAGGAAGGAGGTATTTTGAAAATGTGATTTTTCTTTCTTTTTCTTTTTTTTTTTGTGGACCAGGAGGATGGAAAGAATTCTGTTAAAAATGCAGCAATTTCCTCTTGGGGATTTTCCACAAGAAGAAAAACCTTGACCTGGATTTGGTTGTTCTTATTACCTGGGCATTTTTCCAGTCACAGCCAGGGGAGAATGAACCTCTCTCTTAGATAATGGTCATAGTGCATATTGCATGCTCATTAATACAGCAATTCTCTAACACAATGACAGATAAAAGAACTTTCCTTTTATTGAACTAAATGCTGGTTTTACATAAAATAGACCATAATTCAGAGTCTGTAATGTCTACTGAAAGGTTAGACTCGTTACTAGCCAAATAGGCTGAGCTAATAAAAATTATATTTGTTACAATCCAAATAGATTAATCGACCTTAAGGGCTTAGTTATGTATTACATTTTTCAATGTTCTTATAATTAAATTAAGGTAAAACAGACATGACAAATAAATGATTGCATGAAAACACTTACATTTTATTTGAACAAAATAACCAGCCTATTGCTATGGCTCGTCTGTGTGTTGAGAGAGACAGAATGATATAGAATAAGGCTTCAGAAGCAGGTAAAGGGCAACATCTACCTTCAAACTATTAAATTTGTCCTGTATATACCAGGATTAAATATGCTAAAAGTGTGGTAAGTCATAATATAAAATTTGATCGTTTGCAGTTTATTTTGCTAAAGGGAATTTGATTTTGTTCAGTGGGACTTAGGTCCAAAAAACACACATAGAATGGCCACCATAGAACATGAACCTAAGAATGTTGAAGTAATTCTGATTATACTCAGTGAGGCTTATTCCCAAGTAAATGCACATCCAATTAAAGCCTTTGACTACAATGTTATATATACTTATTTGGGAGCAAACACCATTAAAAATAGTGGCACTTGCACAGTGGCATATATATGTAGAATTGCTCTGCAATTTGCAATGCAAACCTATGCATATCCATCTAGAAATAAGCCCCATTGAGTTCAATCAGGCTTAATCTCAGCTAAGCATGTAACAGGATCTGAACCTAGATAAATAGCACCACTAACTGAAGGCGCATTATATTCCAGAAGGATGTGAGTTATTGCTATAGCTGGTTCATTTTCATTTTCAGCCTATTTTGGTTTTGGTGAATTATTACAGAGAATTTAAGATCTCTCCAATATTAAAAACATTTTTTCTTTCTTTCAGTTGTTAGCTTCCCCCTCCCCCCAGCACACAAGAAGAGGAAGGGGAAAGGGACAGAGATTTCAAAAGCTGCTTTTTATACTACAAACGCTGGCTGAGAGTAGGGGCAAATCCACAGTATTTAGTAAAAAAAAAAAAAGGGGGGGACTTTTCTATGATCTGGGAAAAGGAAAAGTGAGAAGACATTGCCTCTCCATCATATAACACATCTTTTTGAAACTCTGCTTTTTAAACCAGTTTGCCATGTTGGCTAATCAGCATTCAGAAATGCATATCGAATTCTCATAGACTCATGAAGCTACTGTCACAGTTATTTCAATCCCAATCCCAATATAAAGATCTGCATTGGAGTAGGGAGCCAGGTGGTGGTGGCTTGCCAACCACTGTTCATGTTGGCTGAGACCAAGGGGTATGGGATCCAACCATTTGGAGACCCACAGGTTTGGCATCCTTGATTGGCACAAATAGGTCACTTGCATGCTCCACCATAAGCCCAAAGCCTACTTTGATGTCAATGAGGATGTGTAATGGATGTCTCTTATTTATTTATTCCTGTGCTGCTCTTGTGTTTAGGGAAGGTTTCCATGGTTTGTTGTAGGGATTCAGTAGTTTACTGCCCATTTGAGAAGATCAGCTTATGAAACCTTCCCAATTAATATGTCACCCTAAGCTGGCATCAAACATGTTCTCTGGGAATTAAAAAAGGATGATAGGCATAGACATGTTAGTAACTAGATTAATTTTGTCATTAGCTTTTCCAGTAATGGGATTGCAAATACATTGAAAATTAAAGGGCCAGAAAATACTTTGCTATCTAACATCTTGTTCTTCCATGACAAATGGAAAGAACATTTGTTAGGACAGCTTTCATTCCATGCTTGAAACTTTTCTCACTTGGCTGTTGGAAACAGATTAAGGAGGAGTCAAAGAGGAAAGATGGTCAATGTTGTGTTTTGGCAGAAAGCTTTGGTATTATGTCAAAATGTAAGGGTTCAGAAAGGCAAATCCCCACTGGTGTCAGGTATCATTTTAAAATGGTTTTGAGAAATAGGGAGGGCAGCAGTATAATATTAAAAATCAGAGTTTGGAACTGTTAAGATAATTTTTGCCTTCAACTGTCAGAATTCCCTCACCAGCATAACCAATATCCATGCTAACTGGGACATTCTGGAAACAGTAGTACAAAAAAGTAGGCTACAATCCTACATCATTCTGGTAGAACAACTGCACAGGAGAAGGGTCCCTTTTTCCATCCTGCAGACACCTGACAAGCCACACGGGCACATTTTGGCACACTGTAAATGGTGCGACATCACTTCCCACTGCCATTTTGGCCTATTTGGGACTAATTTTTAAGGTTTATTTTGTGTTTTGGAACATTTGGAGGGCTTTGAGGGACCAGGGGAAGTAAATTGCTTTGGTTTCAGCACACTTTGGACAAGTTTTGGTAATTAAAAAAAAAGACCCCCCCCCAAAATCCACTTGATTTTTTTTTTAAATTAGTCTTGGCTTTGGGGGCTTCAGGAACTGCACTTTGGGATTCAAAGAACTGAATGTGACCTACACGCCACACTTTGCCCACCCCGTGATAGAAGTATAAAGCCCTATCTAGTGTAGTGATACATCCTCCCTGTTTCTTTTTAGGCTAAACAGCCCAGCCCAAGCATTTTATGGAGGACAGGATGGTAGTGGCCAGACAGCATGCTTCTGAACTGAAGGAGACCCCCACTGGATCCAAGAGATTATCTGTCCATCTAACCAATGGCGGGAAGACCACATCCAGCTGCTGGCTGGCCATTTCCCCTCCTTTCCTGGCCACTAATCTGAAAACAGGTAAGTGATACAGGGAAAGGTTGAGCCAGATGGAGGTTGTGAATACCTCCATCTGCCATAACTAATAAGTACATATGTCACCAACTGGACCTCTGCCATAATGTTTCCTAACTTTGTTTAAAAAAGCCTCTTTTAACCAACATCATATTTTTTTAGTGTAGGGCTATACATTATATTTCCCAACTGGCTATTCCTCTATAGACCTGGCTAATAAAGCTGCATTCTAGCCAGTAACAAGTATTGATATCTGTCTATCATGAAATTGTAGACCCAGCCTGTAAAAAATATGTTATACTTATTATTAACTCCTTGAGCTGCTGTATCTATGCATTCATTTATATCACAGACACCCCAGATCCTTTTTCACCAGAAGGGAATACACATGAATATGCCCAGAGCAATGCTTTTGCTTCTCATTTAACTCATAATTAGAGTACATCTCTCTGCGTATATCAATTTCTGTATTCTTTCACACTCTAGTGAAAAAACTGAAATCTAGGGTGCGGATGTATGCATGGAATCTTCCTTGTTTGTGGTTCTGTATGGGTCAAAAGAAATGGGTTATAATTTGAGAGGCACAAACACCGGGGAAACTGATCTTCATCCATCCCAAATGTTTCCCGAAGTACAACTGCTTTACATCTTCTCTATGAGGAAGAGTGAAAGAAATATGCCAGGGTGGACAGCCCGGCAGTAGGTGTAAATCTATGTTGTATCTATGATGCAGGATGGTCACAGTCAATACAGGAAGCTGCCTTATACTGAGCTGTGCCATTGGTTCATCTCAGTACTATCTACTTTGACTGGCACATATTTCAGGAAAGATCCTTCAGGGACCTACCAAGGGATTCTATGGACTAAAATTGGGCCTTTGTGCATACTAAGCTTATGTCGTACCAGCGGCAGCTGCTGGCATCCATGTTGCTAGGGTGGTAAATCCACTCCAAGTTTTAGGCTAAACAGTGTTGAACTCATTTTGGAATAGGATTCCACTGACGTGGAAGCCATTAGCCACCACTGACTCTACTGCTGTGTTTTCACTCTTCTTTCCTCATCCATCTGCAGTCATCAGAAAGCTAAGATTAGCCACTAGGGACATTTTAGTTAAAATCCTGACGTGTCTAGTGCTCATCTCAGCAAGGCACAATCCAGGCCTCTGCCTACAGGAACTATAGCCTGAGAGGTGCAATACATTTTATACTTGGGGGACCCTGCAACAGGTAGTTTTCCTTTCAGAACACACCTCCCCATTCTTCCTAATAGTGGAAATTTTGCTACATAATAAAATAAACTTGTGAGACTGAAGGCAATTATTCCTGTACTCTGTAACTCATTGAACTGATAGCTCCAATTTGATTCCTGGTGGATTAAAAGGAATTGTTTAATATAAAAGAGAGCTTTGGAAAAGCATACACATTTGTTTAAGTTATTGGTGGATGATTTCATGCTGGCTGATGAGAAGGATATCTAATTAAGTTTTTAATTCTTCCTCTCTTTGGCTCTGTCCTGAATATTACAGTGCTAGTACATATTGAACTTCAAATGATCCTTCCACTGGCATAATTGAAGTGCATGCTCAGAAGCTATCTAAGAAGCTAGATTCAAATTTCTGTACATTTTAAATATTTCAAGGCTGTACATTCCATACATTAATGATTCTGCATGTGACATGCATTACACATCCATAGTTGTTAAGTACAGAGTAGGTACAGCGCAGTGTGTCGATTTTACTGCTAGCCAAATTAATGCATATGTAGATCAGAAATGATGTTACAGTACCAAAGAAACATCTGTTAACCAAACTAAAAATGCTGATAAAAAAGAGAGACAAAGTGAGTTTGATTTATATCTAGCTGCACTATATTGTACATACCTTACCAAAGAAAGCTGTTCAGAAAGCAAGTTCAGAAAGCTGTTCCTTCTTTCTGCAAAAACATAATAGCACAATGACTTTCTATGCAATACTAGTAAGCACCAGTGATTTCAATGGAGATTGCAACCTTCATGTTTATAATGTTCTTGGTTTTTTAAAAAAAATACCTTTGGCTGTATCTTCTTATCTGCTTTGGCTGATTCTCCTTTAAGTAACTGCATGCTACTTAGGGTCACCAAGGAGAAAAAAGTGTTTAATCCTGTCAGAGCAAGCACAAAATATGGCCTCTGAGATAATTTCATTTGCAGATTTATTTAGGTGGTGAGCCAGTGTCAAGTTGCATTTAAGTTAATAGACTTGTAAGAGAGCAAGGTGATAGGACACTCTCAGGAGTGCCCCAATCCAATCGCTGCTCCCTCATAAGGCAGATTAATTACAGTCCTCCCCCCACATTCACAGGCTTGCCTTTCATGAATTTGATTATTCACGAGGTGCCCCCTTGCCTCCCCCTCCATTCTCCCCTTCCCATTTCCTGGCCTTTTGCCCAGGTGCAGAGAGGGGGAAAGATCTTCACTCTCCTGCTCTCCCCACGTGTCGCTCATGTGGACGCAGTGGCAGCAGCTGGCAAGAGGTCTTCAGTCTCTTGTACTCCTCCGCCTGTTGCACACACAGGCACATGGAAAAAAGGAAGGGTGGGCGAGCAGCATGCTGAAGAGCATAGGGGGAAAAAACCTTCCTTTTTCTTCACTCTCCTGCTTGTTGCCCTCATGGGAGCACAGAAACAAGACAGGGCATGGGGGCAACAGGCAGGAGACTGAAGGGGAGGTTGTCCCACTGCACTCTTCTGCCTTTTTCCTGGGCCCACAGCAGCAGAAGGTGTCATGGGCTTCCAGAACCTAGACTTGGACTCAGAGTCTGAGGCAGCAGAACCTGCTCTGAACTCTGACACAGAGTCTGATACAGCAGAACCCGCAGAGCAGGCAGTACCACCACCCGCCCCAGGGACAGAGGTGTCAGCCCCAGAAGGGAGCCGTGCTCACTCTGACACAAAGAATGATCTATCCATACCTACCTTCACCCAGTGTAGACACCAAAATGGTCTCCTGCATTGCTCCCAGCGAATTTATGCCAAGCACCAATTAACTAGGCACCAGCTGTGCTGACCCTGGAGCCTATAAGAACTGAGCCTTTCCCCTCTAGCTTTTGTCAGCAATCAACTGACCATTTCTCCCATGCATGCTTCTTTTTTGCTGCCCTTGCCTGTGTTTCTGCCTTTGACTTGTGTTTGTTTTGCCTACCTCTGATTTATGGACATTGTTGGGACCCGTATTGCTTCTCATTTGCAAATCTGTTTCCTTTCTTCAGTAAACTGACCACTCAAGTTACTGCTGAGTTTCTGACCTGTGTTTGTTATCAGCTTCTCCTGGCTGTCAGCCCACACTGAGGTTGGATAAAAAGAATGAGGAGGGATTGCTCATGGGGGGAGGAAGTTATTTGTGATTTTTTTTTTTTTTACTTTTGCAAGGGTTCTGTGCCCCTAACCCTCATGAATGTGGAGGGCCTACTGTATTTTGGTGGTACCAAAATAATATTTTTCTCACCATATGATGTTGTAATCACAAATCAACATTTCAAATGTGGTGGTATTCTACAGATACCATGAACTGTTAAAAAGATGTATCAATGGGCCTGAGAACAGAAACAAGGTAGAAATCAAATCAAGCATCTCACTTGAAGCCAAGATAAGTAAACTGAGGTTTGTAGTTTGGACATATCATAAGATGATATGACTCATTGGAGAAAACAATAGTGATCAGTAAAGTGGAAGGGAATAGGAAAAAACCAAGGATGACATCATCACAGGTGGATTGACTCAGTCACAGACTCAGTGGCCCTGAGTTCCAAGATCTAAGGAAGATGGTTGATGACCAGGTCTCATTTTCATAGTATCTTGTAAACTGAAGCCAACTTGATGTCAATAAACAAAAATAACAAGGCCAATAGCATGACATGTAAGACAATGAAATAGGCATTGAACTAAAAGATGGATGGGCCATGTTGTTAACCCAGGTTCATGTGTATGAATCACTAAGATGAATAAAGACCACAAGACTTATACCAAGGGTGGGGAAATATAGCAAGATGTGGTTGACTTTAACTCTCATAATCCCAGCCAGCATAGCCAGGCTGTGGAACTTGCGCGCTAAAACATCTGGAGAGCTAGAAAATATCTACTGCTGCCATATGCCATGAGCTGCCAAATGCTTGACTGATCCCTTGCTTTTCCAAAGCTGGGCTGGCAATATGATAAACTCATGTCTTCACCATTGTGCCGATGTGCTCCCAAAGGGAATATGCCAGTGGCTAAAAATTAGAAAGCTCAGTCTGCTCAGCCCAGGATTTTGCTTTCAGTATAAGATCTGGCGTTCTCACACAAATCCTTACAGAAACGAACCTATCCCTGTTTTTCCACAAACATTTCTCTTGATTTTAGCAGTCTAACTGAGAGGTGAAAAGGACATATTGTTTTTACAATTGCTAAACCACTAGGAGTTAGAAATCACTGTCCATCTATTGCAAGTTATCTGGACATAGACCTGTAGACCCAGTTTCTTGCTCTTTCTTTTTTAAACCATGTACAGTTCATGGGCCGTGCATTAACTGAACATTTAATCTCTGAAAAAAAACTCTCATCTATCAAGCTGAATTGTGCTTATGTTCTCATTTTGCCACGGATAAGTTCATTCCATCTGTTTCTGCCCTGGGTTGCAAAATATTCATATTTTTTTCTGGTCTATACAAAACTAATAATATCTTCATTGATTTCCCACCCAAAATATATACATTTAATGCTTTTTTTAAAAAATAAAAAAGGTATGCATTTTAAAGCAATGTTTCTATTGAATAAAGTCAGTTCACATTTTTCAAAATCCACATCCTGGGTGTAAAGCATTGTTTCACATACACACATTTTTGTCTATGTATTGTGGACCATTTCAAATGTATATGTTGCTATGGGTTTCTGGGAGTGGGGAGAAAATTGTATGTTTGAGAAAAGAGTGGATTTAAAAGCTTAAATTCCAGTTGCATGAATTTCTTACCCATCCCTTCTCATAACTGCCGTTAACAAACAAGGGTATATGAATTAGCCATATCCAACATTTCTTTATGGTGTCTGTTTTCATATTAGTGAGCATTTTTCTTCACTAGTTGTCATCTGCATTGGGCACAGTGCACTATGACACCACAGAACAGAATCTTTCTGATGTTCATTATAGTCCTAAATCATATGTCCATAGTAGAAAAAACCCAAAGTGTTATCACCATACTTCAAATGGTAAGATATATGTGAGCTTTTAAAATAGAGATGATCTGCATGTAACAAAAAAGAGAGAGTTGAAGCAGCTTCTGTTGGCATCTGGTGCTTTTTCGATGAGATGCAAAGAGAAATTTTTAATAAAATGATTTTGACAAGTTGTTGACATAGCACATTGGATACCAGGAGCTTTCAATTATTGGGGTGTTCCATTAATAAGCTTTTTCTTCCTTCTTTACAGTGAATTGACCATTTATTCACAGCTTTTGCTTCCCATTCCTTCACTAGTGTTTGAAGGTTTACCTCGCTCCTTGGTTACACGGTCTCTTAACAGTCTCCTGTGTGTGACTTATTCAAAAGCCCTTTGAAAATGAAATAAGTTACTCTTTACAGGCTCTTCTTTATCCATTAACATTTTTCAAAGAATTCTAACATCCCAGAGAGAGGTACAAAGTCAGCCGTATTACACATGGAAGGAAAAGATGGTAGTCCTGAAACCTCTTAGAAGAAATGAGCCCCACATTGAAAGTTGCATGAGGCATGTTCAAAAAGCACATTTTTGTGCTCTCATCTACTGGCATCCTCCTCTGGGGTACAATCTGAACAAAGGCTAGGGCCTAGCCTTGGAACTTGTCTGGAATGCTAAAGTCCTAGAATATGAGAAAAAAATAATGAAAACAGAACACAAATGAGTGCATGCAGTGTGCTTTTCCTTTGCAACTGACATTTCCTTTCCATTCTTCTCATTGTTGTTGTGTGCCTTTAAGTCATTTCTAACTTATGGCATTCCTAAGGTGAACCTATCATGGGGTTTTCTTGGCAGTATACCAGATAGCAGATATATATAACAAGGCTCATCCATCATGTAGATGAACCTATTTTCCCATTTACTGTGAGCCTTACTTATATTCAAGTAGACTGATTCAACCATCTTCTTTTAGCTACCAAAGTTTACCATACCAGTGCTTAGAAGTTATTTTTCTGGACTATAGCCCCCAACGCTGTGGGAGTTCCAGTCAAGCAAAGTCATTTTTTCATGACTGTCTCTTCTCTGCCCAACTGCCCTTGTGATAGACATGCCTTCTTTATGGGTTCTATTAATTTCATAATATGGTATTAAACTAGGAGTGGGAAAAGTGCAGCCCATGGTTTTATGTGCCCACAGCCCCATTTCACAAGTACCAATGGACAACCTAAAAGCACCAAGACTTCTAAAATCTATTAATTTCACTCTGGTGTCTGGGTGATTTTTATTCCATTAATAATCACTTGCCATGGTGGTTGTGGCTTATGAGATTGCATTGGTTTCATATGCCACAGCCTATTTCAGCAACAAATCTGTGGAAGTTCTGGGGATGAGTTCCCCAAAATAACTTTTCTAAGATCTACATTTTCCTGATCTGAATCTTTCACCCAAAGGCAGCTTTTACCCCATGCGGGTCAAGCCTACAGGATTTACTTAAAATGACATTGGTTGTAATACTGGCTATTGATACTTAATTAAATGAAACTGAATTGACTATGATACTGACTATGACATTGACTTTCCAGTTTCCCATTGTGCATTTAGTCCACTTTCTCACTGACTATAGTGCATTTAGTGGTTTGCACAACACCAATTTAAGAAAAAAATTCTTTGGGTCACCAGTTTGCAAAGAAGGCCTTGAGTGTGGTGTGGCAAGCAGCTGACAGCCTGCATTTGTGCATCTTTGAGCCAGAGCCAGAGCCTGTAATTAAACTCAGAAATAAAAGATATCAGAAAAGATCCAGTCACCACCTTGAGCCATAATAAATAATTAATAAAATACTAATACTAATACTAGGAAGTAATATGTACCCTCTGCTTTCACAGGTTCAATATGGGTAATTAATTAATTAATTAATGTTAAACAATTCTTACTCCATTTGCTCTTGCCATGGGGAAAAAATGTATTCTCTCTAGGAATCTCTACGTCTTCCACCATGATTCCATGGTCCACTTCTGCTGGAAGTGGACCATATAGTCACACTGGAGGACCTAGAAATTCTTAGGGAGAACACTTCTTTAGGCATTGTGAGGTCTTCCAGTATGACTCTGTGGCACATTTCCTCTGGAAGCTGACCATAGAATCATACTGGAAGACCTAGATACTCCTAGAGAAGTTTGTAAGAATAGAGTTTGTAATTTTAATTTTTGTTTTCATTTTCCCATGTTCTCTGGTCTTGTGCCCTTAATTACTGTGGAAGTGGAGGGCTTGCTGTCATCGCCATCATCATCATCATCATCATCATCATCATCATCATCATCATCAGTACATAATATTTGAGAAAGACATATAGGGGCTGCAATGTACTCTGTTTCCCATGGTTACTTATAAGTAATAATTCCTCCTATCTCATTTATGTAGGTTATGGCCAGAATCCTGTCGCAGCTTATGCTTAACTAAGTACTTTACAAAATAACTTCTCCTGGTCAGACCCCCTCAAATCTGATGGAAACATCATTCAACTATACTCCAGTCATAGACAGAACAGGCCCCCTTCTCTTCATGTAGCTGATGCCCAGTAAAGTAGGTTTGTGGATGAGTTCGGTTCATGGCAATAGTGTCTAAAATTGTGACTATAGTTTATGATCACTACTTGTCACAATTTTGACACTAAAAGAAACTAAAAGTAAATATTTAATTATTTTTGGATATTGAATTAGTAAAGAATTATTCCTAAAAATTGTAACTATAATGGCAGCTAAATGATAGGGAGCTTTTAAAATCTAATGGTAATTGATTACTTTAATAGTAATTTGAAAGGTCTGCTCTTGAAGGCTGATTCAAATATTTGATATTATCATGGGAGATAAGAACAACTCAGATCAATACACTGAAAAGAATTGGATTATGTGTTTGGCTTGTTTCAGTCCAGACCCACTGGATAAGGACAAAAATTCCAACTGTACTTTTGTGTTATTGTTGCAGATATAAAATTGTAAAACATCACTTAATCAATTTTCAGAGACACACTTCATATGTTTTGCCAGTGCAATAAATTGCTCATGCATATGTACATTTAATTTTTTTGACCTTAATTGAGATAAAATCACTGAAGTGCTTGAATGTTTTATTTCATACAATGGGAACAGTACTAAGTTACTAATTAATGTTATCATATTATCAGTTCTTACCACATGATTCACTAATACCAGCACATCTAAGTCAACTCATTTATGTAATAACTAACAGAAAGTATAAGGTCATGGTCAGTATGACCATAATCATAAATATCCTCCCAGCCCATCTTACCAGCTAGTAGATGCATGAAGCTATAGAAGTCTCTTCACCTACCAACTGAGGTGCAGGGAGAATGACATTTCCAGCCCTTTCCCTCTCATGAGTGAGGCTGTGACAACCAGAAGCAGGATCCCATGACAATTCGATATTGCAGCCTCACTCACTTCAGGGAGAGAGTTGGAAATATAATCTTCCTTGCACTTCAATTGGTAGATGAATGGATCTCCATCTGAAATGGGTGCTGGCTGTTAAGTTGGGCTTGGAGAGGGTCAGGCCAGGAGATATTACTTTATAACTAATATGCTGATGCAGCATATCTGTTCATAATGATTGATTTAGGTTCTTCTCTTTCCCCCTCTAAATGCAGTATATAAATCCAGAGATTTCTTCATGTAAAATAATACACTTTTATGTGCTCCTTGTTATTAACAACTTTTGCACTTAACCACATGGTTTTAATTGCATCCCCATGTTTCTCAGCAACATGCCTCACAAATTCGGACACGTACCTTTATTTTCATCTGTGAAATATTGGACAGTATGTTATCAGCTCTAGTCAGGTTTGTAGGAAGTCCATCACATTTGTGGCTTGGGAAATCTTTCCTTCCAACACAGAGAAAAAAAATAATTTATCTGCCTCCATCTCTGCTATTGCCATGAGCTAGGAAGGAATAACCTCCAAGAAGCATGTTTCTCTACTTGTACACTGTCTGACATTGTCACCAGGCATATCTTTCTGTCTAAGACTAGGTGGTCACAGTATCCACACTGGCAGTCTCTTTAGTGTTGATAGCACAGCAGGATGTCTGAGGTGGCAGTCTTGCTAGGGCACATCTGTCCCTCTTAGCATTCATATAGCTAATGTCTCACTTTCATGACTAATGCAAATTGGGTTGCTTCGTCCAAACATGTTAGCCTCATTAGCAGGTGCACACAGATTGGCATGTGACATATAGTCACTCTGCTTCTGCTTCCCACCTCCAGCCACTACTGGTTGCATCTTGTCCCCTGATTGCTACTGGCTTGGAAATAAATAATGAAGCAGATGTAATCTGATTCTTTGAATATTAGCTCTCTCTCTCTGTGTGTGCACGTGTGGGCAGATTTGAGGAAGCCCAGAACTTGGAAAGTTACTTTGTGGCTTACAACTTCTAGAATCCCACAGCCAGCATGGACAGTGGTTGGAGATTTCTGGGAGTTTCAGATTACCAAAGTAACTTTTCCAAACCACAGCATGTTGGGATATTTTGATTACATTCCTCCTCAGTTAAAAATTGTGCCAGGTGCAAGACAGCCTAAACCAGAGCTTTCCAAACTTTTCATGTTGGTGACACACCTTTTAGACAGGCATCATTTTATGACACAGTAAATCAGTAAGTGGAGGCAGCCTCTTCACCCGTGCCTGGCCAGCCCCCACCCTTGCTGGGGTATTGCTCGGCCTGGGTGGTTGTAGCAGGGGCAGGAGAGACAGCTCCTCCACCTGAGCCTGGTCCACTGCCAGCGCCCTTGCCAGGGTCTTCCTTGGCCTGGGGTGGCAGCAGAGGCAGACCTTTCATCTGGGCTTGGCCCATCATGGCAGCAGAAGAAGCATCTTCTCCACCCGTTACATTTGCATGACATACATACACACTGCAGATGACACACCAACGTGTCATGACACACAGTTTGGAAAGCTCTGGCCTAAACAGTTGCCTATAAAGGTGCCCCACGTTGGGATAAATGACCTGTATTGGACACTGGCATTTCCTACTGTACTTGTGACAATGAGGTGAACAGTCCAAAATTATTGAGAGGGAGGATGAAGCAAAAGTGTTTCAGTTGTTCAATCACCCTAATGCCACATCAGGAAGTTTTAACCTAAATTGTGTAGCACCGTACTGAGATGGGAAAATGGCATAAGCAGTCATTTCCCAACTTCTCAATATTTACACATAAATGTGATTTGAGAAACTGGCACAAGCACTCTGTCTCATTATTATTCCCCCATGCAAAATCTCTCTTCATTGGTAAAATCTATAATACTTGTTTTGTACTATAGTACTTGTAGTAAAATCTATACCATTTGTTCGGACCTGGGAGAATGTGGCTGAAGCTTATAATCCCTTGATCTGGGATATATATTTATTGCTGTAATCTGCATTGTGCACTTTAATGCTAGCCCCTTCCTTATTGTCCTTTTTCTGGAAGGCAAACACTATTTTAAAAATTTATTTAGGCAGGCTTTTGGAAATCTTTTTAAAAAACTATTCCATTTTTTAAAATTCACTGTTATTATAAACTACCTTGAATCTCATGTTTGGGAGACAGCTGGGATATATGTTCAATAAATAATGAAATAAATAATTCCTAGGTTCAGGTTTTCATCAAAGAAAATGTAGTTCAGATTTTCATCCAGCCCTGTTGATACAGTTCTTAAACAGGCGGACACATAACTGAACACAGTCTTCTAGGTGAGATCTGGCCAATACACAAAAGAATGTCACTTGTATTTCCCATGATCTGGACGTCTGTTAATGCAGCCTAGAATTATATTACCTTTCTTTGCCACTCTATCACACTGTTGACTCCTGTTTAGCTTAGGGTCTAACTAATATGCCCAAATTCTGCCAAGCCAAATGCCACCCATCTTATATTTGTGCATAAGATTTTTCTTTTTATGACTAACACAGAACATTCTGTTTATCCTACTGAAATTTATTTTGTCTGCTTTGGCTCAGTTCTCCAACTTGTTAAACTCATCCTCAACATCTTCAGTCTTGAGCTATTAGTTCCCAGTTTGGGTGGCAACTAAAAGCATCCCTTCTACTTCTTCACCCAAGTCTTGAACAACACCAGGCCTACGGCAGAACCCTGGCATGGGGTACTTTACTTGTCTCTTTTCTCTGGGATGATAAGAAACCTCAATTAGGTACAAATCATCTAACAGGAGCATCATCTAGCTCACAGATTTTCCACATTGTTCATGAGAATATCATGGAAGACATTTCCAAAAGGTGAAACTAAGATATATAACATTCACGGTATCCTCTGTCCACCAAGTCTGTAACTCAATCAATACAAGATATAAAAATAGCCTTCCATCTCTTACTTTGAAGAAACACACGTTGGCTCTTAGTAATGACTATTCTCAGTTTCTTAAGTTCTCTCAGATAGACCGAATCTATGATCTTTCCTGCTGTTAACATCAAGTGGACTGATTGATAGTGGCCCCCTTTTCCTCTTCTTTTTGAAGGGCATATTGTTGGATTATGCATTTTTCCCAAAGCACCTTGCATTAGTAACATAATATGAGAAAATAACACATAGCAGGGTTCTTAAATTGTTGTAATAGGGCTCTACATGGCAAGGGGTGAGACAGGCCTCCTTCAGGAAAGCAGAAAGAATGAGCTGCTGCTGAGCAGGAGAACAATGCTTCAATGAGACAGTCATCAATCTACAACAATGGTCATTGCCACGGCCACCAGATGGGGATTTGGATAAGGGGTAAGCAAAAGTAGATATAAATTTTATGGAAGGCGATGGGTGCTGGTTTAGGACTGGGACTGGCAATTATCTTTCATTCTGAAGCTTTCAGGGCCAAATAAACCATAAAGTATTTTTTAAAATAAATATGATTTATTCAGGGAAGAGAACAATATGTACAGGACAGTAACTGACTTCAAAATCAGTTGTTCACTAGACATAGCACTGTAAAGTCTACAAAGTTCAACACAGGATCTTACACCGTATTACAGATGGTGATGATCTCTGATCATGGAACACAGATGCTTGAGGTACCAAAATGTCTTGGACTACCCCTGAAGGTGATACTGGCTTCATGGATTTTATTTTATTTTATACTAGATCATTGTACAAAAATAAATCTAGGCATGGAGAGATGCATCTTTTTGCAGAGAGACAGAAAGAAAGGAGATAAAGGTGCAGATACAAAGGCCTGGTTGAACTAGGGCCACAATTTATTAACTCCAATGAGAATGAACAGCAGAGAGGAACTCAAGTGCAGTGGCAACCTACTCTAAGGTAAAGGCCTAAAGCCTGTCAGATGAGGATGAATACATCTGACCTAGGGAAAGGAGTGAAGCAACACTTCCATTCCTCTCCCCCAGCTGTGCTGTCAAGTCTGGAGCATGACCTTACAAAAAATACCCCTTCCAGTGCCTCACACCTCTGGGTAGCTTCTGATGGTTGATCTTTAAGATCCAGCCACATCCTGCACATAGGCCCCATACAGTGATGTAGCTTGATGTGAGTGGGTGGGGCAGGGGCTGGGATGGAGGTGTGTGGGCGGGGTGATGGTGCATGTGGGCGGGGTGATGGTGTGCATGGGAGGGGTGAAGGTGCACAGGGAGGCAGGCAAGGAGCAGCGGGTCCCCCAAAAAGTGCTGCCCAGGATGCACTGCCCCCCTTGCCCCTCATCCCTACACTACTGGTCCGATAGACCTAGAGTGTAAGTTTCTGGCTGGCCTGTCTCCCTAATTTGAACCACTCCCACATCCCTGACAAATTGTGACCAACTGGCTGAAATGCAGACAGAATGGCACCCAATTCAACTTAAGTCAACTGTGCAGAGTAGGCACTCCCTCATACCTAGAACAAATGACCTCAGTATTCCTACTTGGCCTCCTAGGATGACTGGCTAAACTTGCACAGAATCAAGCGGGCAGGGGTGGTGCTGCTACATAGAAATTGGCCTGAAGAGAAAAAGAAGCGGGCTTAAATAACATTGGCTTCCCTTCAAAGATGGTGCATGACTGCATGCAAAGGCATAGCCATTGTGTCTCCCTGCAAATGGCATCCCCATTTGCTAGGAATTGGATCTGTGTCAGTTTTGTATGTTCTTCAAAAAAACCAACCAACCAAACAAACAAAAAAATAAACAAAAACAGTCTGTTTCATTGTGACAGTAACAACACAGCAAATTATTTTTTCTCTTTTTGAAATGAAATATACAAATTTATATGCATTTTACACTAAATGTCATTTTATTATATATTCTAATCTAATGTGTGTAATGCTGTATGCCTTTTATTTTTTTTTATTTTTTTTTGGATCAAGACCTACCGTATATCATAGCATTTGGGGAAGTGCAAAGACTGAGGAATCACTGCATTATAACCTGTATATTGATTTTGGAAGTACAGTTGGGGCTGGTTCCCTTAAAAAGATGGCGTGAACCAAATCCTAAAACATCTCTTAATAAATCACCAGCAGAGATTTATGCTAGTATTCTGCAGAGTGCTTAGAATCATATTTAATCCAAGCTTCATGTTCATTAAAATCCAGCAAGCCCTGTCCTGAGTGGATCTTAATTTTTTGATAGTCCCAGAAAATAAATTAATGGCTACTGTCTGTGACTTCCTTGAAAATCTCATTCTTTCTAACCCTCTTGCTGCAGCAACTTGGCTTTAACAATCACTAAAGTCTTTACGTGAATGTTCAGTGAAATATATACAAGGGGATCTTGATACCACACTGACTTTGTTCATTATTTTGGCCATTGCTTGTTTGTTTGTAGTTTATCCTAATCCTAAATATTGATGCAAAAAAAAATTAATCTCATTGAAGGGCAATATTACAGTCACTGGGGATGAAACAACACAGTAATTTAATGCAGAGCAGGAGAACAATAAGTCCCCAAGGTAACAAGCATGAATATGAGTGTATATTTTAAAATGTATTTTTTCTTTAATTTTCCATCATCTCCTTCCTCCAAATGTTTTGATTTTCCAATTGCTCTTTGCTGCTGATATTATTTAGATAAATTATTTTAGAAAGCAAGGCAGGGAAAAGAAGAAAAGAGCAAATCAAAGAAAGGCAATTGAAATGACTTGTTAGACTTTTACAGAACAAGGTCACAGTGTCAAGTCTTTTAGGAAGACACAATTAAGTAGAAGGAGGATGAAGAAGAGAGAAAGCTACCAGAGGGGGGTAAAACCATGAGACACATGTCAGCCCCAATATGATTTCTGGAATTATGTGACAAACTAGACAAAAAGGCCCTTTTACCTGTTTAGTCTTCTGGCCTCCTAGGGAGTCCCATTAAAAGCACACTTGCCATTGCCTTGATAAAATAAGTGCTTGTCTAGAACATTTTTTTTCTTTCTTTCCAGGTGCTTTCACAAATGGATAGTTGATGTGAACGTCATCAGGATTCTCCGCTTGCCAAGCCTTCCAAGATTTTAGAGCATGGTTTTTGATCCTGCATGCAGAAGCACACATATATCCTTCTCAAGTGGCAACAAAGTACAATCACTTGCATATTCTTACTGGGTCCAGTAACCAGTGGGATACTGGTATATTTGGATGGGCAGGTTCTTATTATGACAGTCTTCATGGAATGCCCCCAAGGAAAGTCTAAAAATGCAGGCAGTTGTGTTCATCCATATTAACAAATCAGTTTTAGCAGTTTCTATCTTCAATAGGAGTAGTTCCACACACATCTGGTTCAACAATTCCAACTTTGAACACAGTGGAGTGTTATCTCTGGTACAGCCATAAAAATCTGCTAAGCAAACAATTTTGTAATCCCCCTCCCCCAAATCTTTCAGTGGCATGAAATGAGAATCCCTCCCCATCTCTCTATCTTTCTCCTTCCTCTGCCCTCAGTTCTTGTGTTTTCCCTTTCCAAGGAACTTGGAATGCTTGTGAGAGATTTACTTTGGACAAAGAACAGCCCTTGAAGTAGGGATGAATCTGAGGATATGATTCATAACTCACTTTGGGCATGGGTAGCCTTATATACAGAAGTGGTCCAAATAATCATAATTTGTCTTGGATTCATCTCCCATTTGAAGCATTTGGACAAACATATGAAATATCATATCTCCAAAGGTACTTGGAATGGAGTCTGACATACTGATTCACTTATATTATTGTTGCTGTATGCCTTCAAGTCATTTCAGACTTATAGAAACCCTACGGCAAAGCTATCGTGGGGTTTTCTGGGGCTGAGAATGTCTGGCATACCCAAGGTCACCCAGTGGATTTCCATGACTGTTTCTCTCTGCTGATTTTTGTTTTTGTGTGCCTTCAGGTCATTTCTGCACTGGCGGAGCTTGGAGTGTGTGGAGGGGGGGTAGGAGGGGGCAGGGCTATGGCATGATGCTTGGTCACAGTGTGTGGAGGGCATGGCCATGGTGTGTGGGGGATTGGCTGTGGCACATGAGGGCATGGCTAGGAGCAGAGACTCCCCAAAAAATTGCTGCGGGGGGCGAACAACCCCCATTGCCCCCCCATCCCTATGCAACTGCATTTCCAACATACAGTGACCTTAAAGTGAACCTATCATGGTGTTTTCTGGGTCTGAGAGTGGGTGTCCATGGACGAGCAGGGAAACAAACCCTGGTCTCCAGGGTTGCATTCCAATGCTCAAATCACTACAGCATGCTGGCTCTCATGACATTTATAGGATACCCCAAAATCACTGTGGACTGCCATATCAGTTACAAATACTGTATTCGTTGCCTATCCCAAAGTAGTATTGTTGCAATTACCACACTGGTTGGCTGCTCTACAGAAGAATGGAGGAGAGGCACCATCTTGTCACTCACCTTAGGCAGCTAAATGTTAGCCACAGCGGCCATGTCTATTTTGTGGACAAGGCCAAGTGAGTTTAGTGATTTTTTTTTTACTTTTGTTTGGTTAGTGCTGTACAGGGAGCCAGCATGATATAGTGGCTTGAGCATTGACCTAGGACTCTGGAGACCAGAGTTTGAATTCTTGCTTGGCCATGGAACCCCACTGGGTGAGCTTGGGCAAGTCACACTCTTTTCCCTTCAGAGGAAGGCAATCACAAGCTGTGATAATGGGGCTTCCCATTATCTAGAATTAGCAAAAAGGGGGACACTTCCCTCTTCAGGTAAACCAAGGGTTAATAAGGTGTTGGGATTAGATTACATTTTAGTATGTGGTCAGCATCATAGGTCATGTGGGTCAGCATCACAGGTCATAGGGTGAGAACTGACCAATCAAAAAGAAAAGAAGTGAGCATCTTCAGGATGCTTCCAGATGCTTCGAGGGAGAAGTTATAAAACTTCTTGGAGACCATGTGGCCGAGAGACAACAAGGAGATAACAAAGGGATAACAACCAAGGAACCTCCTGGAGGGGGGTTCTGTGCCAGTAGCAGGCTGGAGGCCATAGGCCTCGCCTCCTGGCCTTCCTTTTAGAACATCTAAGCCTGAGAACCATCTGTGAGTACTAGACTAAAGTTATCTAGTTGCGTTAGGAACTTTTCTGTTATTTTGGAGGCTGGCTGATCTAAAGAATGTATCTGTGCTTTTATATCTGTTCTTTCTGTAACTAAGCGTGCCTGGGAAGAGGGAGCTTCCCATGTGGGGTGATTTGCCTTGTTTATTTGAATATCTTTAATAAATACTTTCTGTAAAAGACTCTGTTTCTCTCCTTCCCACGCCAAGCTAGGTAGACTGGGGGAAAAGGAAGATCCTTAAGCTTAGGGATGTACGTGGTTGGACAGGGTCCCGCTGTACTGTACAACTGTCCAGATAATTCATGATTCAGCGGGTGGTGGCAGCGAAGATGAATTAACAGCTAAAAATCATAAAGGCTGGAATATACATCCCAGCAGCGCATGGTGTCATTTTCCAGCCTCACATGGTGGCGTATGGTGGGATGTGGCATTCCCAGCCTCACACAAGCCTCTGAACAAACTATGCAAGAAAACCCCATGATAGATTCATCTTAGCGTAGCCATAAGTTAGAAATGACCTGAGGGCACACAACAACAAAGTGCTGCACAGAAGGCCACTTCCCTATTTTTGGAGTGGTTGTACCTTCTCTGGAGAACTTGAATGACATTTTTAATTCAGGAAGCATTCCATTTACTTTAAAAAGATAAAGCAGGGGTTGGCAAAATGCAGCCCATGGGCTGCGTGCACTCCCTGGCCTGTTTTTGTGGTCCCGAGTAGCCCCCAGATTTTAAAAAGAAGTTTTGTAAAAGAAAAATTAAAAATGTTTTTGCCTAAAATGCCCTCTAGAAGAAGTAGAAGAATATCTTGTATAGTGAAGGTACATGGATCCCTTCCTCTTTCCCCCAAAAAGAAATCAAAAAGATGCCCTCTTCTATTCCAGCTTCTTTTTTGTGCTGTCTTTTTTCTTCAGTCCCTGAAATCTTCAGCGCGACATCACTTTTTACCATCAGTAAAATCTAACTGCTAGTAAATAACACGTTACTATTAGTAATCTTATCAAGTACAATCCATGGCTGGGTCATGCCAAACAGATGTTCTCCTTATCCTTAGCCCACTCATGTTAGCAGAACCTGGGGAACAACTTGGATTTGCTGTCAGTTAAGTGCTTTGGCTCTTCAAAGACATATGCAGCATAAATGCACAGAAAAATACAGTGAAGTCCGCCAGCCCTCTAAATAAATGTTGTGAGGGAATTTTAACCAAATAGGATTAACATAAAGTAGATTGAAATACAGTTTGAACTCTAAATGGAGAAAAGAAGCATGAAAACTGGCCCTATCTGGTTATGGCTCATCTATGTGCATGTACATTTGGCAGAGGAAAGCTTGAGGTGCTTTTGAAATAAACAAACATATATCTGCTTTCAAACTACAGCTGTAAGATAGATTTTCTTCTTTCATGCTGATTCCCTCTTAGTAGAGATGCAACCCAGCATCTGGTATTTGTGCAACCTAAACTAATGTAGCAATATCCAAGGCATGTGCTTGCAAGCCATATTTTCCTGCCATCTGGGAAGAAAAGTCACCTTTCCAGAAAACAATGTCACCTGCTTTGAAATCAATGCCTCTGTTCCTTGCAATTCATAAAACCTTCTCAAGAAGTCTAAGTGTATCACTGATGCATGCCAAGAGGAGTGTGACTGGATGAATGAAAGGCCACATCTCTTTTACCAAATTGCTTCTCTTTACTGAACTAGTTAGAACCAGCTACAGGAGCTGCCACTGTGGTATGTTGAAGTAGGGTGTACACTTCATGTTCTACACATGCATGCCTTTGAGAGGTACAGAAAGCCCTATATAACATCTCCAAGCTTGGCAAGAGAAATGTATATACTGGGAAGCTCAGAGGAGCCAGGGCTGATGTTGTAGGGCATATGGCTGAAGCTGTAGGTTATAGGGTTGAAATACTATGATTTCACTTTGTGACTTGCAGGGACAGCAGTGCGAACTGTCCCCCCTCCACCTCAGGTTCCCTTGTTCCCACTGAACTGAATACAGGATCCTAGGAAGAGGGATTGATGTGTGTGATAATGGGGCTTCCCATTATCTAGACTTAGTTAAAAGGGGGACACTTCCCTCTTCAGGTAAACCAAGGGTTAATAAGGTGTTGGGATTAGATTACATCATAGGTCATGTGGGTCAGCATCATAGGTCATGTGGGTCAGCATCATAGGTCACAGGGTGAGACTTGACCAATCAAAAAGGAAAGAGGTGAGCATCTTCAGGATGCTTCCAGATGCTTCCAAGGAGAAGTTATAAAACTTCTTGAGAGGCCATGTGCCAGAGAGATATCAAAGGGACAACAAAGAAACAACAAAGGAACTGCCGTAGCAGGCTGAGGCCTAGCCTCACTTCCTGGCCCCTTCCTACTAGAACATCTAAGCCTGAGAACCATCTGTGAGTATTAGACTAAAGTAGTTAGTTGCGTTAGGGACTTTTCTGTTATTTTGGAGACTGGCTGATCTAAAGAATGTGTCTGTGCTTTTATATCTGTTCTTTTGTAACTACTTGTAACTAAGCGTGCCTGGGAGGAGGGAGCTTCCCTTGTGTGGTAATTTGCCTTATTTGCATACCTTTTATAAATACTTTCTGTAAAAGACCCTGTTTCTCTCCTCCCCACGCCAAAGCTAGGTAGACTGGGGGAAAAGGAAGATCCTTAAGCTTAGGGATGTACATGGTTGGACAGAGTCCCATTGTACTTTCCAGATAATCAGAATTCAATGGGTGGTGGCAGCAAAGATGAATTAAAAGCTAAAATTCATAACAGGCTGGGATATACATCATAACAGGCTGGAATATACATCCCAGCAGCACATGGTGACATTTCCAGCTTCACAATGTGTTTCCCAGCAAAAAATATATTGTGAGCTATTCTTGCAAAATGTTTTGGGGTGACTTGGAATTGAATGGGTCAGTCCTGGTGCAGGTAAACAATGCAATGTATGAGGGTGAAATAGCAGGATTGGAATCAGGTATGAATATTATGTATTGACTTTCTTTGTTTTATAAATGTAAAAAATAACAACAACAACAACAACACAAACTATTCTGTTATGTCAACATAGTTTCCTGCCTTTTTTGGATCACCCCTTGAAAGCACAACTATGAGGAATGTCACAATAAGTGCCCACATTTCAAAAATACTAATGGTGTCACTGGCCAAACTGACTTGTTTAGTTTGTTATTAGCCTATTATTGCCAGGGATACTTTATCACCTGAAACAATCAGAATGAAACTAGACTCATATTTCCTATTGGGCCAGTTACTGGGTATTCCTCAGTAAGTTGTCTTTCTCTCAGCCTTAACTTCTCCCCCACGCCCTAGAATTATTGTGAGAACAAAATTATTATCTCCCAAGTTGGTAGTACCTGGAGCTCTCTAGAGCAGTCTTTCCCAACTTGGGATGTTTCAAACACCACATTCTGTTCTCTCAGATCATTAACCATGCTGGATAGGTTGATGGGAGATGCAATCCAAACATCTGGAGGGCATCGGGTGGGGGAAAGTGGCCTTAGAAGAAGAGCGAGAGACATATGCCAGAAATAAATGAAGACCAACAGCATTTATTCCCTTTCTTCTCAACGTAGTACTGTATGCACAGTATTGGTATAACCATGGGCTAGCAGGATATGAGCAGCAGGCTGAAAGAGCACCAGCAGAGCATGCAACGGCTAACCAAATTATTCTAAACAACACCACAAATGACCCCTCCCCAAATGAACCTAGTGAGAGCTATTATTAATATCAAGGACATGCCATGCCTTGGAATATATCTGTGCCACGGAAAGAGATACGGCATCTTTAAATTACTGGGTGAAATAGATAAAGAGCTGGAGAGCTGCCAAGGTAAAAGTTGTAAAACTGGATTGATTTTTGCTACAGCTTGCTAAGGGCTCCCTAGAGCCAGGATGCAATGTTCAAATATAATAATTGATAGCCTGAAAAAATATTTCTGATAAGCATGCCACTGTAACACACAGCCCTGCTGGAGATGAAGTGAGCCTTTGTATTTCAGCT
The DNA here is from genome assembly GCA_948474755.1 of Ctenosaura bakeri. Classification (NCBI taxonomy): domain Eukaryota; kingdom Metazoa; phylum Chordata; class Lepidosauria; order Squamata; family Iguanidae; genus Ctenosaura; species Ctenosaura bakeri. The sequence goes on along the minus strand of CAOLHI010001704.1, from coordinate 353,753 downwards.
AACCTGACGAACCAAAGTGACCCAGATCCACTGTTCACTACCATGATTACACACAGACTCTCCTCTTCCACACACACACACACACACACACACACACACAGCCACCCCACACACATACTCCCCCCTTCTCGGATGTGCTTTTTCCAGCTGTACAGAAAATGGCTCTGGCCTTCAAATAAGGGCATTTGTTAAATGTTGTTGCAGAAAAGTAATTATCTAACAATCAGGCATATACAGGGGATGGAAGGGAAGGAGTGGACTGAGGATCAGTGGGGAGGGGGAGTGTAATGCTTCTACTAATGGCACCCTTGAATTCCCATGGGGCAACTACACTGACCCTCTTCGCCTGCTTTCACTTAAGTCTGCTAACCATCCTGTGCTTCAAACTTGTCCATGTCCAAATTGGTTCAAGATTCAATTGGACGCACTACCTTTTTAAAAAAAGATTTCTCTGAACATGTTTCAGCAGCAGTGGAAAGGGGATAATGTATCACCTCAAACATGGTAAAGATGGTGAAGATTTTAAAATTGCCTTAAATACCACCTACCTATGTGTGTGTGATGTGTCTGAGAGAGAGAGATAGACAGACAAGAGAGAGACAGTGGCTATTTCTGCACTACACTGTTATACTGCTACTATTCCACTTTCAACCTCCTGTGGAATCTGGGGCTTGTAGTTTACTGAGGCTAAAGAGTTCTCTGGCTGAGAATTCTAAATGTCCATCCCTAAAATGCAAACCCCAGGGTTCCACAGGATGTTGAAAGTGGAATAAGAACATTATAACAGTGTAGTGCAGAAACAGCTCTAGTCCAGCACACAGATCATTATGCTACACCAGCAATCAAATAAAATCACAGTAGGACTGAATCTATCAGATGAATTCTTCTATGAGTACAATGGACTGCCAAAAAAGATGAATGAATGAGTCTAGGACAAATTCAGGCCTGAACTCTCCCTAGAAGCCAGAACCACTAAACTGAGGCTAGCATACTTTGGACATATTATGAGACAATATGACTCCCTGGAAAAGACAGCAATGCTGGGCAAAGTGGAAGGCAGTAGGAAAAGAGTATTATAGTTAGATTGATTCCATCAAGGAAGCTATGGCCCTGAGTTTGCAAGACCTAAGCAGGTCTGGTGATGACTAGGGCTCTCAGAAGTTTTTCATTCATAGGATCATTATAGTTGAAGGTGATGTGACAGCAGATATCAACATATTCTTCCATTGTCATTCAATTTTACTCCTCCTAAGATGGCAGGTCTTTTTAGGATGAGGAGACAGGGAGAACGCAACCATGCCTCAGAGGAAATGCTGAGCAATGGCAGGGTTAATAGCCTATTGTTTGGCTGCATGCTGCTTACTCATGACTATCCTCCACCTATGTTATGCGTTTATTTCTTTAAAATTTTTAATTCCCCACTTTGGCCTGAATTGAGCCTCTACCAGATGATTGATACAGATACTAATATGATGAAAACATATAATGGTGAGGAAATGGAGGGCCTTATAAAAGTTTTTGGACTCCAACCCCCATCATCGTGGATCCTTTGATCTTGCTCCTGGTGGAAATTGAAGTCCAACAACGCCTTGAGGGTCAAAGGCCCCCCCACCTCTGCAGTAAGCTATGATATTGAATGGTAGTTGCTAACTTTCTTGTTGTGTGTGTTCAAGTCATTTCTACTTATGGAAACCCTAAAGTAAAACTATCATGGGGTTTTCTTAGCAGCTAATCAAGAATATTGATGTTGGTCTTTAGCTGTGCTTTTCACTGCAGCTGTACTTAAGCACTGAACTTTAGGGACAGTCTTAGGATGTCTAGCATGACACTTCCACTGTTGGGGTGCTGTGTCCATTTGTAAGAAGGTGCCTTCCTTAATTCCCCCCCCCTTTTCTGTACTGACCCTATCTGTGCTGACACTAATACACACAGTCTCTTTCTGTACAAGCAGAGATACGTATCACAAATACTGGAGTACAGAAAACTGCATGAATTGGCAGGATTGGCTCCAGTGACTGTACAGATTTTTAAATTTCATTTTTTTCAAACAAAGCAGATTTGAAGATGGCTGGCATAAAAATCCCTGGAGCTGTTTACAATTTGTTAGGGATTATTTTGGCTTTAAAATACTTAACTGTCTCCTCAAATTTCATGTACCCCTAACAAGTCATTGCTCTTCTGGCTTTCCAATGCAGGTCAATGGAAGACTACAAGATAGTTCTCAATCTTGATTCAGCTTTGGACTCCAAAGCAGGTCAGATTAGTTCTGAATCAAACAGGGGCCCACTTCTAAACATGGAATTTAGCTACAAATCAAATTGGGAGGACCAATGAACAGCCCTAATTCTATTACTGTGAAAGAATAACATAGTTGCCCTACAGTACTCAAAAAAACAGAAAAGCAATGTGTTCGTTTTAACACTTTCCCTCCAAGATCAGCATATTCCTATACTCTTAAAGCTGTTTAGTGACATTTAAACCCACCCAGATGTATGCAGTTTTCCCCAAGAATGATTAAGTGTTCCTCCTTAAGCATGGAGAGCAGCAAAATAAAAATTAGATATACTTTCTGAAAGATATGAAATAGATTGTATGGAAAGAAGCTAGGAGTTTCATTTTCCATCCTGCAACATCTCTGTTCTTGATGTGACTGATAGAGAAGCAATAACGCATTCTTCGAAGAAGCTGCACTCATAAATCAAACCTCCCTTTGGTCCAGAGTGTGATCGCTAGGGAAAGGATGGGGTATTGGTATGATGCCTTTGAAAATTGCCATTAGGGGATCCTGCTTGCATTTCTATGGTCAGTGGTAACTTTTAAAGAAAAATTAAAATGAATCTTTTTAAAAACATGCCAACTGTAATCAAGGAAATGTATTCACACTGGTTAATAACTCATTATATAAGGTCAGTATTCAAAGAGAGAGTAAGTTTAATTTACAAGCATTATTAGGGAATAAGCACTCTAAAAATGCTTCCCCATTGATTGTTTCTTCTGCAACTGGAAACACACAAGTTTGCCAGTATTTGCATTGTGGTTAGTATAAAAGAGGGATTCAGGTAGAACAAGGAAATGTTACTTTTGGGACTGTAGCTCCCCAAATCCCTCAGATACCATTGGGGGTTGCAATAGAAACTGACCTTTTCCAAACTCTGGTTGAAACACATATACCAGGTATATATATCTTGAAAAGGGCTCCAACAGTGGCATCAATGTATTAAAATCTTGTGGTAATATATGATTTATTGTATCATCTTGTTTTGCAGTCAGAATAACTAGACACATTTATCGTAAGTTCATAATAAATGTTTACATGCTACTTGTAAATGCTGGTTGAAAAAGCATGCCTTAGTTTGCCTACAATATTAGTGACCGAAACACAGTGGGCATCTTTCCAGTCTTTCATTGGTTCTCTGCCTACAGAACTATGATCATCCACCTTGAAGAGGTACAGTCCACTTAACTACCTAACTCTGTTGCATTCTGCTATACTATACTCTTCAACTGTCTCCATTTGGCAGAGACAAATTTGGCAGGCATTCCCTTGGCATCCCACTTTTTCAGCTGCTTTTAAAATGTCTTAGCATCGCCCTCCTTCTTCCACTTTCTCTCTTTATCCTTAGCTTACATTAATTAGGGCAAACTTGAGTTCAGAGTGCAAAAGCAGTTTGCATTTAACTCAGGAAAGAGGAAAAGAGGGGAAGGGAAGGGACAGCATCTTGCCCTTCCCAGTAATTTCAGGCAAAAGCAAACTGTTGCAGCCTCTTGTAGTTTGTGTGTGCTTCCTCCATAATAACTTTTGCCATCTAAACTATGTTCTGATATTTCTTGGCCACATGTGTCCCAGTTTTAAATTGTGAAATGTTTGATGGTATGCAAGATTTTTCATGTCTTGGCTAAGTCATTAATCAGAATGGAGATTGCAGCCAAGAAATCAGAAGAAGACTTGAGTACTGTCTGGAAGAGAAGCTATGAAGGAACTAGACAAGATCCTGAAGTGTAAAGATAAATCATTGAAAGCTAAAGTTAGGATTGCCCATGCCATCATATTTCCAATTTCTATTTGGAAAACTGGACAGTGAAGAAAGCCGGTAAGAAGAAAATCAACTCATTTGGAGTGAGTTGATTACTCTGTTAGTACTCGAGAAAAGTTCTACCTATATTGTAGACCAGAACTTTCTAAAATTTTCATGTTGGCAACACACTTTTTCGACATGCGTCATTTCATGACATCATAATTCAGTAAATGGAAGCAGCCCTCCACCCAAGCCTGGCCTGTTTCCCTCGCCGGGGTCTACCTTGGCCCTGGATTGTAGCGGTGGTGGCAGGAAAAGTGACACACCCACAAACTGTAGCCGACACACTAATGTGTCACAACACACAGTTTGGAAAGCTCTGCTGTAGATTGCCATAAAAACAAATAAATGGTTCCTAGAGCAAATGAAGCCTGAACTCTCTCTAAAGGACAAGATGATTAAACTGAGACTTCCTGCTTTGGATATATCACAAGAAGACATGACTCACTAGAAAAGACAATAATGCTTGGTAAGGCAGTAGGAAAAGAGGAAGAGTGCATTACAGATGGAGGGACTCTATCAAAGAGAACACATCCCTGGGTCTGTGGGACCTGAAAAGGGCTGAGGATAGGGTGACTTGGTGGTCTTCTTATTGTTACTGTTAAGGACTGCATGTCAGCAGTAGAAGGGGCAGAGCCTAAGACAGGTGACCTTGTCCACATTTTCTCCTTGTTTCTTACCATTCTGTTCTTTTTGTCTCCTTCTTTCCTATACCCTTCTTCTCTTTTTCTCTTCCTCATGTGCATAGTGAAGTACTTTGAACTGATAATTTCCAAGATACTTTTGAAATTAGGCCAAGGGCTGTGTGAGACCAGGATGGGGGCCATGTGTGAACTCGGGACCATAGGTTGCCCACAATTGTAGTAGATCTGTTATAGTAAGTTCTGTTGGTTTCAATGAGCATACTTAAAATATGACTAAGCCTGAATTTAGCAATAAATTAGAATGATGATGATGATTAGATACATGTGATCCTATTCTATATGTATGAAAAATAGTAAAAAGTGCTGAATGGATAGTTATGAGAGAGAGTATACTCACAAAACCAAAAGAAACTCCATGTACAAATATTATTGATGGCTCTTCCTCAGAACTTGGAAAGGTTAATTCTTTTCAGCTTCTTTCCAGAACTCCCTAGTCATACTGGTCATTAGCCACACAGGCTGGTAGAATTTGGGAGTTGCAGTCCAGAAAATAACCATTCAAAATTCTTTTCTCCTACTATAAAACCAAGCACCAATAACAATAACTGTAAAAATAGTCTTCAGGACTTAGTGTTCTGTGTTCAAATCTTTCAAATCAAAACTTTCCCAAGATTGTGTTGACATGGCACTTTGCTTCCGTTTAATTTCTGCAGTGTCCAAAAGTGGTGTCATTTCCCCTACTACTTCCAGACATATGCCTGATGAAGTAATTTATTTTTAGTCTTTTAATAAACTTTAAACTTAAACACATCATGACAGCCACTATGGGAGATAGTGCAATACTGAAATGCCAAAGGGATAAGTGGAATGTTAACATTAAAAATGTATTTTGTCAGAAGTTTTCAGATGGTTATGAATGAGTAATAAATGTTAAATACGAGGTGGTTCTTCTGACGTATGGAATTCTATCTTCATTTTAATGTCTTGATAGCTGCACATTTGAATGGCTGATTTTTTAGGAGGCTGAATATTCATGCACCAATATGGAAATGTCGTTTTAACTATTATTTCCAAATCTGAATACACACAACTGTGTCTCACACCTTCCAGGGCTGCATTTATAATTATTTGATTGGAGAGCTGTGAAATGTACAATTTGGGAAAGGGTGAGTATCAAAGGCTAACTGTGCTTCAGTTTGTGTGTAAATTCAGGAAGTTACATAAGCTAAATTAGGTAAGTTTATACTAAAACTTGAACTGAACAAATTTCTCTCCCATTCCTATCCTCCATCATTCTGAAGATAGTCCGTGACAGTGTAGCATTCATTGTGATCTTCTTGGTCTAGCGTTGCTGCCTCTTCTAAACCTCTTCCACAAACTTGAGCCGGATGAGAAGGAAGCAGTAGTAGAGAGAAGTAGGTGAAGAAAATACAGTCACATCTTTCTTTACCAACTAGTTTTCTTTTAAGTACATGGATTTTAATGTATTCTTTGGGTTATTAATATTGTGAACTGCTTCAGTTGAATAATGGGACACAAGCCTCCTAAATAAATAAATAAATAAATAAATAAATAAATAAAAAGTGTGGAGGTGAATAAAACTATATTTAGACTATATTTAGTTCTGCCTTAGAAATGAAAAGTAATAAATATCAAATAAAATGTGGTTATCCAATTATACTGTTATGGGCTGGCCATATATTCATAAAGGAAAAGAACCATTGCATGTGTTTACCAATTTTCCATTCTATTGGTCCATCCCAGTCTGATCATTACAGGTTGATTCATTTCTCCTTATATTGATTTGTGTTCAAGTTCCATTGGGGGGGGGAAACCCTTTTGGAAATGGGTATGACTACGTCTTGTGTGCATGTCAACTGTTTATTATTATGTTTATTATCTTGAGCATCTCTACATTTTTTAAGGAGTATTCTAGTATACATTTGATTGAAACGAACAGAATGCTTGCTATGCTGTAATGGGTTTTGGAAGATAAGCACAATTTAAAATCACTGAAGATTTACCTGTATCATGGATAAGAACAGAGATAAGTAGTTTTGAGAAATTGTGGAAGGAAATAAAAACATATAATCAATATGATATATAATATGTTGATAAAGGATCTGGAGAGAAATAGTAATAGTAATGTAAGCTATTTGTCTTGTAATTTTTCTTTTTTTTCACATTTATGTTATTCACGTGGTGTTTTTGTTTTATTCTCTTATGTATTGCTATTTTTTCTTTATAATTAAGAAATAAAATAAAATAAAAATAAAAAATATTAAAAAAAAGAAATTGTGGAAGGAGATAGGATAAAACCAGAGACATTTTTGTTTGGAGTCAAAATTTGGCCCACTGAAATCTGTGGAGATAAGTGGTTGAATGAAGGGATATGTTTGATGTTTAGGAAAGTAACCTTTTATCACTTTCTCTAGGACTGCCAGTAAATTTTCATTACTAGTTTTTGAGAAGTTACTTGGTGTGTGAGATAGCTACCATCCAAAATGTCAGTAAATGAACACTGAAAAATGGTAAGAAAATATCTATGAAAGATGTGAGGGCTGAACTAAGGCAAGCAGAACAATGAATAAAGCATTGGGCTCAACAGCAGTCAATGATAGCCAGAGGACCTGTTCCCTGTCCTGTATCCTTTGTGATACTGGGTCAGTTCAGCAAATTGCTACTATATCGTCATATCATCAAATCAGCGGATACTCCTTCTTCAGAAAAGGGAGACAGCTAGACACAGATCTTGAAAATCTTCAGCGATTCCCAACTGACTACTACACAGCTTGCATGGGCAGCTACTTCAAAACAAATGCATTGCTTCGGGTGTCCAAAGTCCCATCTTTATCTCATATTTTGAATGTGGTATGTGCTAAGAGCAGTGATCTGAAAGTGCAGGAAGTGGAAGATGAAGCAAAAATAACAATAACAATTTCTGTTTGATTTGCTTATATTTATTGCTCCAAGCTTCATAGTTGTGAGATGCCATGAAGGAAGAATTGGGGGTGGGGGAGGTAAACCTGATTTTGCTGTTTCCAGTGGGAATACTTCACTTTCTTTTGCTCTCCACTTAATGTTAATAATGAAGCACTAGGACAGCTCTGGCAATTTGCAGGAAAAGCAAGTTATGTAATTCTTCCATGTAATAGCTGAAGACTGGAAAGAACTGGCCTCAAACTGTCTGAAGGAGAAAATGTTTCATATTAAATGTTTTAATTGCAGGGTAATATTTTTCTGCCTTGATTTTTTGAAAAAGCAAATCCGACCCATTTAATTTGCAGTATTAACTACATACATTTGTTCCCTGGTATACTTAATTAGGTCAATTTTAAATTTTAATGGCATCATTTTGCAAGTTTAGTTCTGGTGAGAGGAAGTTTTGAAATCCATTATATTCACACTTCAGTTGCAGAGGAGGCCACTGCGTATTAGTCTACAGATATACAATATTATGTCGTGGAATATTCAAAGAGGCAATGGGTGCAATCTAGAGAAAGTCAGGTAAGCTAGTATGCAGAATTAAGTATTTAATCCCATTGATATTAATGGGATTTAGTCATGTCTGAATTCTCCAGAATATGTCCTTTGGCACCAAGTATCAAACTGAGCCACCAGAAAATCATATCTGTATCTAATATAAGAGGTAAAGTGAGACTAAACAAGTAACAAGAAAGCAGAGGACCCCAAGGATAAGCATAAATTTGAAGGGTGGTGGTTATCAAGACAGAAAACAAAAACAAAACAAGAACAAAGGCCACTTCAGAAACAGCAAAAGTATATGGTCAGTAGGAGGCTTAAAATACAAGCTTGTTTTCTGCTGCTCCAGATACTAAAACACAAACCAGTGGATCCAAATTACAAGAAAAGAGATGTCACCTAAACATTACAAAGAACTTCTCTACTGTAAATGCTGTTCAACACTTTAGTAGACAGCTAGAATGGATCCTCTTTGGAGAGGATGGGCCTTTTTCAGAAGTGCTGTAGTTGTCCATTCCTGGATGACAGGGGGTTGGACAAGTTGGCCCCTGTGGTCCCTTCCAACTCTTCTTAAATCTATGATTCTGTGATATTGCGCCATGCTGTTCAAAATCAAAATGCAAGATTACTGTGTTACATGAAGATCTAATAGCGAAAGTGAATCCAGTCCTCTCTGAGGTTTTTGAATTCAAAGTGTTTCTCATCTGATTAAGAAATTCTTCTAAGGGAAAACCCATTTTCTACGGAATCTAGTCTGATACATGTTCAATATTGTGCCCTCTTCTCCATGTCCCAAGCAAAGGGACATGGGAAAGACTTTCACTTCTTCACTCCTTTCCTTTCACAGAACAAAGAAAAAAGGCTTGTTGCCAGGAAAACCCTTGGGAGGAAAGTTGTGTCTCTTAGCACAATATGTCAGCAGTAGGATTGACAACTGTATGAATTTATCTAGGGAAGCAAAGTAGTTTCAGCTAGCCCAATCTTCAGCAGCTTTACTCCAAATTGGAAGATTTCTCTCCACACTTTGTCTTTCATGCTTGTTCATTAGTATGTCACCTTACAGACATTTGGATATTACCTGGCTATGCCAGTGTTTATTCTCATTCATCGTTTTCTCTCGCACCTCCATCTGCAGATCTGCTCCATATATAGCCTATCACTAGTCAAGACCTTGGTAAAGTTTCTTTCTTTAGACAATAACCCGAATCCACCCCAGCCAATGACCACAATGGCTGGGAGATTCTGAAAGATGTAGTCCACAAAAATAACTTTCCTAAACTTTGGACTAGTGATCTAATATTCCAATTTCAGGCAAGGTTCTGGACCATGTGGAGGCCAATCAACTCCAGGGGTTTCTGGATGAAATGGAATATCCAGATCCATTTCAGTCTGGTTTCAGGCCTGGTTTTGGGACAGAGGTGGCTTTGGTCACCTTAATGGATGACCTGTGCCAGGAGCTAGATGGGGGAGTGTGTCCCTGTTGGTTGTACTGGACCTCCTGGCAGTTTTTGATACCATTGATCATAGTACCCCTCTAGACTTTCTTGCTGGGATGTGACCTGGGACCTGTTTTACAGTGGCTTAGTTTCTTCCTAGAGGGATGAACCCAGAAGATGGTGCTGGCGGACTCCTGTTTTACCCCTTGATTGTTGGCCTGTGGGGTCCCTCAGGGTTTGATTCTTTCCCTCGTGTTATTTAACATATATATAAAACTGCTGGGAGGGGCTGTTTGAAGTTTTGGAGTTCAGTGTTCTCAGTATGCAGATGGCAACCAAATTTATTACTCCTTCGACCACAAACCAGGGAAGCTATATTGGTTCTAAACTGGTGCCTGTCATCAGTAATGGACTGTATGCAGGCAATCAAATTGAAACTTAATCCAGAAAAGACAGAAGTGGTCAAAAGGCCAATATGGTAATAGGAAATCAGCCTGTGATGAATGGTGCTACACTCCCCGTGAAGACACAGATTCATAGCTTGGATGTAGTTGTGTGTGGGGGGTGATGGGGGCAGTGTGCCCCCGGAAGCAATTTTTGGGGGGCACTGTGGCTCTTTGCTTGCCCTCCTCCCATACCGTAGCCCTGCTCCCCATGTGTCGTAGCCCTGCCCCATCAGTTGTAGCCATGCCCCATGCAATGCAGCCCCATCCCCACTCCATGACCTTGTCCTCATGCCCCATAGCCTTGCCCTGTGTGTTATAGCCCACCCCCCATAGCCCCATCCCCATGCACCACAGCCCTGCTCCCACATCTTCTCCTGCCCCGCACCACACAATCCAAGCTTCACCACTGCTTGGATGTGCTTCTGGATTCAACTGCGAGCCTGGAAGTCCAGGTTTCAGCATGGCTAGGAGTGCATTTGTACAATTTAAGCCAGTGGATCTGGCTATGGTGACACGTGCCTTAGGGACATCCTGGTTGAATAACTGAAATATACTTTGTGTAGAGCTGTCCAGAAACTTCAACTGGGCTAACTGGGGCTAGCTACAGGGATCACACAACTTCCTTGTTGCAACAGCTCCACTGGCTGCTAGTCTGTTTCCAAGCACAATTCAAAGTGCTGGTTATGACTTTTAAAGACCTACACAGCTCAGGTCCAGGTTACAGGTGTCCCGTACTTCTTGATGATCTTTTTTTTTTTTTAATCATTTTTAATTCTAACAGGAACCCATGCATTGAATGCATGGTCTACTCTTTCAACATATTTTGTCATGTTTCTACAACCATCCATGTACTTCTGTGATCACATGCTGCTTTTTCTTTCAATTCATACTTACTAAAAAACAAACAAACAAAAAAACAGAACTGGGTTCTGCATTTCCATGATTTCTGATTTTTGATAATGCTCTGGTCTCTAATCTGTTGAATAAGCAGGGGTCATTTGTATTTGAAAGACCATATTCTTCCTTACAAACCAGTTTGTGCTTTGAGATGTGCTGGGGAGGCCCTTCTCTCTGTTCCACCACCCTCCCAAGTACATATGGTGGGAACTTGGGACAGGGCCTTCACATTGGCTGCCCCCAGGTTTTGGAACTCCCTTTTCAGAGAAGTTAGACTGGCATCCTCCCTATTTCCTTTTCATAGATACGTAAAGACTTGTCTGTGTAAAGACCGGTACTCACTAGCTTGAAGACTACTTGTTGCAAGCCTAAAGCATACGACAGTAGAATATTTTTTACTGCTAGTATGGTGCAAAAAACCCACTTATTTTCCAATTGCTATGAGCGAATTTGTGAAAGCCTAAACTTTTATCCTTAACTCCTTTTTTTGCTTCTTTTTTTAAATCAAACAGATGTCTCATTAATAAATAGAAAGAGGATTCAGATGTCTGATTGACTGCTGATACTGATTATATTTAAAGGAGTCCAGCATATATACCTGATGTGGAAATCAGAGCAGTGTATTACCTGACTGTAATCATAGAAAATCTCTGCAGCAAACACCGGATTATGATGTACACACTCTATGTAGCTGCGTGAGCAGAGGCTGTTGCACCTGCAAGGTGAAGGAATGTACCCCATGCATTTGTGTGCCTGTTCTTCCTGTCTTATAAAGGTTTTAATTTCCCTGTTTGTTTTCCTTTTGGCATTAAGGAACATAATCCCATCCCAAAGTGCCTGCCAGAAACTGTATGCTCGTTATGATAGTGGAGGCTTCACTTAAAATGTTTAAGTTCCTAAAACTTGCAAAAGAATTATTTGAAAACTTAAGCCAACTGGGCCAGAGCAGATTAGATTGACACCATTTCTTTTGTTGGACATGACCCTCCCCATTTCAGAATAACTCTTCCTCAAATAGGCACAATTCTAAGCGGGTGAGAGACTTTGACAACACTGTGATTGGCCAATTTGTGTGCAACCTGTACTTTTAACATTTACATTGGTAAACATAATCAGTCCCTGGAGAGATGAATTCCCGTCCCCGCTCCTCCAGTATGGCTGTGAGGTGATCGAAAGCATCTGTTTCTGGGTTTTACTAACCACATTTTGTCATTATGGGCTCATCCAGACTTGCCTATAGAAGTGTGAAGTCTGACAATAAAGCTCTTTGGGTTTTTCCAGTCTTCCTTCCTCTCTATCCACTGAACCTATTCTTTGGACTTGGTTGGGGAAATTGTAGAAATGCCATAGATCTTCACTAGGGGGTCTACCTTTTTTTTTTTTTAAAAAACCTGTTAAATCAAAAAGAGATAGGAGAATAATACTTTTGTGTCTTTATGTGTCAGAATCCAAAAGAAATGCACTTGAAGATGGGAAGAAAATATTGCATCTGGGGCAAGTAATTGCCAGAAAATGGTCCAGGAGGTCTTCAAGACACTGAACCCTATTCCCAAAAGAGGTTCAGCACCTTGGATAGCTGTTTTAAAGTTTGGACTAAAACTCAGAGTGGATGGATTGCCCCACTGACATGGGAGCCACCAGCTGCCATGATTTGACTCAGGTGTGATCACATCTTTGGTTTGATCCTGGCTTTCTCCTGGACAAATCACAGCTTAAACTAATGGGAACATTCAGCTGAGATGCAATAACAAATTCTAGTTAGTTCAATAGCAATAGCAAAAGCATATAAAAAAAATATTTTTTTTTAAAGAGTGACAGCATCATACTGCATCATTATATCAGTTAAATAAGGAAATAAGTTTTTTTTCACACTGAAATGCTGTTTCTGTGTTTCACTGATGCAGTAGTGCACCGTGACTCTAAGAAAACTTCCAAAAACATGGAAACACACTGCAGCCTCAGCAAACCATGCCTCCAGTTAAAAACAACAAAACAAAACAAAACTTCTATCGAGCATCCAAAGAATTCACTGTGCCCAACAACAAAGAGTTCTCACCCAAACAACAGAAAATTGTCCACTGACAGAAAGTGAGTGGCTGCAGAGGTGGCTGTAACTGGTGGCACCTATCAAAACTAAGAAACTCTACTGCCAGAGATATTTCCAGCTAAACTAAAGAAGGAAAATGAAGTAGGGAGATGGAAAGGGGAAAGTGAAATCACACTTATTTCTGTGACCGCTCTTAGCTTCCAATCTGGGACAAGGATCTCACCAACACTCTCCAATGACAGGGTGGAGGAATGAGAGGGATGGTGTGAGATTGGGCAACAGTACAAATTCAGTTCTGCCCTGCATATCTGTGGCTGTTTTATAGATTTAGCTGGTAGTAATGTATACAGTTGGCCCACGGGTTTCTGCACCCACAGATTCAACCAACCTCAAAAATATTTGGAAAAAAGATTCCAAAAGGCATGCTTTGATTTTGCCATGCACCGAGCACTAAAACGATGTGTAGGCACACCCTGCTGTAGCATTCCACCATTTCACAGATTGTCAGTCTTTCTCTGGCACTCATTTGAGTTGTTTGCCATTTTATATAAGGGACACCATTTTACTATGCCATTGTATATAATGGGATTTGAACTTCCATGGATTTTGATATTCACAGGGGTGAGGGGTCATGAAAACAAATCCCAGTGGATACCAAGGGCCTGCTGTATCTCCTGCCTACCCAGAATTGCACTGTACTTTTACCTATTACTTCTGGTATGTAGCTGTCCTTGTCCATGCACTTCTGCTTGAATTCTGAACTTTGGGGATACTCTTAGGTAGGGCAGGCTGTTGCCTAGGTGGGGTGGAAATGCTATGCTCATTTGGAAGTAGTGCCTAACTTTTTGTCTTTCTTTTTACTTTCTTCTCATATCCCAGTTCTGCTTCACTGCACAAGCAGGAGACATACATCACACATACTAGTATGCAGAAAGCAGCATAAATTAGAAGGACTGGGCACTCAACTGACTGTATAGACTTTTTTTTTTTTAAAGGGTCATTTGAAGGTGGCTAGCAACCCTCTGAAAAACCTTCTGCAATTTAGTCTTGGGAGGCTACCATCTCTCTGAATTTCATGTACTTACATACCACTCCTCCCTCAGTTAAAGTTGTTTCGGTTTTCCAATGCAGATTAAACATCTGAATGTTGGTTTGAATTTGGGATCTGAAATGGTCCAAACTGAGTCAGGACCTATTCTGAAGTGCTAAATTGGGCTCTGAACCAAAATAGTGGGGCTTTCTCAGTCCAACCTGCTATATTTCTATGAGGACAGACATTTCACTGTGTTCCAAGAGATTTTGATGAATAACTTTGAGTTGAAGATATCTCTGTGCAGTGTTGTTTCCCATATTCCAAAAGGCCAGCTTAATTACTATAGGCTAGTAATTTGCAACAATTATTTGCAAGGCTGCACAATGATACAAAACTTTTTTTGAATGGTGAGTAAGAAATTCCCAGTTGATATGAATCTTCCTGGCCTTTCTAAACCATTCCTGCCATGACTGTTAGGTTGATTATTTTCTCTTTTCACAATATAAGTAACAATGCTGATTGTGCAGTGGGGTTTAATTGAGCTCACCGCCCATTTTGCCAAAATGATAAGTTAAGTATTTTTTGAAAACTATGAAGACACAGAGTATGGACTTTTAGATCAAACAGAACCATAGAACAATACTGCCAATCAAGCAGTAAAAGAGAAATGTGCTCAAAGCACTTGCTTGGACTAAATGCATTTAGAAAATTATTTTAACTACTCCAGCTCTCTGGGTATTGGAAAAACATGCTAAGGAGAATCAGAAAAGTATGCCAAAAGCTACAAACAACCTTTGGTCTTGGGAATACACTTGGCCCATTACATTCATTAGTGTTAGGGCCACAGGACCCTTGCAAAAGTGGAAAAATGGCAAATATCAACATGTGTATGTATATGTGTCTGTGGGAAGGGGACAGAGGCATGGTGGGGAAAACAGTCATCCAGGGTCCAAACTAGGTCAGAGAAAGGAGGGGGACTAAGCTGGTGATCCTATACTTCCTCTCTCTCTCCCATCTACTTTCTGGAATGTGGGTGGGGTTGGGTCAGGAAAAGGTTTGTAGTGCTGTGAAATCAGGCTGCAAGCAATCTTTAGCTGGCCAGGCAGCGGCTGTTAGAGGAGGAGAAAGACCAGGGGAAGGTTTTTAAAGGGCTGTGTGGCCTGATTGGAACTGCCTAGAGGGAAGATTCCCTTGGAAAAGAAGCACCTGAAGTGGGTGGGCAGGGGTTGGAGAAATTTGCAAATCATCAAATCCGTGAAAGTCAAACACGCAATTGTGGAGGGGCGATTGTACTTGCATTATAATTTACTCTGTGCTTAAAAGAAGGGGAAAATAAGTATTAAATATTTCCTGTCCTACTTTTATTTGCTGAAAGGTTTCTTCATTCCTAAAGACACAGATGCAAAGACATACATGGCCTTCTTGTGTGTGCAGGATTCAACAACAGCTTTGATTTTACACTATATTATCACATGCTTGGAAGTTCAAATGTTAAATTGAAGTGCTACATTTAAAACTAGATCTTTTCTCTATTTTTAATTGAGATTAACAAAAGAAGAGACTTGTTATAGGCCAACTAACGGATGCTTTGGAGAAGGTCTGCCCTAATGTTGCTGAATGTGCCAATGCCAGTTCTTGTAAAATACTAATAAATCAAAATCAGAATCACACTTTTTACAGTACTGTCATTACCGGCAGGTATCGTATAGAATGCAAGTGGCACAGACGGATATACACTTGATCTCTGTATATAAGTTCTTCACTTTATCTAAACAAAGACCAAAATAGGTACAACTGGCTTCCAAGTATTTAGTTATGTAACAGATTGAGGGTCTGGGTTTTAGTCACTGAAAATGTGATAAACAACACTGTGCATTAATGCAGAAAACAGATTGAGCTCTTTAATGGGACATCAAATAAGACTTTATTAGCATCTATTAGGTTCAACCCAAAGCCCGGGAAATAGCATTAATGAGCATCATATATCAGTCTGTCTGTTATTAGATAACATTATCCCTTAAAACTAGCAAGTCATATAATGTTTTATACTTTTTTTTTACCTTTATCTTTAGAATTAGTGCCTGACATTCTACCCAGCTACACTGGCCTAACTATTAGTAATAGTGAACCAATTTATAAACCCATTAGTGACACTTTTTCCCGAAGATAAAAACAGTCAAAATTATCTGGCAGCAATTAATCTTAATGGCTGTATGCAGTAAACAGCAATGGGCTAATTCCAGCTCTGTCAGCCCCATCAAACAATCCCACATTAGGCAGCTTTTCACTGATCCATTAAGCATATTCAGAACAACAACAAATTCAACGCTGAAGGCATATGCACTAAACATTACAACAGTGATCTTCTGAAGCCATCATTATCTCTTAAATAGTACTTCCCCCATGTATTATCATTATGCTGTACATTAGAAATACTTTGATTAAACTCCCTTAATTCATAACAGACAGCTGCAGACCATTTATGCAGTTAATCTCAACACAACAGCTATTGAGGAAATATAACAAATGAAGGCTGTAAACTGGAAGTCATTACGATGGAAGATACTGGTTTTTCTAGGCCTCTCAGAGCAAAGAGCATGTAAAGATTATGCTTTAGGTCTATAATAGCACACTGAAACCACTAATGACCTTCTAATTTTCCTGCAACATTAGCTATACAAGTTGCAGCTCAACCCGCCCCCCCACAACACAGTACAGTGCATAGTTGTGATCAACTATATTTCCAAGACAGTGAGAATAGATCTTCAGAATAAGATCAAGAATTACTAGAATCAAGGACATATGAGAGTTGTCACAGAAACAATCACCCCGCAGCTGAGTTCAGAGAGAACTTTAGGTATGATGCCACTTTTGAGGACCTGACCAGGGGTTAGTTCCTCCTTATTTCACCGAAGAAACAATTAAAGACAAAATCAGCTGCTTAGAATCCACTTAATTCCAGGACTGTTTGAGGCTTCCTCCCTTTTACTTTTAAGGCAGAATAGCTGTGGATTGTAAGAAATTTGCTGAAAGCCATTCAAAGACAAAGAAAAGAATTTCATGAGAAGTGGATGGACAATACAAATGATTTATCCTCTTACATCTTGTGTACTCTTAGGCCTGTTTCAGATACTAAACATGGAGATACCAACAGGCCTATTGGTCAGGAAGGATGGGTTCTGTATTGTGCAAAAGAATTAACTGCTGCCTGCAATACTGACACAAATAGATTTCTTCTTACACTGGTATCTCTATGCATGTTTTCCTGGATCACAAGCCCCTCAGATGCCTAACAATGATTGCATAAAGGTATTGAGCTGAATGAATGAGATTGTTCAGCAGATGTATTCAGCTTGGTGGCTCCATCTTCACTATGACTCCCATCATTCACAGTCAAGGCACCAGGTTGGTGAAAGCAGCTCTGGAGCAGGAGTTGTGATCCTTTGCCTTTGAGATTTCTTGGCCTACAACTGCCTTCACATTCACCTGACATTTCAGTGGTATGGACTTAGGACTGGAGACCCCTGCTGTAGAGCAAGGGCAACATTGAAATGAAACATTTTATGGATTTTTTTTTTTTAGTTTTTACAAGTTCAGTTAAACAATTCCCCTGCCCAACTGCATTAAGGCCTTGGAATTACTTAACACACAATGGGAAAAGTGAATCCACATTTCTCCCTTCCTCCTCTCTGAAGTGGCAACCGATTATGCGAAGGGAAGTCTGATATCTAACAATGTCCACATATCAGAAATCTCAAGGCTCTTTATAGATGTTTATTTACATCTATATTAGCTCTTCTATTAACACAGAGACACAAATCCATGCAGAAGATACATAGGGCATTGCCTTTCCCATTCTCAGCAAAAAATACTCAAGGTATGTCTTGTTCTTGGGCACCCTCAATCTCCAGTCTGGTGCCTTGGTACTAAAAGGGATATATCCAAGAAATCAACTTTACGCTGACATGGTAGGTTCCATTGACATTATGGCTAGACTTGCTGTAGACTATATACGGAGGCATATCTGGGGTGGGGCAAGTAGGGCACATGCCCTGGGTGCCAATGCCAGGGTGCAAAAAGCCATGCTGGAAGATTTTGCAGTGGTGGAGGAGGAAGCAACCCTGGAGGAAGGGGCACAATTTCCATGTTTGCCGTAGGTGCTGTTTAAGCTCTGCCTTTATATTATGCAGTGTACTCTGGGTTGAGAACGGATGTGAATTTTGCAGCATTTCTCCTGTCTCTGCTGGCGTTCCAATCTTATCCTTTATTTTCATCAGTTTTATCCCTTTTCTTCCTGCATGGAAGTTAATTTTTTTTCTTCCTCTTGAAAATTCATACACATTTTCCTGAAATGTGTACATTTATTTATGCACTTTTCCTAACATACACACTTTCATACACATTTCCCACATTGCCGTGAGCATATTTTATTGCCTGGATACAATTTTCCTTTCTGCCATTCACATTTTAAACATAAATGCAATGCATGAATTTCAGGCAAGGTCAATTTTATCTTTCCATGAGTCTCAGGAGCTGCAAAACGGGTAATTTCAATGAGAATCTCAAAACCAACAAAATTCTTTGCAGTCCACAGTGGAAATGTGTAAGTATGTGGACGACTGGACACACAGCAACTCTTCATGGAGGCCCATCTTATGAACCACAGTTAGTCTGTTTCTAAGAGCCTACTTTGAGTTAGATCTTCCCTTCTCTTAATGTAAGAACACGCACCCACCCATGAAATGCATGTGATTTTGGTACAGAATACACAAATTCTTCACTTCACAAGTGTAAAGAAACCATAAAAGTGTTCGTGAATAAGGCTTATGTGTCTGGCAGCTCTTTACCACACATAAATAGTTCATTTGATTTTAGAGATGTAAACCACAGACACAGTGTCTACTTTTCGATGAAATGACCAAATAAATAAAACTTCTATCTGGCATTAGTTTAACTGTCAAAGCTGATCGTGGTTTCAGTTTATAAACCCAGCATACAGTAACACAAAAATCAGGACCCCTGCAGAATTTTCCAGGATTTGCAATGCGGACGATTAGAGGGCATGAGTAATATAGTTCTGGAATATAAAAAAGCTACCTAGCAATCCTGAAGGTTAAGTTAATCCAATAATGAAAGGACTTTTGTTTCACATCAGCCTCTTTGTTGACCCACTGTATTTTTAAAAAACTGTATGTCCAGGGCCCAAAGGGCAATGGCTTTATACTTATTTTTTTAAAAAAATAACTTACATTTTTTAAAAGCTATGTACAAGATGGATAGCAGAGCAACAACAGGAAGCATTTGTGGTCAGACCTGCCAAAGAAAATAACCTTTTTTGCAGATGGCCAGTAGGCTTTATTTTAAGTGCATATGCGTGCATAAGTTTGGTACACTGGATCTCTGAAGAGGACTCAATTTTACCATAGTATTTGAAGCATTCCTTGCCGTTAAACAAAGGGGGAAAAATGCTCAGCAATACATCATTGCAGGATTTAATTTATAATGGCTTGAATGTAGGTACTGGCACTGGAAGAAAAATAATAAGTGTTAACTGGCTAACTTTCTACCTGCAATATGACACCCATTTCTTTCCAAGAGAAAAAAAATGATGCACAAATTTTTCATATTACACTCATTAACATTCAATTAAATGGAGACTTTGAACAAATTATTAGCATGGTTTCCTTGCTCACCTGCATGATATGGGCATCCCAACACCCCTTGCCAACGTCACATACTAAAGGATGTTCTACATCTATGGCAGAGCTAAAACCATGCAGATAGTTTCATGAGTGCCTGTGAAGTCCATTTCAGGCTTGCTTTGAAGGTGAAAAACTGTTCTCATCACACAGTTTTAAAAAAACTGTGTAAGAGCATGTGTGTGATTAAATGCAAGCCAAGAGCCCTTTTCCCACATTGATCCTGGACCCTAGAAGGATGCAGTTAATTTCTAAAAATATAGACTGGAATCCTGTTTATCAGTTATGAATGCATCACCGTAACATATTTGTGACTGTTTTGTATTCACAATCCTTACATAGCTCCTAGATTAGGAGATACATAGGGACTATGAAAGGTCCTCCAGTCTCCATTTGCCAAGCAGTAGCTTCTGCAATCAATGGGAATCTGTTTCCCTATCAATCAGGAAGCAACTGGCTGATGTCCTAGCTCCCCTTAAGTGAGCACATCTCTGGTGTGAGATTACAACAGAGAGGCTGCCTCTGTTTGTTATCACTTATGGGAGGGGATGGGAATGTTAATTAGCTGTTTCTCAATCGACAAGAGAGCACAATCCCATCCATTGCAGCAGCTGCTGCCCAGTAAGTGGGATTAGAGGGAGGATCAGGATGGGAGTCACTGCATAGCACCACAACTATGTTGCTTAAACATTCATAACCCCCCAACTCTGATCATATAAATTTTGCTATGTATATTTTTTTTCATTTTGTTGATCGCATATCTATACCATTTTGCATCATTTTTTTTAAATAAAAAGTTTCCTTAAAGTTCTAATGTGAACACTGAAGCTCATGGAAATTTGGCATGGTGACATCCTGTTAAGCTTTAGCCAACTGACAAATAAGACCAAGGGGTTTGCTTGTCTGGCTTTGGTTTGGACAAACCATAACAAGTCCTTATGGAAGAACAGGTCCAGTTGTAAGTTGTGCTGCATAGAGAGCTGTAGCCAGTAACAATGTCAGCCTGAAAGAGAGCAGGCCTTTCCCCTTCCTTTCTTCTTAGTATTAGCCTGCCCAGAAGGTTGCATGCTGTTGTTTTTCTTTTAAGCTATAATGGCTGTAGAATGGCAAGGAATTCACATAAACCATTATAACCCAACTCATAAACTGGCGTTAAAAATAACATGGGTTGTCAAGATCTCTTAAACTCTCTTGCATGCTGACAAGGATCAGATAGCTAAGAAAAAGTGTCAGGGAGAAGGTGAAAAATCCTACACTTGCTTCAAAGGTAGTCACAAATTTGGGGATGGGGGGGCCTTTCCTGTTTTTGAACAAACAAGCTAGCAAGAAACCTTTTCCCTCAAAAATAGTAAGATATAGAGGTGCTGAACTGTACAACACCATGACACAGATTTATGAATCTGATACCCCCTAAACCAAAGTCCTCAGATGCAAATCCTGGTAAATTTAATACTCACCAGACAAGAGCAGATACTTTTAGCATATTCCTCAGAACTATACCATTTACAAAGACTATTTGCAGTTCAGACCTATTCTGTGCAAAAGCTACATGTGAAATGCTGTTTTCTGTGCAGAAATGTGAATGTTTTGTGCAGAACAGACCCTGAACTGTGAAGATTCTCATTTGTCCAGAATTCTCCTTGTCAGGATTTCTTGACACTCGAGAAATCCATTTTTCAACCATTTTCTGAATGTTGTTGAGTATTCCTTCCATTCCTGATAAGATCAGATGACTGATGTTCATTTTTTTTTTCCAGCCAGAAGGGGTAGAAAAGATACTGGCCATTTCCACATGGGGTATTTAAAACGGTGCAGTGCGTCCTCCACGGAGGATGTCTGCACCTTGGAGCGGACTGGGTACGGACTATTTAACATAGATCCGCACCTCAGCCTGCTTTGGAATGACCCCAAGTAGTCCTCCAGCGTGCTTTTGAAAGACCTGATTTTTCCGGTCTTTCAAAAGCACGGAGTGCACCACTGCGAGCCTGCTCCCTTGTGCAGATTCGCAGGCTCGCATCAATGTGAGCCTGTGATCTGCTGAAGGCAGGCTTTAGACTGGTGAGCTTCACTGGTTGGTTCGAGACCCACGACCAACTGGAAGCCGCCATTTTGGATGCTGGAGCAGTGCGGAGCAATGACCACGCACAGCTCCTCCTCACCCCAGACCAGACCGGACCGGACTGGCAGAAGATCCGGTAAGTAGTGGTGCGGGGCAATTCCCTCGCCTCATGTGGAAATGGCCAATGATTTCATGTCAGACCAGAAGCTGTTTCCTGGGCTTAAACCAAGTCCACAAAACTACTTTCTCATCCACAAAATGGCTTCATCAAATTATAATTTATTGGCATTGCTACTTGATATTTCTACAGGCACTGTCGAGTTTTTGCATATGCTGGCAACATAATCTGATTCTTCTGGGTTAACATTACAATGTAAAATTGTACAATTCTGATAATATTACAGGTAGTCTGGGCTTTAGACTTGAATAGCATCTGTCTTGTTCTGTTTTGTACTAGAGTTAAGAAAAAAAAAGTATAGAGCCAAGCTTACAGAAAAGATCTAGTGTTTTATCTAATTGGCTGTGGACTTCCTGGAGTTGTGGTCCAAGAGAGTAATGTTTCCAAACTCTGAATTTGTAACATGGCAATATACAAAACATGCTGCTACATCTTAAATATAGAATTCTACTTTTAGTATAGCACTTAGTGCCAAAAACTGGGCTTTGTAGGAGGGGAAAAAGCACACATATCTGAAACAACTGAAAGTACTACAAGGGAAACTCAGCCAAGCCAACAGAGGAAATAGAAGCCAAGCCAATAGAAGACGTCCTAATTTTATTCTTTGGAATACCACCCACTTACTTAAATGTGCACCATTGATTTCAATTGGACTGGTGAGCATATAGATTCAGGATGACAGCACATCTTTGGCTCATGCTTTTCAGGCTGCTGGCTGATCATTCGGAAAAAAAAATGCATGTGGCACAGATTTCTCAGTACTATGCAATCTCAGGCTTCAAGCTGGGAAATCACATCCTTGAATGTCACCCCCACCACCAGCCTTGAATGGCTGATGAAATTAGCATGTCAGGGGAAATGATTCTAGTCTTGTCTTTTCTCTGACTTGCATTAAAAAAAAGAAAAGAATGCAGGGAGTTTGGGGTATGTGTTTTCTATATAGAAGTTCAAAGCTGCAATCCTGCTCTTTCTCAAAGTAATGCAGTCTTCTCAAAATGAAGCTGTATGACTTTTAAATAGTAGGTCACCCATACTGCTATGGCAAATACTGGGTGGATAGAAGCAACATCTCCCACATTGTCCATCTAGAGCCTTGACCCATTCCCTTCTGTGAAAAGATGGTGCTTTCTTTGCCATATGACTTGGCCTGTAAAAAGTAACCTGCTGGTCAGTTGCAATGGAAGATGCTATCCCATTATCAGTGATGGTCATAGCAGTCAGTTGGCAATCCAGTTGGCTCCTGTATGTAAAATGGGACAGAAGTGCTATTTTGTTTCATTTGCCTCGTGTAGTAACAATATCTTGGACATTTGTGCAGAGCTGCATATCTACTTCTCCATATGCCCTGATCTAGTAGGTCCTTGATGGACCTACTTATACTTTGCAAAATGGTAG
The DNA here is from genome assembly GCA_948474755.1 of Ctenosaura bakeri. Taxonomy (NCBI): domain Eukaryota; kingdom Metazoa; phylum Chordata; class Lepidosauria; order Squamata; family Iguanidae; genus Ctenosaura; species Ctenosaura bakeri. The sequence continues at coordinate 330,360 of CAOLHI010001704.1, read as the reverse complement.
CTTCAACACCTTTTCAGTCCCATTACAGCCTGTCCATGTTTTGAGATCTTCTGGGGGTCCTTGTCTCTGTCCCACCACCCTCACACTCCCATCTGATGGGAACACTGAAGAGGACCTTCTGGGTAGCTGCTTCCAGGCTTTGGAAATCCCTTTCTAGAGAGGTTAGACCTCTTCCTTCCCTTCTATCCTGCTACCCTTCACCTGAAGGTGGTTGAATATTTTTTTTTGTTTCAGTAGGGCTTTGAGGATGGGCTGCTTAGGGAAAAAGGCATTTCAGAATGTGCTGCATTGTATATATCTTTGGTTTTTCTTTTTAATGGCCACACTGTTAGCTGCTTTTAATTCCATTGATAGTTTAATTATATTTTAAACTTTTGTATGTCATGAACCAATGTGGTGTGGTGGTTTGAGCATCCGACTATAACCTTAGATGTCAGGGGTTGATTTCCCACTCAGCAATAGAAATCAACTGGATTACCTTGGGTGGATCACGCACTCTCAGCCCCAGAAAACCCCATGATAGGTTCACCTTAGGGTAGCCAATGGTTGGAAATGACTTGAAAGCACACAACAACAACATGATGTGCTTTGCTTTGCTTCTATCTGTTTTAATTTTTGTAAGCTTCCTTGACTGAGAAAAAGATGGGGTAGAAATAAATATACAACAAAAACCACAGTGGGAAAGAGGAGGAGGAAATGGATAGGGAGATGGAGAAGGAAATGGAGGAGCTGTACTCCCTCATCAAATTCAGTAAATGAGACAGCTACATGTGTATCAGAATACACATGAAATTCTGGATGGGAGGGGGGACTCTTTGTATTTATTGTTTAATTTATATCCCATCTTTCTGCAAAAAAAAAAATGGTGCCCATGGGGGCTAGCAACAATAACATTCAAAAACAAACCAAACACACTTAAAACATAGAAACAGATAAAAGCAGTGTTAAAAACTGATGGATAAAAAGAAACAAAAGGCCACTTCTATGAAAACCTGATATGTCAAAGGACTGTCAGAATAAAATCCCGTTCAATCCAATGAATAAAGTTGGTAGTGACTAAATTTAGCAGCATCCATTTCAGTGAAATTTAAAAACAAGTAGGGATGAGTGAGAAATTTCAGTTCAGTTCAGTTTTGATCAAATGTACCAATATTCCAAAAATTCAAAAGTGGGAGAAAGTGGAACTAACAAATTTGCCCATTCCAGATTATAACTGACCTTGATATATTAACATCTGACTGTACAGCAAGAAGTATTTTTTATATAAATCCTGTGCTGAACCTTTAATTTTTAAAACAGCACTACTCTCTTAACTATTATTTGATGTTCTTCTCAGTAAAATATTTGAGCTATAGTCAATGATTCTTTTTTTTTTGCTATAAATTATTGTTGACAATGTTTTTTTTTAAATTTAAATTCTAACTTAAAATATGTTTTGGGAAACATTCAATCAAGCATATAACAATTTTTATATTCATATATAATTCTGTCAACAATTTATAGCTAATTTGTCGATGACCATGCAGCTGCATTGCCTATATGTATATTTTTAACGAAATCTCACTTAATGTTTACATAGTCTTTGAAAGCACAACATTCTGGCAGGGGAACAGGAAACCACTGGAGCAATTAGAAAGGTAGATTGTAGTGCATGTAATAGTAGACGGATGTTTGTATTATAGTCAAACACATCATTAAGGATACAATTGTTATTTAATGTGACACAATAATCTTTCTACTCTTCGTGAAATCCACTCTAGTAATTACTTTTTGTAGTTCATTGGCTCTGTGATCTGAATGCTTAGCAATGTGTTATATCCAAAGAAATATTAAATGTCAGCTTTCAAAACACTTCTACCTTCCTTCCAGTCAAGAGTCACTAGGTAGATGGAACAGCTTTGCTTCTAAGGCAATTTCACATTACAGTTTTCAAGGTGTTCAGGTTTTCAACAGCCTTGACTTCTTTGCTGATTTTGGCAATTTAAACTGGTCCAAACTGCAACTTACCTGAAATAAACAACTTGTATATGGGGAGTGCTACTACTGAAGTACTTGGCTAAGTCTTTGACCATTTCCACACTACACTGTTATAGTACTATTATTCCACTTTCAACATCCTATGGAATCCTGGAGTTTGCAGTTTAGGGAGGGACATTTAGAATTCTCAGTCAGGGACCTCTTTGGCCTCAGCAAACTACAAACCCCAGAATCCCACAGGATGTTGAAAGCAGAATAATAGCACTATAACAATGTAGTGTGGAAACAGTCTCTGCTTTACTGCATCATGACTTGCACTACAAGTGGTGACATTTGCATTTTGAATAGCAACGTGTAATTTTGTCAAAGTAGGAAGCCAGTAATATCCTAAGGGACACAGCCTATAAACCATCCATTCTACGCTCTTAGTTTAACTGGCAGTACAATGACATCTCCCTTCTCCACAAACATTTATTTACTTATAACTGTTTATATTGCTCCCTCATCACCAAAGACAAGCCTAGGTAAAGGCACCGAACATATATAATTATAAAAATAAAGTAATAATAATAAAATAATGAAACTGTAAAAATTAAAGCTAGGTATAGAAACCATTAATGATAGCATTCCTTAAACATTTGCCTAGGTTGTAATGTACAACCACATAGTAGTATAACCTCCTCAGTATTAATTAAAATCAACATGGTAAAAGCCTCTCTATGTTGAAATCCAGTGAATATACTTTTATCTGTTTTAAGCACTGATCTCAGTTTCAAAAGACATAACTTCTGAATTTTACTCTCATTGCAAAAATGCAAGTCAGAAATACCTTTACCCTGTTAGGCTGTTCTTCTGTTTTCAATGCTTGTTGCTTAAAGAGAAGTGTCAGCTGTATTTTACTTTATCGTATAAAAAGTTTCAGAATTTAATTAAGGGTCAAGTACCCACAGTAGATAAATGCAACAGCAAAAGCCTATTTCTGATCTCTCTGAAGTCTGCAATCATGAAAATTATTATCATTGAGTAAAACTGGTTTCAGTGATGGCGACTGGGAGATGGAATCGGTGTTAGTCAGCCACAATTTACATAATAATGGGTTCCCAGTTTTCATCACCACCTTTTGTTTGTACAGTGCTTACTGCTACAGCAAATTGTCAAAATGTCATTCCTCTCCAATCAGCCAGAAAATATCAACAGTAAACAAGGAACAAGGCAAAAATCCTCTGATTAAAAATATGGCAGAAGTGGAAGCAAAAGTGAAAAACTCTGGGATCTTCTCAAGATTGTTATTCCTGTATCTTCAGTAATACAGGTGGATGGCTTCTAAAATGTGTTATTACTTTTAATAAAGAACAACCCACAGTTAGCAATGTCACTCAAAACATGCCTCAAAAAGAGCAGAAGATCTACCTTTTTTTGTGTCTGACTTTGGCATTACAAAGTGTGTCAAACAATCGTTCAGTCTTGAAGAACAGTCACTAAACACAGGACAGAGATCCATAGAATTAATATATATTACTATGGTATAATAAGCAAATGAACAAACAAAATTCCTGGACTGGACTGAATGCTACCCTTCTATAAACAATTCTTTGCATGGATAGAAAGGTCTTTAATTCAATGAAGGCTCCCAGTAATTAAATGAAAGAGTTCATTTCCTCTCTCCACAGTTCCCATGCCACTACCTTTACCCCCATCCACATCTCTCAAGAAACTGCGAGGTTGTGCTGGTTGAAATTAATGGAATGTGTGGGCTCAAATGAATGGGAGCATTGCACTCTGTGAAGACATGGGAGAGTTCCTTCTCTGTTCTGATACCTCAGTTGGGAAATGCCTTGCCCTTGGAGACCCAACTGACATCAAAACTGGCATCTTTCTGGTATGAAGCTGAAACATGTCATTGAATCAAATCTTCCAGCAATCTAATGCTTTGATTAATCTGTATAGATTTTAAACTTTTGTAATTAATTGTTAAATTGTTTCAATTGTTTCAAACTGTTTAAATTATTCTCATTTTTAAAAAATTATATTGTTTCAAACTGATTTTACATGTACTTTGTGCTGAAATCTGGTGATATAGGGCAGGACATAAATATTATATAATTAAATAAATATCGTGGGAAAATTTACAAAAATTTACAAATATTTGTATTCAATAATTTTATTTAAATAGATATATTTGCATATGCTTTCTCAAAAGTATTCATTTCAAAGACATTCTTCATCTCAAACAAAGTATAGATTTCAAACAAATTCTAGCATTTGGAAAGTTACTTTTGGAAGAATGAATATAAAAATCACAAGTGGAATGTTATAAGGTTACTATGTGTTGCAGGGCATCATCCTTCCATTGCCCAATAATGGATGACTTCAGTATGTTATTGCAAGCAACTTCCCCAAGTCTTCATTTTACCACAGAACATATATTTTTAAATGCATTGTGGTACAATTTTTGAGCTGAGCACTGAGACACAAAATTCAGTGAGAGGTGAGCAGGATAACTATCTTCTAGCTCACATAGTAGTCTGGGAGGTGCAGGCCAAATCAAATTGCACTGAAATTTCTAAAGATCAGATTCATCCATTTTCCTTAGTACACTGGACAGCTGAAGGAGAGAAGACAGACAAAACTGCTTGGTGAACATTATTCTCTGCAAGTGATTAGGATCCATCTTACTCTTATAGAAGAGGGAACTACGTCTGGTAGCTGCCCAGTACTTTCAGCAGGAATGGAGCCTTCAACAGGCCCATGTTGATGTTCTTAATACAACAAGAAAGTGAAGTTGGCATAGTCTACAAAGGCCAGATCACAGTGGGTACACAATCCTTTGGGACTTAGGTCCTATTAGATCTAGTCCTATAGAAATCATGAGTTTTATTTAATAGTGTTTCCTCCGAGATCAGAAATATGCAGAGTTGAATTAACTGCTATCAATCCTTATATTACAAGTTGAGTATTGTGAACCAACTAGCAATCAATATACTTCTGCATTCAGTATTAATATTATCACAAAGTATAGTTAAAAATGATCTCTCCATGCACACTTACTTGGAAAGACATTTTATTTAAAGTAATGGAAAAGTTTGCTTAGGAAAAATATGCTGTCCATCAAACAGAGGTGGAAATAATATTCACTAAACTAATATTTGAATGATGAACACAACAAGTATTGGGAAACTCTGGAAAGAAGAATCATGCACAATGAGAATCTTTGTAGTTTGAGACTTATTTTGTAGTGGATTTTCTGTCCAAGAAATAGTGGATAATAGCATACACTGCGTTTACAGCTATGTAAATATAGATACAAATATATCTATGTGTATCTATATACAAATATATTATTACAGCTTCACATGGAAGCTTCAGAGAACATTCCAGTTTGAAAGGTAGACTGAAAATTTATCTAACAAAAGAAAGAAAAAAGTCCTGATTTCCTGTAGATGAAATTCAGTGCAATGCCATGTAGTGTTTAAGCATACAATGACTCTTTCCACAAAGAACTCAGTTCTAGAAAGAACTGAAGGAACTCATATGCTTCCTTTTCTAAAAAGATGGTTAGAAAGAGAAGACAATATCTGTATTGTTTTGCCCCTCAAAAGAGGACAGAATTAAATATGCCTGAGGAATTTATTCAGTCAAATTGTGACGTGAACTCACCTGATTCATGCCTCCTGGGTGAATCTGCAGATTGAAATGAAGTTATGATTCAGGATTTCAGGGGGCAGCTACTCAGCCCCCATGCTTCTGAAAGCAACAACATGTCTCCACCTTCTGTTCCTCCCAGGGGTACTTACACCCCCATTATCAATGTGTGTAGAAGCAACCCAGTCAGCATCCAGACTGTTTTAGCTAATTGGAGTGGCAATCTGTAAAATAAATTATTATTACTACTACTACTGCTGCTGCTGCTGCTGCTGTTGTTGTTGTTGTTGTTGTTATTATTATTATTAAAGATACAATTCTCTGAAAGTCAATTCAAGTGGATAGAAGACATATAAGGCAGTCAATGATTCCCAACTGTGATATATTCTTCTTTCTAGCCATGAGGGTTTAATTTAATTGCAGGAAAGAGACACAGACTTCCAATTAAGTCCAAACAGAATAAAATCAAATATGTTGATTGATTCTAGTTCAGTGATCTCATTCAGGAGCTTTCCTTTGACATCAAAGGATGCTCCAATATGAAACTGTTCCTTTTTATCAATAAATTAGATTCCCTTTGTTCTGACAATTCAGTAATCTGTGCCATTTGGCCCATAGTTTACATTTTCTCCTTCTGTACTCATGTTGATATATATCTGTCAACCAAAGATAACATTTCAAGCATCTTGAAGAATGGGCTATAGTCCATGAAAGCTTAGGCCTGAATGAATCTGTTAGTCCTTATAGTGCCACAAGGATCTTTGTTGTCTTTACCACAACAGACTAATGCAGCCAGTCCTCTGAAATAAATGAATACATTTGATACTTTTAGTGACCATTGTTAGTGCCTGAAGGAGGACATGCACTTGAAGAAAGTGGATATCCTTTATAGCAAGCATATTTTTTTTCATGAAACATATAACAGTGTAGGAGATACAGCTAGAAAGGCAACTAGTTAGCAGCTGCCACTATGACCTTTATCTGCATCCATGGTAACTGGCCTAAAGATGGAGATCCATTTTATTATTCTCACACCCACAATGTTAAGCCCATGAATCCCATTGCAATTTAATGGCTAAAATCAGAAGGCAGATCTGTATTCATTGGACCAGTGCCGACATCCTCTTAGCTAACGAGCGCTATAAACATTTTCATGCCAGGAAACCAATGCAAGTGGAAATATTATGCCATCCACCAAACACATACACACAGACACACAAAATGGTCAATGAAGTCTTTGCAATCTTTACAGAGATGATCATTTCCAGGAATGCAATACAGTGGACTTCTGGCTTATTCTAGCTTATTTCTTAAAGGAATTATATTTTCCAGCTAATGATGGTTCTACAGAATTTTCCAGCTACAGCACACAGAATTTTATGCACCATCTTCTTCATAAGGGATTTCACTCTCATATCATATTTTCATTTATTCTGCAAAGTGATGAATATTAACCACCCCCCCAAATTGATGTTGCAAGGAAAAAAATAGATTTTTTTCCTTTTTGTTTCTACCTTATTCTAATTTCTTTTTATTCATATTTTATTCTAATTTTATTCTTTTCCTTAATACAAAAAGGGGGTGGAGGAGAGAGAGAAAGAGAAAAAAAGAGAGAGAAAACTGCCATAATTGAGTAAAATAAAATATAAGAAGGCCAAAGTGTATGTTACACAACAAAGTTTTGGCTGGATCTCATTGTGTGTTTCATTTTCTCTCACAAGCAGCTGTGTGGTGGATGTCAAAGCAACAATATTGGTTTCTCTTCACTCCCCTGGGTATTTTCCTGATCTAAAAATCACACCTTAAAGTGGTTCTTAGCCCTGTAGGTGGAGAAAGGCTGTTCATGACTTTAATGAGATAAATTGCAGTTAAATTCAGACCCTGATCCAGTTACTCTTAAGAGAAAATACAGGAGGGCCAATCTCATATCTCTTATGTAAACTAGAGCTTGGCACTAAGTTGTTTAGTAGGGAGGTATTCTGAACCTTGGTGGAAGTCTCTTTGAACTCAAAAAGGCTTCCTTTAATTGTACAATCACAGGGAAGTTCACATTAGGGAAGATCACCTGCCTTTCTTGACTACTCTGTTTTGTGGTTTTCTCTCCAGGTAGGATGTGAATCACTGGGGTCTATGTTTCTGTCATCACACTGATTACACTGCAACTCACTGACAGACTACTGAAAGAGTAGAACTTTTGTAAGAGCCCTTCACAGTATGAAATTATAGTATTCTTCTATGACAGAATCCTAGACTTTGCAATTTAGGGAGAGAAACTTCTCTGCCAGATAGTTCTAGTGTCTCACTAAACTACAAACCTCAGGATCCCATAGGCAGCCATGGCAGTTCAATAGAATTGTGTGGTATGATAGGGCCTCAAGCCTCTGAGATAACTACAGGAAAGTGAATAAAGGCATGGTACTAAATATGTAACATATAGTTAGGAATAACATTGGGAATTCCTTTGACAAGTCACTTGTCAATAATTGCCTATAACATAGCATATCATAAACCTTTGTCAAAAATAGATTCAGTACCTTGGCCAGCTCCTTTACAGTTCAAACTAAAACCTGGGGAGGACTCATTACCCCACTGACATGGGAGTAACTCCTAGCTACTGCTTTGAGCCACTTGGCTGAAAGTACATTCCCATCACAGAAACCAATCTAGTGAGGTGAAGTGCTCAGAACAACTAAGGACTTCATGATCTCAGTAGCAATTTGGAGTCTAATTTGTAGTCTGATACAATAATTAAATTCACAGTGCATTGCATCTTTTATCTTGGTCTAGAATGGCTGTGACTGAATGTTAGATGGATACTACAAGAATGGTTCATTTAAAAAAAGCTTTCTGAAAAGTGTAACTGGTGTGACAGATGATTTTATGGAAAGATTTATGGACACATTTGGACCTTGTTCTTTGCTGTTTTCATGGGCTGTCTGATAGGCATATCAGCATGCTACTACAAGGTATCCCCTCTTGCATAACTGGTTCTGAGTTATTTGTATACTTGAGATTCTTGAATTAGGAACAGTTGATAACCACCTGGAGAACCTGAAGAAAAGCCCAAAACCTCTCTACTCATTACAGGCAGCTCTTTGCAATAGCTGCTAGATCATGGGATGACATGGTTTCCTGTCCATCTATCTCCCTTTTCCCTATGCAGGATCTTTCACTGCACTTTAAGATAAGGCAGGTCTTCAAGTTGACCAAAGAAATGTCTTACAGAGGAAGAACTTTTTGGATTTTATGTATTTTACCTCAGCAGAGTTATGGTCCTGATTTTAATTTGCTTTGCTTTGCTTTGCTTTATATCCCACCTTTTTCCCAACATGGTAGCCATATCCATTATGGCATTCATTTATCCTTATGAAAAGAACAAATTATTTTAATCTCCTTCAGAGTTTATGATAAGCAACCCAGAATAACAAGAACTGTGAAACCAGTGAACAACTCAAGAACTGGCTTTTCAATAACATCTCTCTGTGAGATACCACAGAAGAGAAGCCAGCATATTTCCATTTTGAATTAAAAAAAAGTTGTTCATGCCAAGGAAAATAAATTGAAATAAAACCAACATTGGCTTTACCTAGAGTAGACTCATCAAAACTAATGGGACTTAAATCATTCATTTCACTGGATCTAGTCTAGGCAGAACTATCCCACTGTCATAAGTAAAAAATGGTCTTTAAAGGTCCCTTCATGTTCCCCTTACTTCTGTTATCTTTTGTCAGCTCAAACCTGTCTTATAATAATATATGCACTTATTATAGTTATAATGTACGACAAGCCATGTAAATGTGCAGCTGAGGGTGAAAGGTTGACCAATATATCTCCTTCAGCCTTTAGGTAAAGCTATCATATTTGTTTCAGTGTGCGGCTGTCAATGACGTAAAACTGTATTAATACATTCATAAAGTGTAATATATGAAACATTCCTGTCTCTCATAGTCAGTTTCCTTCTTCATCTTAAAATACCCTGAGATTCTATTTTTTGCTAAAATGTTAGTCCTGCAGAAGAGGGGGGGGAGCCTTAATAACTTCTCCTGTCAGGAACTATATATTTCTCTCATCGAATAATGCCAAATATCCTTTGTAATAAAAAGCCTGAACTATTTTGCTAATAAAATCTGCTTGTTCTGGTGACTGTAAAGGTCAGGCAGAAAATAACATTGCTGGTCCTTATCTTTTAAAATAATGTCACATCCTATCATTACTGTAACATTTTTGGGCAACAAATTGCAGAGAAAACAAAAGATACAATGGCCTGACAAGAAGGCCATTGTCCATTAGAACACATTAGACTTGTTAAAACTTGTTAGCAACTAGTTGGAACTCCCAAAATGTCACAAAGGATAGTAATATCTTTTAATGCTACATGGAAACATGAAAATCAAAATCAATATATATTAAGTGACAACACTAATTTTATATGGATTGTTTCCAAAGTCTTAGAGGGATGTTGGTTTTGAAGCTGAAACATTCAACATTATTTATAATCTCAGCATCACTGAAGAGAGACAGCATGGTATAGTTTGAACATTGATCCATGACTCTGGGTTTGAATGTCCTGTTAACCATCAAAACTTTTGGGTGATCTTGGGCAAGTCATACTTTCTCAGCCACAGAGGGAGGCAAAGGCAATCTCCCCAAATAAATCTTGTCAAGAAAACCCTGTGATAGCTTCACCTTAAGGTTGCCATAGGCAGGAAATGACTAGAAAGAATAGGACAACAACAATTAGTAAGATAAATAGGTTTGATATATTCTGTAACATAATGGCTACATTTTGGGGGATGCTAGACATTGATTTAGAAACCCCAGTCCTTTCCCTGGCTTGCATCTTTCCCCGTCTTCTCTTGTCATGTGGTGTGGCTACAAGGAAGAAACTGGATCTTCTGCTTTAAATAAACTGTAGTTTGTTTGATCATTAACAGTGATTAATTTTAATACTGGGAAAACAAGCCAGCTTAATAAGCTATGGTTTAAAGTTTCCTAGGTTTCACTAATCATAGTTAAAATGTTTCCAAATGTCTTCAGTGGTTTGTGGCTAAAGATGAAGGGCATGTGAGCCTGAGGAAGTGATGGCTTGTTGTGTAATGTTAAAGTATAGCTTAACCCTATGTCTGAACCAGCCTAATTCTTATCTTCCACCAATGGTGGAAAGAAAACCCTTTCTGGAGCTTTCACAAATTTCTTTGGAAATGCAAGTTATAGGATGTTAATTGGTACATTAATCAAAGACATATTTTTGATTGATCTGTGGCAGCCAGTTTTAATAAATGAGGGCAAATTTTAATCAACCATGCTGCAAGTTAGGGCATACTTTTCCATTTTTATGACAGTGTTTTCTCCCCCCTGCAGAATTGTAATAGGAAATGAAAATGATATATAAAGGATGTAGTAGAACACATGATTTTCTTTCAGACCACTCCAGATTCAATCTCTATCTCAATCTCCTGAGGATGGGATGGGGAGGCATTGTATATACAGAATGAAAGGTCCTGCTGGTTCCCAATCATGTCCCAGAGAAGATGAGAAATTTATGCCAACGCTGGATCTGGTGTATATATATATATATAGTTTGCTTTTCTTTGGTTCCAATTAATGTTGCCAGGTTTTCAAAACAGCAATGAGGATCAGTCAAAATTCATGATATACAGGGTTAATAACTGGGTAGTAGTTATTAACAAGTTTGTGTCATATTTAAATTCCAAGTAAAAGAATTGATTTCAGTTAATTTAACCCTGTATTTCTCTGTAAAATAAGCATATTGACCATATTCATAAATTACATGATGCACTCATAAATATCTGTATGAAAGGGAAATATCCAAAAATACAAGTTTTTTTGGCATCTCATTAAGTCCGTATACAAGGAAAAGCATCCCAGCCTTGAAATAGGGGACATCCCTTCCAATGTGGGAGAGCTACTAGCCCTATAAAGGAAAAGCTTTCTGGTCTTCAGATAAGTGATATCTTGTATAAGAAGGGATACCTGGCAACCCTAGTTCCAATGTAAGGAGAATTGTAATATATATATATGTATGTATATATGTATATATAAATTAAACAAATGGGAACATAAAGAAAAATCTTATCCTTCCAGCTGTTCTGTCCTTGAAGCATAAGCTCAGAAGAGATTTAGAGTTTTTAGAGCCTCTAAAACTGCCCTTTCACCCTCATTTTACACAGAACTCTCCTGTATAAGTGCAAATACCTACCTTAAGCCTGAACTGGAGCAATATAGTCTGATCAGAAATACCATACAGCAGGTGCATAGCTATACAGGTGTTGGATTCCAGCTCTCAACAGCTATAGCCTGTATGAGTTTTGATCAGAGGTTATAGAAACTGGAGTCCAACAACACCAGAGGACCACAGGTTCATCATCCCTGCTAAATGAGAATATGGCTAGCATCCTTCCATCAGAAAATATCTCAGCTCCCTAACTCCAAGAGCTATAGCTCTATCGGTAAGAGTTATGCAAAGCTTCAAATGAAACTTGAGCTATCACTTTCGGGGCATCAGTTCCATTATGGATTCCAAACTGTACCTCTATACATTCACCATAACAGAATACACTGCAGCCTCTCACATGAGAACATTATTCAGTTGGTACTAAAACCTTCCCCACACTGTTATAATACTAACCACAATATTATGCAGGACTCCTGTACAGGGATTTGTGGCAAACAGAGCATAAAGGAAGTATGACAGTGACACTATTGAACATAGAGAATTGCAGCACTGGCTGCATCGGTGTACCACACTACGGAATGAGCCTGCTAGGAACCAGAGGCAAGACTGTCGTAATGCTGAGATGACAGTGCTCTTTTTTGGAGAGGGGACTACATATATCTATCACAACAGGGCTAAGGATATTATTTTGTTGAGTTTCCCAGTTATCTTACATAAATATTGATCTGGGGTGTGTTGGTTTCCTCTGTGTTCTATAATAAATCACTGTAGACTGCAGAAAGTGTTCAAACAGAATTGTCCAAAGACACTGTGTCCTGAAGGGAGCAATATTGAAAATGAACTATTTTGACCTCTGATGCTGCTGGAATGAGATGCGGAGACAGAATATTTATAACTGGGAATAATATGCATTTAATTAGCTTCAGTTTGTATATCAACTGAAATCAAGGGGATGTTAGGTAGTTAGTCATGGTGGCTACCTTAAATTTCATTATGTTGGAAAAACACAGCATTCTCTCTTCTGCACCCCTTTATCTAGTATAGGGTTAATTTCTTTTCTAGCCTCTCAACTGTTAGCCTGTGTATATTTTTAAAATTATTGGTTTAGCACCCAGACCTTACACTCTACTGTTTGTGATTCGCTTAGCTCGGAAGGCCACACTTCTCACTCTCCAAGAACAGCACACACTAAGCTAACTTCTCTTCTAACCGTCAACTGTTCTCTACGAACTTGTTACTGCAGTTTAGGCCTTCTTGGAGATACCCCCAGATATCATTTTGATATCAATAATTTGGGTCTCTTCCACCACCCCTCTCCACAGACAAGCACAGAACTAGGCTTGGCCACTAATTGCTGAACCTTCCATTCTCTACCCAGGCAGGCCAGAAATAGCCAGATCCTTGCTTTAGGAGACCTCTCTGCAAACACCCTCATTATGTATGCCCGCTGTTTACAAAGGACTCCTTGCCCCGAGCAGGCACCCTGGCAAGCTGAATACTCAACTGCCAAGCACTGAGCATTTGCATACTGGCTAACTCTTTGTCAATTTGGACTTAACTCAATCATGTTAAATTCTGACCTTTCCAAAGCTTTGTCCCGCACCCAAAACGCATTGTTTTCCCAAAGTATGGCATAGCCTGCAGTCACATTTCCCTCTATAAAAACCCCTGATTCCGAGACCATCCTCAGATTGCTCCCGAGTTCCAGACCGCCTTGCTGCCGCTTTGCTTGGCGAGCTTCCCCTCAGCTCCATGTGCTGAGTCACATCGAACCCCAGCATCGCTCTCTATCTTCTTTCCGGGCTTCAGGAACAGGTTTCGTATCACCCGAATCAACTATCCCTCTGAAAATCCCGCTATCATACTCAAACCTTTATTTTCCTTAGTTATCTGTGTGCGTGTGTTGCTTACACTGTGTGCCTGTATTTAATAATGATAATTCATTATTTCCAACACAGTTTGCTTCTTGACTTGGCCTGACCCCATAAACATTGGGTTACAAGATCCTGCTGCATTGCCCTGCCTCTCGTAGTGACAACCAGTGCTCTTGACTAATTTCCCCATCTTGTGTAATTGTAAGGCTATTTAGGTGTCCCTCCCAGGACCCCCAGTAAACAGGGTAAGAAACTACTGACTTCTCTTCTATGCTAAGCTGTCTCTCAACTAATTAGTTGTTGAGTTTAAATGAGGATATTATTTTTCTTCAAATACTTTTCTTAAATAGTTAGAATCAAGTTTCTTCAATGGATGTGTCATCATAACATCTGTTAGGCCATTTCTGCACTACACTCTTATAGCGTGATTATTCCACTTTCAACATCCTATGGAATCCTCGGGTTTACAGTTTCAGGAGGGGCTGGCTGGCCCCTCCCGAAACCGCAAACCCCAGGATTCCATAGGATGTTGTAAGTGGAACAATCGCGCTATTAGAGTGTAGTGTGGAAATGGCCTTAGTAAATGTTTTAAACTTGAAATCTGCTGTCTGCCTTTTTTAAAAAATTATTTATTTGTATCCCGCCTCTCCATATGGATCGAGGCGGCGAACAACTTACAAATAGCATGTATTTCGAAACATTTCTATACATGCCCCCAACAAGCTGGGTACTCATTTTACCGACCTGCGAAAGGATGGAAGGCTGAGTCAACCTTGGAGCTGGGCAGGATTGAACTCACAACCTTGTGGCTTGCAGTACCGGCATTTAACCACTGCGCCACCAGGGCTCCCTTGTTTGCTTCAAGTCAGTCATCATTTTAAGAAGCCACACTGAAACTGGGAAACACCTTTTCTCTGCAACTCTGCTGATACAAAGCTAATTCTTAACAGTTTTAGTTTTATAGAGTTGTCACAGGACTAATACCCTGGGTAACTCTTAACTCCCAACATATTGACTTCAATGAGTCTTTTCTGGGTGATCTGGATCCAGCCCAGAAAATTTTATATCACTGTCTATGCTATGATATGGCACAGTGATCTGGATCCAGCCCAGAAAATTTTATATCACTGTCTACGCTATGATATGGCACAGTGACATTGGTGTACCCCCCCATTTGATCAGATGTTAGCAGTAAGTATATTATTGCATATGGTATATGTCTTGGTAGATAGATCATTTTGCCATTTTCCTTTATAGAGATTTCATGTCCCAAGCTGACATCTGATGCCTGGAAGGAAATACTTTCCAAACAGTACCTAAACTAACTCTTGCAAGAGTACTGAGACAGATCAGGAAATGGTCAGTTCCACAGGATAGAAGAGAATGTTGGATTTGTTTGTCCAGTTAAAAAAACAAAAAACACTTGGTTGTTTAAGCAGTCCATGGCCAGAAAAAGAGATTATGCTCCACATAGCACTGCTGCCAGAAGTGGCACAAAAGATAATCAAGTAAGTTCAACAAACACAAATGCTAGAAACTATCTGGCCAAATTTGATTAAGCCTGAACAACTGATTCTAAAAGGGAAAGAATTAACACTTGGCTCAACTCTTCCACTAAAGTCATTGAGACCCAGAGTAGTGACAGTTTAGGATAGAAAAAGCCTTATATAGTTGCTTATCCCCTAAATAACACAAAAGGCAACAGTTAAAACCAAACCAAACCAAATGATTAAAAGCACAGTTCTAGTTTCAACATCTTGAAGAAGTACTGAATAAAGAGGTTTGCCATATGTACTGTTGGAAAATATGAGATAGGACTAACTCTCTGAAGCAGAACAATCAAATTGGCAAAGCAGAAACTGAACAACCTCTTCCACATCTCCACCGACATACAGGTTCTAGCAGAGAAAGTAAGAAAGCTTGCTCTCCCTTGTTAAAGATTTATAAAAGTAATTTCACTTACAATACATATTCATAATAAAATGGTGTAATGGAGGAGAGATGAGAAAAATAAGAAAAACGACTGCAAGTTAGACTGATGGAAGAAGAGAATAGGTGTGGAAAAGCAAAGAGGAAGTCTGAAAAAGTAGCAGTCGGTAAACATAAGCATGCAAAGATTGCTAAGTCTAATACATATATTGTCTTCTTGCATGTTTTGGAACCCTGCCTGGCAAGTTTGGAGAGATACACCAGACTTCATGTTTGCTCATGGTATTATGCACCAAAACTCATATTTAATAGACTTTTGAAGCTAGGATGGCAAATGACTCTATCTGCCTTAAATCTTACCACGGTGGCTCAGGGCTGGCTTGGAACAGGAAACCACATAACATTCTATCCATTTTGGGCATCTTGATTTGGTCATGCGATACACTGCAAGATCCCTAAGCTACCTGGGCAAGTCATTCATCTTCCATCATAAATGCTGTCATTTTGTTGGAGTAAGTACATCAGAAGGCTGTTGCTGAACTCTGCCAAAGGTCATTCATATAAGCATATTTCATAGGCATTCTTGGGTTACATGAGTCACCTATTCATTGCTTGTCAGAATTTCTTCCTGCAAACTACAGTTCTCATATGCTTTCTCTCTCTCTCTCTCTGATCCACACACAAAAATTACTGTGGTATTCACAAGTGGGACTTGTGATTAATGAATCAGCAAACTTATAAATATTAGTTTTAAATGGGGGAGGCAGAATGGGTTCCTGTCCCCAAAAGGAATAGTCTCCCAGTCTGAGATATGTCAGCTTGTCTTTCTTCCTCAGAAACAACCCTAAGCAGAATTGTTACGCCTTTGCAAGAATAATTATTTACTTTCTTCATCATCCTGACTATCCCATCATCCAGCTAAGGTTGCCAGATCTCAGGACCTGTATCTTCAGTCCTCAGGGAAAGGAGGAATCTTAGAGCAAGAGCATTGTCTTAAAACTCACTCTCTATCCCTCTCCCTCTGTGTGTTCCTAATATGTTATATTGTTATTTTTATCTCAACCACATGCTATGAGCAACTGTATTTGAAACTCAAAATATCATTGCTAATGACATCTTCCGGGGATGCCCTTATAACATCATTGTTGTGACCTAATGAAGAAGGCCTTTTCCCTGTGACATCACAGAAGATCATCCCTAGGCCTCTGTTTTTGGCCTTGAAATCTCAGGGGCTGGGATAGTCTTGACCTGACAACCCTCCTCCTAATTTTTGAGTTTGCAGAGGTCAGCCAATGCATATGATCCCTTCACAGTGTTGTATTTGTCAGGCAATGGAAAGATATAGGTATTGCAGTTTTGTAATGAAAGCTGTTTGCATTGACACAGTATGTAGGCAGTCAACACTGCCATGATCACTACTCAGTAATTTCCTAAAGCCTGGAGAGAAACATTTCTTTTTCTGCGATAACTGAAGGAAGGGGAAGAAATGCAAGCTGAACCTCCTTAGTTTTAACAGCCAGAGCTCTGTGACTTCCCAGTTCACAAGGCATTTCTAATTATATAGCTTCCAATTACCACAGATCTTGTGTGGAAAGGCATGCACATTCTAAAGAACCTTGTCATTCTGGAAAAATATGATTCCTTTCAAAAATACATACATAGCTACACATTTAAACTGTCACTCATTCACCTGTTTAATTAAACATGTTTCTCCCAGTAGGGCAATTTCACATAAATGACTATGCTGCAATTTGAAAAAGGGAGCCAGAGCCGCCATTTTTGCCCATGCAGGTAGAGTGATACTCCTGCATTAATTGAAATAAACTTAACAAAGAGGTCAACATGTTATAACTGCTAGAACATTTTCAAGTACTGACTGAAAGCCTCTGTGCAAAACTTTGGGTGATAAATGAACTTTTCAGGGGATGGCTTTATTGGAGAATTTCTTGCAGATTTTTGTCCTTCCAAGCTATCCTGCTGCGAGCAAATGCTATCAAGTCTATGGAATCTTCATTAGTTACTAAAATAGCTTATCCGTCCCCCTCCCCTCCCTGCCCCTTCTTTTTGGGGGCTATTGCTATTGGAAATGTTCTCCAGAATCTACAGCGTCTTTCACCTGGCTATGAGTGAGCTGAGCTTAATGGCAAGGAGGTAAACACATGTACATATACACCCCTTCCACACTCTCCACATTGCTGTTTTTATAAGTAAGACGAAAGCTACGGCAGAAAGGAGGCAAGGCACTGCTTCCCAACCACTATACTTGATTTCATTGTGTAGCATCAACAAACACATGAAGATTATAATTAACTGTGGAGAACAGTAATCATGTAGTACAGCGCCTTTGCACTTATTTGCAATAATTTCAAAGGAATGTAAGAAAGGATTTAGTGCACAGTTTACCACGATTTGAAAGTGCTAATGCTTGATGAGGTCTTATGTCCTGGTCTTAGTCAATGTTATTCAAAAGGATTCTGGATGAGGGCAAAGGCTTGCATTAGAATATGAGAAAACACCAATTTATATCTTCATAAGAATTAACTCTTAACATAATGCTTATGCTTCATGGATTAAGTTTAAGATTCAGTCACTGAAAATAAATAAAATTAAAATTTTTGTAGGTATTTGAGCTAGAACTGATGCCAATATGGTATAAAAACAGTGTGATGGTGTTTTTTTTTTTGGGGGGGGGATATTATTAAATACTGTGGACTCATTAGATGGTTAAAGGATGCAGACTTTTTCGTTCTGTGGTTCCTTCTCTGACCAAGGTCACAGGCTAACTATTCCAACTTTGCCAGACATCTAACTCCATTTAATCTGGAACAAATTATTTATATGTAGTTTAGGGGCCTATTTATACTACAGAATGATTGTGCTATGATTCCACTCTAACTGCCATGCTTACATTCTGTGGAATACTGATACTGGCAGTGTAAGGAGGGGCATGTAGAATTCTCTGCCAGAGAATTTCTCTTGTGCCCCTGACCTAACTACAAACCCCAAGATTCCACAGGATGGAACCATGGCAGTTAAAGTAGAATAATAGTGATATAACTGCACAGTCTAACAAAGGTGGCTTGGATCAGGGTGTAGAGCTGCCACAACATTGTGTGTCTGTGTGTATGTGTGCGCGCACACACTTGCATACTTGTGTATGTGTATTTCTCCTGTGGTAAAATGTCATAACAATTTCAATGAAGCTGTAAGAGTTTGATTAAATTACTGAATTTTCTCAGGAGGTTTCCACCAATGTCAAATTTTCCCCTAGATTTCTCAAAATAAAGGAAATGAAGTTATGTCAGAGGTTCTTCCTCTGGTTTCAGGACATGAAAAAATAGGATCTGCTGTATGAACAGCATGTTTTATTATGTATGATAATAGGGAGAACCAGCATGGTATAATGATTTGTGCATTGAACTATGACCCTGGAGACCAAGGTTCAGTTCCCCACCCAGCCATGGAAATCTGCTGGGTGACCTTGGGACATCACACAGTTTCAGCCCCAAAAAACCCTGTGAACGCTTTGCCTTAGGGTAGCCATAAGCTGAAAACAACCTGAAGACACTCAACAGCAATAATGATGATAGGGAAAACAAAAAACAAAAAAACAGACTGTAGTAGCATGAACAGCTCACTCAGTGCATTTGGAATACCGCTCATATTATTATTTTAAATCAATTAAAAATAAATGATGGCCTTGATCCAGAGAGTCCCTCTGTGCAACCACAGGATGTGTAAATGCTTTGGTGTGTGCCCTGCTGAACAAATGATTGGTGCTGTCAATTGAAATCAACCTTGCTTTAAATCAGTTCGTAGCATGAACGGGAAACCTGCAGTGACTTAAGATGTACATTTGAATTTTCTTTTGAATTCTCCCCTCTACTAATAGTTTTTGCAAGTGTTGTAGAACACACATATACACATATACTCAAGAAGCCCAATTTTTCTAAGGGCAAACTATCAATATGGTCTGTGCTGCTCACCCATGGCAGGGAACTGGTATACTATAACACCAGAGGGCAACTCCTCATGTTCTTGCTGTACAGCACCCTTATGAGAACATAGCACCTAACCCAAAAGATTATTAGTCTGAATTAGTCTGAGCTTGTTTTATCCAAAGTCTGGAAAAGTTACTTTTCTGAATTGCAACATTCAGCATCTTCCCAGAAGCACTAGGAATATTATTCTTTGCTAAATTAATTCTCAAAGGAAGCAATGAGATTTCTTCTTCTTCTTCTTCTTCTTCTTCTTCTTCTTCTTCTTCTTCTTCTTCTTCTTCTTTAGCAAGTTTCTTCCTGCTGCAAGACAGGAAGTTGCATAGTTGGGGACTTATTCTGAGAAAAATTTGCACATTTGTGTGTGTGTGTGTGTGTACAGAAAACAGCATTTTCTTTGCCAAATGAGTGTGAATTTTGCACAGCTTAAGTTCCAAACTACACAGATGCCTGTCAGTCCAGGATTCTTTTCACTGAAGTTTCCCAAATTGAAGAAGCATGTTTCTTTGGAGCATTTTTCAAATATCTTCAAATATTTTTTTCTGTCCCTATTGGAAATGCTGTTTGGGAGACTATGGGATTTACAATCCAAAAAGATACCTTTCACAAGCTCTTTGGCTTCCAAGTGAGGGCCACTTTTCCTAGTTCAAGGGACAAGATCCTCATGTGTAAACTAATACAACACTAGTTCCATCTCCTTGGTGAATAGCTGCTCAGTCCACATTTGGTTTAGTGTAATGTCTGAAATGGACTTTTACTAAGGATGAGGGATGTCTTTAAAAGAGTGAGAGAAAGAATGGAGTTAGAATTTACAGTATTGACAAAACAATTCTTTCACACCTTCTGAGACTTGTTGTGGGAAAATGTGCATGCCAGAGGCTCTTTCTGCATGGCATTTGCCATGCGAAAGGGCACCTGGAGTGTCGCGCAATTGTGAGGAACGATCTGCATGACGCACTCACAATCGTGCGACACTCCAGGGGCCGGCAGGCGCCGATCGCACACCTCTTCATTTTCAGCTGGAAGCTGAAAATGGTGCATGATCCCGCATTGCTCCCGGGCCCCATGCACACTTACCTGGAGTGCGGAGCCTCCAGAGCTGCGCCGGTCGCGCTTCCTGCCCTAGCGTGGCCTGGGAAACACCAAGGCTGCACTGCGGAAGGAAGAGGTGGGGCTCTCGCACGAGCAGGCAGCTCATGTGGAGCTAAAGCAGCAGAGACATGACAGCCTCTCGCTAGAGGCTGCTTGTGCGATCCCCACACCCCAGTGCCAGAAAAAGGTAAGGTGCAGAAAGGGCCATAGTTGCCCATCTGCAAAATTTGCAGGCAGTTCTGAAGGAGTATGAACATATTTCAAAATGCACATATCTTAAAATACAAAGGGATAAACTGTGCATAAAAATACACAAAAAAGCTTTAATTAGTGGCAGGAACTTCCATAAATTTGCTAAATTGCACAAAACATTTTTCAATTTAGAAAAAAAGAGGGGGTAAAATATGCATACTTCACTGCAAGAAGAAAATACAAACTTTTACCTTGATACAAAAGAATGTTCGTAAAAAATGCAAGAGAATTCCAATGAGATTGAAACTGGCAAATTTTCTCATTCCTACTACACAGAAATTGTCACATTCTTATTGAGTCAGACCACCAATTAAGTAGTCCAAACATTCACCTTATTAATGGCTACACGTATTGGTCATCTCTCTCCAAATTCAGGCAGAGTTTTCCTTAAGCCCTACCTGTACATGCCAGAAATTTAATTTGAGAAGTTGTGTCTCCAAAGCAGGTGTTCTGTCACCAAGCTAAGGCCTTCTTACTGTGTTTGTGCTGGACTTTAATTATGATATTAGGCCAACATAGTAAGATCTATAATTTAAAAGATTAATTTAGGAGAGCAGCAAAAACTCATGAAAAAAAACAGCATCATATTTGACAGACTTCAGACTTTTTCTGTTTGTGATAAGCTAATAAGGCATCTGAGAAAATGCCTTTTGTCATTCAAAGCTGTAGTGCAGATGAAATGGTAAATGGAATAAGCAGAGGGGGGAAAAAGCTGTTGTAAATGTTAAGTTTATTTTACCTCTATTTTTTCATGAGGCGGAGACTATGGCAGGCAGAGGAATGATGTACAGGAAAAAATTATTCTCCGCATAATGCAAGTAACATTTAGTCACTTCCTAGTCATGGTTTGTAGTCAGTCAGTCATCTGTCCTAACCATCTGTTCAAAACTACAATTTTTCCTCCCCTTCAGTCTACTTGAACTATATCAACAGAAACTGTTTCCTCAAGCAAAGTAAATGTACCAGTATGTATATGGTAATGAAATACTGACTCTCTGTGTTCCTGGAGAGTAAATTTTCCTATTTTTTTTTTAAAATGAAAAATTCAGTAACATTGGAACCTGCCAAGTCAAGTTTTTATATGATAAGAGGATATGAAAGATCTATGTAAGCTAAAACAAAATATTTGGTCTATTCCAGAGGAAGTAAGCTATGCGTGACTACCATGAGTGGGATAGACACTATTTTATTCATTAGTAATTTCCTTTCTGTTCAAAAATGTCCAATTTTCCACATGTGACTTTCCCTACTGACTTCACTGATAACAATGCACCCTCTCTCCCATATCAGCCAAACTGGGCAGTGGTAGCCAGTCCATGTCAGTGAAAATGAGGACAGAGAACTAGTGGGAGTAGGAAGCAAGCACTTTGCTTTATCCAACTACAATTAGAGGAACACAGCTGGTCAGACTTAGATTAATGTTTTAGACTAAGCCCAGAAAGACCTATGTTCAAAATTCCACTCACCCATGAAGCTCAGTGGGTATCCTTGTGCTTGTCACTGTCTCTCAGTCGAACCTGTCCCAGATGGTTGTACAAAATAAAGAGTCAGGGTAATATTAGCCCTAGATAAAAGCTTAGCCAGAGTAATGAGGGCAATGTAGGTTTGTTAAGAACACACTTCATAAGATGCCTGGTATGATACTTGCTGAATCAGTGCTTGCAGAACTTTGTTTACACATATTTCTCATAATGACAAAAACAATGATTTTGGGTTTCTAATAGTACAATATAGATTGAGACATAGGGCATTTCCACACTATACTGTTATGGTGCTATTATTCCATTTTCAACATCCTGTGGAATTTTGGGGTTTGTAGTATACTGAGGCGAAAGAGCTCTCTGGCTGAGAATTCTAAATGCCTCTCCCGAAACTGCAAACCTCAGGATTCCATAGGATCTTGAAAGTGAAATAATAGCACTATAACAGTGTAATGCGGAAATGCCCATAGAAAAAAGATGTATGCCTACCCTAATAAATTTTGAGCACAATTTCCTTTATCATACTTCTCACAGTTTTTAAAATGCTGACAAAGTGGGGGGATGATTTTATTATTTTTTAAAACATTTGTTTTGTTTTATTTATATCACCCATATTGTCCTCAGAGGTGACTGGCAAATCTTCTCTTACACATATATAGTAAGTTACGATGAGAAAGATTGTATACTTTCTCATGTTTGTATATTATTGCATCAGAAAGCAAATAGCATTATGTTCCCTCCCCATTTTCTACCTCGAGGAGACCCTCGTGCATGCCCTGAGTCCACTAGATCTTGCTACACTCATTTCCTGTTGGTTCACCTGCCTCTGTGCCTGAAAGAGGATTGAGTGCTGGCTGGTAGCCAATTCATCATTGTTTTCTCTTAGCTACACTTGGGGAAGTTCAAAAGCTTTGCTCTTTGACAAGGGGATGTGCACTATCACAGCCTCCTGCACGAAAGAGCTTTGTACTGCAAGATCAAAGACCCAATCTAAGTGAGAGTTAGGAGCACAACCAATTGGGCATTTCGAATTCCTGTTATACGAAGTTGTCACTAAATTCAATTAAATTCTTCTTTTTTTTTTTTTTTTGGAAGGGGCATAGAAAACCTGAAAAAACCTTGGAAATGTTTCTAAACTAATATATTTGTGTGAATATCTATCTATCTATCTATCTATCTATCTATCTATCTATCTATCTATCCATGTATCCATCCATCCATCCATTTATGTGTGTGTGTTTTTTCTCAACTGAAATAAATGTGAATTTGACACAAAAAAGAGAGAAAAACTAATAATCACATACAGCAACAAATCCCAGCATAATTATTTTTGGAATCCTGCATTGTGGTTATAGGCCATTGCAAGCCAAATATTTAAGCTGCTGAAATGTGTAAATGTGTCTAATTTGGGCTTAATCTTTTTCCTGTTAGGGCATTCACAAAGACTATGTGAAAGACTGGAACATGTGAAGGTACTTCTACCAGCATCCTTGCCCACCTAGCTGGATCGTCAGACCTTCATGCATTGGCTCACCTGGATATGTTTAGAAATTTCCACATGACCCCAGAGATGCAGAGGACTTTACATATGCTCATATGAAAGCACAAAGATCTTCAGAATTGTCACCTCATGTACAAAGCCTGAGACTTCAGCTGACAAGATAAAGGATATGGAGGCTTGGTCTGGAATTTGCAACTCTGTCCCTCACTCCATATATACTGAGAAAGCATGGAGGCAAATATATCAACAGGGCTATTGTATTCTGTTTGCTATTGCTATTTGAATTTTTATTCTTTTTATATACCACTTGTAATAATAAAATTTCTGAGTGGTTTTCATAAACATATAACATGGTCTAAAACATATGTACTACAACATCAGGTGAGATCCCGCATGAGGAGATGGAGCATAGAGGTCCACCTAGGTGGAACTTTGCTTTGTCTCCATTATTTCTTCCTTTAGTTCTCACCTTCCTGATATAGCCATGTAGTAGCCAGGGAAGGTTGGAGGGAGTAGCCAAGAGGCAGCTGGCTATGTCCCTATACCTGGCATCCTCCAGAACAGTAGTTCTCAACCTTCCTAATGCCCCTTAATACAGTTCTTCATGTTGTGTTGACCCCCAACCATAAAATCATTTTCGTTATTTTATTTTTATTTATTTATTTATTTGTTAGTTAGTTAGTTAGTTCCAACATCAAATAGATTGGAAACACTGCCCTAAATCACTGCTCTGGATAGACTTCTAATGCCTAAAAACTGGTAACCCTCTCCCCTTTTTTTAAGCACAGAAAGCATCCATCAATGCCAGAATTAAGGCAGTAGTTCTAGTTCTGAATGTTGGGTTTCCACAGTTCAAAAAGCCAGTCACTCCCAAAGGCAATGCCAAAACAGCCCACATTTTACACAAGGTGCAGGGAGGAAAGAACAGGGAGAGAGGAAAGATGGCAGCGGCATAAGCAGACACGTTTTGTTTCACTCCCTCCCTTCCTCCCTTCCTTAAAGGGAATGTGGATGCTGAACATACAAAAAGCGAGGAAAGCAAGACAGTCAGGGCGAAGAACACAACACGTGCATGTGGCAAGCGCCAAGGGTCCACGCACAACAAAAACGAGAGGAGAAAGTCATCCTGGCTATTTCTGCACTAGACTGTTATAGCACTATTATTCCACTTTCACCATCCTATGGAATCCTGGGGTTTGCAGTTTGAACCCCAGTGCAGGGGTCTCAGAAGCACTGCTCCCATTGGCTGTGAGGCCACCTTCTTTTAAAAGGGGGGCAGGATTGAGGAGCGGCGACCCCTGTGAAATGGTCGTTCGACCCCCAAAGGGGTCCCGACCCCCAGGTTGAGAACCACTGCTCCAGAATGTCCTGGGGTTCCTCTGGTAGTCCTGGAGGATGATGTTGTTGTTGTGGATCTTGGTATTAAAATTAAAATACTCCAGAGGAGTTGATATCACAAAGCAAGAGGAATGGCAACATGTGACTCTGAAGAGGTCTATATAAGCCCCTTCGTTTGCAATGTCTGCTACTTTCCAGGCTTCTAAACCTCCACCCATCCTTTTTTCAAGTAGTATGGAATTATCCAGTGACTTATGGAGGCTTGAGACTTGATTGTTAGTGTATACTGGCTAATGTAGGCTGGAATCCACAAAGTGTATTACACTAGTGGTTTTACTTTTCCCAGAATGTGCAGCAAAGAAGGAAAGGTAGGCAAAGTCTGCCAATGATGTCCCATCTATTTCTCTAATGTCTTCTTTCCATCACAGTCACTGCACAGGAAGTGCTTTTCCTTCTGCTACCACCACCTGTGCTGGCATAAAATATCAGTAAAGTCCACCAACAGGATTCCTGACAAAGGAAGCAAGAGACTGAGGACAGAGAACTAGTGGGAGTAGGAAGCAAGCACTTTGCTTTATCCAACAAACTGCATTAACATTAAACAGTTTTAAAATTGGGTCCACAGTCATGCCTGGAATTCTCTACCACATATAGGGATGGTGAAATGTGTGTGAATGTGGGCATTTCCTTGAATGTTCTCAGGAAGCTGAAGTATAATTCTCCAGCATTTAACAGTGGATGGCAGGGAATCCAAGAAAGAACATTTGTTTCCTCAGAAATTTTAGCCCCACCTCTATAACCTTTATTGATATGAAATACAGCTGATAGTCATGGGCTCCCTATCCATATGCCTTCTCAACTGTTAGCAAATCATTAGTAACAGCAATCCACACAATCTCATGTTTTTAAGTTCTTGAAAACTATATATTGAGAAACCTCTTGTAATGCTGGAAGAGGTCAGAAAATATGAATGTATGTGAGCTTTTCACAGTGTAGTTTACAGATGATGTTCTCAGAAGCAGATAAACAAAAGGAGGGCTTTTTCCAGAAAAAAAAATCATAAATATTTCAATCTCTGAAACTCAAAAGTATCTCACAATGGATGTTCATTTTAAGATAAGAAACTGGAGAAATAAATGACAATACATGTTACAAATAAAGCTTGTTTAGACTGAGTCACAGTGTAAAGCTCAGTTTACCATTTTCTGTGTTGTTGTTGTTGTTTTTGTTGTGTGCCTTCAAGTCACTTCTGACTTATGGTGACCCTATCATGGGGTTTTCTGGGGCTGAGAGTGTGTGATACGCCCAAGATCACCCACTGGGTTTCCATGGCTGAGCAGGAAATTGAACTCTGGTCCCCAGGATAGTAGCCCAACTCTCAAACCGCTACACCACACTGGTGCTATTATTTTCTGTGCTGACAATGATTCTGTAGTTTCAGACAGGATTTTCTGCTTTGCTGTACCCTGGAGGTGCTGGGAATTGAACTTACAATCTTTGCATGCAAAGCCAGTGGTGTATGGGTACTTTCATGTAGTGGGACAGTGAATCCCAGTTTAAATGTAAGCTTTAAAATGGCTATTCAAGTACTGAACCACATTTTCAGAATTGGATCAGCACCTTGGACAAGTCCTTTAAAATTTAGACTAAAACCCAGGCTGGATTCACTGCTTTCTCAACATGGAAGCCACTAGATGCCACTGTGCCAAGCATGCACTTTACCACTGAGCTACAGCTTCTTCTGCAAAGCCACAACTAATCATTAAAACATTTCTTAAAGATGCTTTATCATACAAAAGCAATAAAAATCCATGAGCAGTGGTGTACCTTGGAGTGCGTGGAGGGTGGGCGAGGGTGAGGGTGGGTGGAGGGTCAGGGGTGTGGCTACTATCCTGTGGGGCATGTGGCTATGTCACAAGGTGGCATGGCTAGGTCACACAGGGTGTGGCTAGGTCACACAGGGTGTGGCTACCTCGGGAGTGGGGCTACTGCACATGGAGGAGGGCAGGCAAGGAGCGGTGGTGCTCTGAAAAATTGCTGCCAGGGGCACATCATCCTCATTGCCCCCCCATCCATATGCCAGTGTCTGTGAGGATCTAGAGCCTAAAACTGAGTCTGGGGATTAGTGCCTGAGTTTCAGCAGATCTCAGAAATAGTTTTTGTGTAAGTTTCTGTCAGGTTCCAAGAAGATCCTATGGGCTCTAAGGTTTTTCAAAAAGTGGTGCCAGCCAGAGAAAACTTCTTTGCATTTTCTTTCTGTGGGCAAACCCTTAAATCGAAGAGCTAAAGTGTGAAGTGGGATCAACAGGTGACTAGAAAACCACACAGCAAAGAGGCTGAGGAAACTCACTATGTCAGAAGAGCAAAGGTGTCAAGAAAAAATGATGAATTTGCGATGGGCTCATGTTAATGGGCGTATCACATGCAGTGTGAGAGAAGCAGTTTTTCCGCTCTATTTGATGCTGTGGCTAGACTTCATTTGGAGTGCTGCATGCAGTTGAAGGCACCATGCTCTTCTCCAGATATAGACAAATTAGTAGCAATTAAAAGGACATCATCAGAAGTGATAAAATATATTGAAAATAAGACCCAGGAGGAAAGCTTAAGAGAAGTGGACATGCTCAATCTAGAGAAAAGAAGGCAAAGGGGAGACATTATAACTTTCTGCAACTGCAGAAAGGGCCATTGCCAAAGCAGTGGGGAATGATTATTCTTATTAGCCAAATGGGACAAAACTTGAAGCAAAGTAATTGGCTGAAGCTGCAACACAGATAATATATTTCTGTAAATATTAGAGAAAGCTTTAGATCCTTAACAGCAATTAGACTATGGAGGAAACTAGGGATGTTCAAGGCTGGTAACCTGTTAAACTTTAAGGATAATTAAATCAATCTTTGAATAATACATGAGAGGTCAGAGAAAGAAGACCCAAGCAAATGTTTGTTGTAGATTCTTTGTCTGTGTACCACAGTGATGGTTTAAAAAGATGCAGATCACTGAATTGTGAGCTTCATTCTCCCTTAATCCAGACAGGGTATATTCTACTTTGAACATTTCTTTCAGGTTAATAAATCCTACAACAGTCTTGCAAGAAAGTGATTTTTATTTTTAAGGATCTAAGTTAAGGGATCTAACCCACTTGTACCACAATTTCAGTTAAATTTGCTTGGAACCTTCTGTTGTTCTTGTGGGCTGTCAAGTCATTTCCAGATTATGGTGGCCCTATGATAGGGTTTTCTTGGCAAGACTTCTTCAGGCAGGGTTTGCCCTTATCTTCCTCTGAGGCTGAGAGAGTGTGACTTGTTCGAGGTCATCTGGTGAGTTTCCATAGCTGAGTGAGGATTCAAATCGTATAGTCCCAGAGATCTAGGCCAACACACAAACCACTACATCACATTGGCCTGGAATCCCATAACCACCGATTAAGCCATAAACTCCACTAAGCACACTGGGGCTTACTTTTGAGTAAGTATTAACAGGACAGCATTATTATAATAGCTTCAGAAAATCATTTGCAATTCCACCCATCTAACTGTGCAGAAAATCATTTGGAGGCTTGGCATCAAACGAAGCTGACTTGGGTCCCTTTTGAGGTAGGAGAATAAATAAATAAACAAACAAATAAATAAAATAAGCAAGCAAGCAAGAAACTAGGAACATGCCTTCAAGCAAATTTAAGAAACCTAGAAAGATACCTATCTCTTTTGCTTAGAGCTGCTGTCATCTGTTGATGTTTTAAGCAGTCACCACATGATATTGCCATTCTACATTGAGTTTTTGAGTTTGAAAGATGTTTCCACCACAATACAGTTTTTCTCTTTGAGGGGAAGGAGGAACCGCATAGCAACAAACAGCAGGAAAGAAGGGAACTGTCAACCTTTTTCATGTACCTGCTCCAAATCATCCCACAATGACCTTTTAACCCTGTGAGATTCCAAATGTTTACTTCCACAGGCTTGAAACATCATAAGCAGCAGAAACACTGGGAACAGGGGACAAATGGGTAAGGAATGATATGATACTTCTTCCTCCCTGTCACTACTTCTGTACTGTAATTTCCCCTTTCCCTGAGCAGATTTGCTTTTTAAAAAAAAGGCAAGAAAAAAGATGTTTTGCAATAAGTATATGTATTAATTGGTATTAAATATTTTTGTTCTTTAGACGGAACTCGAAGCACACACTCAGCAGGATATATCTTTCTAAGCTTGCGAAAAAAGAAGAAAAAAGAAGAAGAAGCTTGCAGCACTGGTTGTAACATCTAATTTTATATATAAAGTTATATATATAAAATATTATAATAATATTTTATAGTAAAACATATAATATATATATTATATATATACACATACACCCTATAGTCAAATAAATCAACACTCATAACATATAAATTCATTATTATCTTGTCTTCAGATACCTTATATTCAATGTGATGAGGGAACGAATTCTTAGGAATTACAAATACAATTCAAATTAGTAATTGGTTAAAATGTGAATAAATGACATAGAACATTCAAGAGATAATTCCAATCAGTTAAAATAACTGGAATTAGTTTTCATTTAGAAAGTTATCATATAAACACAAGCACCATCAAGGTGCTTTTCTTTTCACCAAATATCCTGAAATTGTAACTTTCTGAAGTGAAGAAGCTGTGTAACATGCCACATAGTTCTATTCTCCAATCACTCTCCAGTGCTAGCTATAAATTCCTAGACTAAACTGTTTAAAGTTAGCATTCTCCTTTTCAGAAGCCATACTTATATTATATTCATGACTGTTGCTCTAAATTTGAAGGAATGAAGCAAAAGATTTAATAAAACTGCATAATATTGGATGGCAACCATATGACCACATCAGAATAGTTTCCTATTTGAACAGAACATCATTCTTCCAAGGGAGGAAAATGTAGCGCCAATCATCGTATTAGATTTAAAGTAAAGTTCGATCCTTGTGAAAGACTTATGTGTCCTTATGTTCCAGTGAAATCCTATACATGTTCATTTGGTCAGAAACATTCCTGCAGCATTTCATAGAGTGTACTTCTGGGTAAGTGTGTATATGATTTCAGACTAAGGCCATTTCCACACGAAATTATTCCACTTTCAGCATCCTGTGGAATTCTAGGGTTTGTAGTTTACTAGGGCCAAAGAGCTCCCTGGCTGAGAATTCTAAATGCCCCTCCATAAACTGCAAACCCCAGGATTCTGTAGGATGTTGAAAGTGGAATAATAGCACTAGAACAGTCTAGTGAGAAAATGGTGTAAGCCTGTTTAAACCAGTATGATTAATAGATAGAAACCTCTCTATATGAATCAGGAGAGCGAGGGGAGCAAGACTGGATACACTGGACTGCCCTATATAAAATGAGTGGAAAGGGGCAGTGATATTTGTTGTTGTTGTGCTGGTAGATATTTCAAGATCACTCCTCTGCTCAGTCAGCACTCAAGTCAATGAAAAAATAAAACAATACCAAGAATACTTTATGTCTGGACAAGTACACACCCAAAGAACTTCTGTGAAAAATCAGGATCTCTCTCTCTCTCTTACCTTTTAGAGGCTTCACTCATAATATGCACATGCACTTGTATGAAGTGTATGTCCTTGTATGCTCTTCAGACATTATTATATGTGTATAGGGGCCACATTTTGTACATATAGTCCTATTCCTAGCCAGGCATCCATAATATGTCTAAAAATGACTTGGAGTAGGCATGGGGAGATCTGTCAATTTCTGGATTTCTAATTCTTCCAGTCTTAAGTCTAGTTCATTTCAAAATGCTAAGGGTTTTCTTTTTAAAGGTATATATTTGCATGAAAATTGGTATCCATTCTGTGCACCGTTCTTCTAATATATATATTTTGATAGGAACTCTTGACCAAAGTGCACACTTCTTGCAAGCAGTTTTTCTAATATAAATAAATTTGAATGGCATTTTCGCCACCATGTACTTTTCCTTAATGTGCAGATTTTGGAGGTTTTATTTTGACTGGAACATTCTGTTCCAAAATTCAAAGCAATGCTAATTTTAAAGGATACTCGAGTTTTGATTTATGCATTTGTTCTAAAGTCTAGAATTAGGTACATTTGTGTTAAAATATGGAAGAAGAAAAAATCCTCTGTCTATTGGAGGCGGAAGAATTAAGCTATGATCTTATGAGAGATCAGTCAAAGTGGTTCCCCCCCCCCCAGATGTATGTAATATTAGAACTATGGGGACCATTCAGGACCAGGTCTACCTTTAGAGAATACGAGGCAGCAATCTCAAGCAGAATATACAGTGGGGTGGCACAAAATGTTGAGGATGAAGATGTGTGTGGCATATGGCTAGCCTGCTGCCCTCAACACAATCCTGTTGCCAGTACTGGAGCGTTATCTAAAAGTCTGGTCACAAATGGAAGAGACACCATCTTGTCCTTCTTTTCAGACATCAAAATGCTTTGAGGTGGCCTGAGGGCAGGGCCATTCACACAATCCTCTCCCATTTTGCCATCACTCACTTGAGGCCCCCAACCCCACAGCTGTAATAGGTAGACAGCCAAATCGTTATTCTAGCCAAAGAGTGGCAATAGAACTAAAACAGGAGGCAATTCTTCTCAATTGAGGCTGATTGTCTATGTTTATTTTATGTTGCTTTTTAGAGATGAGGTTACCAGCTTGAGATGCATCCCTGCTTTCCCATAGCAAATAACAGCTCCAGTTTAATTTGGAAATTATCTGAGGATTGGCTCACATGTTTGACTAATAGCTAAGATATTCTGAACATGAAAAGGGAGAACTATGAAGGTTTAAAAATGGACTGGCAACACAAAACAAACACAAAAAAGGCTTCACAGGCATTTTAAAATGTGGCTTTAATATGTATGTGTAGCAGCTGGACTGACACAATGGACCCTAACGGCTCCTTCAGGTTTCTTTCATACTGTATTATTCCCTCTTCAGCGCCAGCACCAAAAGCGTTTTAAGAAGGGGTGGGGTGAGAAGAGGAGGGGACAAACCTCCTCATATTTCTTTCAAACAGCTGCACGAAGCAACAATGACACAGGCAATTTCATCACGCAAGTATCCCAGTGAAAATGCGAGTCATTTGATTGAAGGACTTTGAACAAGGGAGAGAAAAATAGCCAGTACAGTAGCAGAGTGGCAAGAGGCAGCACAAACCCACCCTAGGACTGGTAGCTGCATTGTGTGGAGCCCACGCAGTGGCACTGTGCTTACAACAGGCGACAGAGTGGTCTGAATCCCTCATTGCAAGAGCAAACTGCCCTTTTGCCACAAACCTTGCTTATACACGTTGAGCAGTGGTTTGAAAGACTGCTGTTTGAGATTGCTACTGACTGTTAGTCTGCCTTATTCAAAGCATGGGGTTTAATGGGGGGGGAGAAAGGGCATCCAACCAACTTCACAATGACTTCACAACTGACACAAATTCTGAATACAGTTTGGTCTACATAGAATACAGCTTTGAAACATCAGAATAATTAGTAATGAAAGCAATAAACTCTTGCATTTGATTTCCCCATTTGCCAGTTTTTAAGGAAATTACAACCTGATTCTTATAGCACTATGCATTTTTAGTGTTGTTGGGTTTTTTAGACAGAAGTGAAAGAACACAATTTAAGTGTAGGTTCATATATATAAATCAGGATTTCCCCCCTTACATATATAAGTGTGTGTGTGTGTGTGTGTGTGTGTGTGCATATAATGTGCGGAGATTGTTTTTCTGTTTGCTGTTTCTATACAATTTAAAGTCAAGTGTATATCCATTTACCAGCAGAGGCAGCCTTTACAACTAATTTGGTTGTGCCTTTTTATTTTGTACTATAGAATTTGTATTAAGGTACAAGTCCAAATAAAAGACAATGAGCTGTTCCCAAATCCCATATCTGTCAGTTCATGTAAAATGCTTTCTACTGTTTGTTGTGACAATTGGTTTCACAATTGTTTTTACAGAAACATAAATTTGGACTCCTCTTGGACAGAGTTGCCTGTTATAGTGGCACTGGCACACATCTTGCTTAAGAGAAGGGAAATTTCTTATACACACTGAAGCAAGGCAACCAGAAAAGACTTAAGAACTTGAAAGATATTAATGAATATTAATGTTCTTCATTCTGTGCTGGTGTTCTTCTCCATATGTGACAAGGGGGTTGAATATGGACACATTCTCCATACATGATGGAGCGGGTTGGGAATGGATACATCTCTTCATCTGCCCAATCATCCATGATGTCTGGATGAAACTTTCCATCATTGGCCACTCCTTTAAGCTTCCAAGAGCAGTGATTTTCCTTGACAACTTACTCCCTTCCTACCCCTCTCATCCACCACACCCACAAATAAAAACTTAAGTAGACTTCTGATCACTTTCATTTGTGTGGTAGGGTTTTTTTGTTTGTTTGTTTGGCCAGTTTTGTGTATCTTCAGGGCAGTGCAACCCATGGTTGTCTAGTTATTGAGGCTGCCCAGCTGCTGAAGCTGCAAAGCCCTCTCTACCTTTTCACTTCTGCCACCAATAGGGAAAGGATGTGGAAGGCCTTCCAATATACTTACATCAGGTTCTACAACCTGCTCAGTTTCTCTCTGGAGAATTATGTTGCTGTTGTTTCTGTGTGCCTTCAAGTCATTTCTGACTCACAGTTGGGCTATGATAGGGTCATAGCCCAACACCCAAACCACTACATCACACTGCCTCTCCTGAATTTTGTTACTATGGGTATGGGTTAAATCCAATTTTAATCCCAACTAAAGTTGAGCCAAAATGAATCGGGCTAATTAATCACCATTATGAAAGTCCTAATTATTTCAGAGAGTCTGCTGTGCTTAACCTCATCTCAAGAACTAGTATATTTCAGAGGCTTATTGGCCATTTTGGAGAAATACAGCGTACTCAAAACAAGGCCCGCTTTCTAAAATGCAAATGACTAAAAATTTGGTTAAAAAAAAATGACTTCAGTTAATGGGGAAAACTGGGTGAAATGCACCAGTAAATGTGTAGGGTAAGAGACATGCATTAAAAATATGTGCCAATTTCAATGTGAGAAGATAAAAACATGAGGTATTTCAATCTGATTGGAGACAAAGAGGGGAAAAATGTTAGTGAGATTCTTAGAAATGCAATAAAATCAAGACTGAAAGACTTTCAACCCACTAGGGGTAGCATCTGATGCTGCAACCATACCCCCTCCCCTTCCCATATTTACACTGATAATCTTTATAGAACTACAAGTATGACATTTTGAAAGAAAGATTTTACCCAGCTGCACATTTCTCAAGAACGGAAACATTGCCTCGGCAGATCAGACCAAATTTCCTCAAGTACAGCATTCTGTTTTCAAACCTTGCCAGCTGGATGATTTGAGCAGTATACCTTTTGTGCCCTCATTTTTGATAAACGCATCCATATATTGAATACAGCCTCTTCTTGTTCTTCATCCAAGGAAAAGGTAGGGACACCGACTCAGATGTTTGCCATGCTCACACACTGTACAAATTAAATAGAGTATCTCTTTATCAGCTGTGATAATAAGCACTGGACAAATGTGCCATTCATCTATGTCATGCTGCCCATGGCATCTATCCATTTAACCTGTTGTTCTCAACAATAACAACAGCTACCTGAAAATCTAGTGTAGAATTATTGCACTGGCAGGGTATCTTGTGCTTGTATGAAGCTGCAACCCAGTCCTACAGCTTAATTATGATATTAATCTTAACTTTTGACTCTTAGAGATGGATGCCACATACTACTCTAAAGGAACATGAAGGATTGGCTACTACAGGAAGGCGATAGATCACCTCCAGTATCAGGGATAATGTTGTGTCTATATATCAGTTTCTGAGGAATGCAAGAGGGCAGGTGCTGTTGCACTCATATCTTACTTGCAGGCTTCCCCCACATAGCTGGTTTGCTGCTGTCGGAACAGAATTTGGACTAGGTTGGTTTTTGGTCTGATCTAGCATAGCTCTCCTCCTACGGTCCTCTTGTACCCTCTGATTTTGGAACATTAGCAAGTTCTTCAGGAACCAAAGTTTCACATAGATCTGTTCATATATGTATAATGTATATATGTGGAAGGGTAGTGGCAGCAGAGAGGCAATAGCATGATGATGATGATGATGATGATGATGATGATGATGATGATGATGATGATATTGCTCCAATTAATTGAGTGGCATATTTTCATTCAGTCCCCTGGGCTGAAAATGCTGCTGCTCAATGCCAGGTTGGTAAATGGAAAACCCTCCTTGATCCAGGACCCAGACCTAGATGGGCATGCTGACCTGACTTGTTTTACTGAGAGCAGGCTGGATGATCCCTTCCAGCTGTGTCCACCTGGATTGTCTCTATAGCAGCAGGTGAGGCCTGGGGGCAGGGAGGAGGAGTGGTAGTGGACTATCAGGATTCCATCTCTCTCACCAGGTGCTTATCTCACAGTCTACTGGATCTGAGTATGTGTTTTTGAAGATGGGTGGCCAGGACAGAGTAGGGATTCTGTTGGCCTACCACTCACCCTGTTGCTCAACAGTCTCTCTTCCTGAGCTGGCTGAATTGGTCTTGACAGTAGTGATGGAGTCCCCTCCTCTTGTTGTAGTGGGGGACTTCAACATCTACACAGAGACTACTCTGTCAGGAGCACCTCAGGACCTCATGTCCACCAGGCCAACCGTAGGTCTGTTCCTAGTAATATCTGATGTTCCTAGTAATATCCCATGTTGCAGGATGCACTCTGGACCTGATTTTCTGTTCTGGGTGGGATGATGGTGATCTGGGTGCAGAGAAACTTTCTGTAGTTCCATTGTCACGGACTTCAGTAGTTCCTTTGTCACATGGGGTTTAAACTCACTGGGATCTAGAGCCTCTGCAGGGGTGGGGAGGGGCATTAAAATGGTCCACCCCAGGAGGCTTATGGATTCAGATGAATTCCTAATGGCTCTAGAAGAGTTTTCTGTTACCTTGGCAGGTGAACCTGTCAAAGTCCTGGCTGATCTCTGGATTATGGGAATGGCCTGGATGGTGGACACGATTGCCCCAGAGCATCCTCTCCTATTAAGTGGAGCCAAGCAATTGCTAGGGAGCTAGCGGCAATGAAATTGCTAGGGAGCTGGTAACAATGACATGAATGGGACAGAGTCCAGAGTGACGTTGGCAGAAGACTTGGAGTGAATCCAACTGAACATGGGCTAGAGTTCATTGGAAGGCCTATGTTGTCACAATTGTGGCAGTGAAGACATTATACTTCTTTGCCAACACTGTGTCTACATAGTGTCATACAGTGGAACTGTTCTGAGTGGTCAGGGGCCGTTTCTATTCTGGCCCATAAGAAGAAAATAGAGACCACTCAATAGCACATTGTGATGAATTTGCAAAATACTTTGCAAACAAAATTGCTCAAATTTGCTCTCACTTGGATGCTGCGCTTGTCTTGTATTATTGGATATGTTTCAATTTGTGTAGCCTGAGGATGTGGACAGGATCCTTGTAGAAGTGAGAGCCACCACATGTATACTGGATCCTTCCCCCTCCTGGCTTCTGAAAGTAGCTGGGGCAGGGAGACTTGCCAAATGGATAAGGGGATGGTGAATGCCTCAGTGCAGCATCTTGCCTAAAGAGGCTGTAGTGAGACAATCATTTTAAAAAGGCCTTGGATCCCACTATTCCGAATAATGATCAGCCAGTCTTTGTGATGGGCTCCTACCACCAAAGGTTTCTGGATAAAATGGATTATCTATTCATGTTGACTTCAGGCCTGACTATGGCATGGTGACAGCTTTGGTTGACTTGGTGGGTGACCTACAGAGGAAACTAGACAGGGAAGTGCATCCCTGTTGGTCCTGCTGGACTCTCAGCAGCTTTTGATACCATTGACTGTGACATCCTTCTGGGCTGAGTCTCTGGGATCGGACTTGGGGGGCACTGTTATGCTGTGGTTCCTCATTCCTGGAGGTATATAGTCAGAAGGTGGTCCTGGGATGACTCCTATTCAGAGCCCTTGCTTTTAGCCTTGGAGTCCCTCAGGGTTCTGTTCTGTTTTGTTCCTCACACTGTTTAACCTCTACATAAAACCACTGGGAGAGGTTAACTGGGAGTTTTGGGATTTGGTCTCACTCATATGCTCAAGACACTCAATTTTACCTTTCTTTTACACCTGATTCAAAGGAAGCTGTCTTGGTACTAAACCAGTGTCTGTTGTCAGTAATGGACTGGATGAGGGCAAACAAATTGAAGCTTAATGCAGACAAGACACAGGTGTTCCTGATCAGCCGAAAGGCAGATCAGAGAACAGGGACTCTGCCTGTTCTGGATGGTGTTACACTCCTGCTAAGTTTTCAGGCTCACAGCCTTGGTGTTCTCCTGGGGCATTTCCGCACTACATTGTCATAGTGCTATTATTCCACTTTCAACATCCTATGGGGTTTGCAGTTGAGAAAGGGGCCTCTAGAATTCTCAGCCAGAGAGCTCTTTGGCTTTAGTAAACTACAAACCTCAGAATTCCACAGAATGTTGAAAGTAGAATAATAGCACTCTAACAGCATAATGTGGAAAGGCCCCTGGACTCAACTCTTAAGCCTGGATGCCCAGGTTTCAGCAGTGGCCAGGAGTGCATTTCCACAGTTACAACTTGTGGGCCAGCTGCACCCATTCCTTGAGTCATCAGATATGGCTACAGTGACACACACTTTGATTACATCTTTGTTGGATTACTGTAATGCACTCTGTGTGGGGCTGTCTTTTGAAAATATTTAGAAACTTCAGCATGTTCGAAGTGCGGCAGCCAGAATGATAACTGGGGCCAATTATAGGGAACATACAACTCACTTGTTAAAACAGCCTCACTGGCTACCTGTTCCTTTCCAGGCACAGTTGAAAATGCTGGTCATGACCTATAAAGCCCTATACTGCTTAAGTCCAGATTATTTGAAAGACTTTGCAGAGAAAGACACTCCCTATACAAACCTGCCAGAATTTTTAACAATCTGCAGGGAAAGGCTTTCTGTGAGTCCCATCAGTGTCCCAGGCTCACCCCGTGAGGACATGGAAGAGAGCCTTCTCAATGGCCACTCCCACTCTTTGGAACTCCCTTCCATAGGATGCTAGGTTAGTGCTCCTCATGCTTACCTTCTGCCCACAGGGAAAAAGGTTAGCAAGGACAGGATGAGCTTACCTTTTGCCTAAGCTTACTTTTCACTGGCAGGCAAAAGCATTCCTATTCAAGCTGGCTTTTAGTATATGAGATTTATTGGAATTTTAATGTGTGGGATCTGTTGAGATGTTTTATTTATTTTTAAACTTTTCTGTTTTTATAATGATTTTATACTGTTTTTATATGGTTGTTTTAATTGTTTTAAAATATATTGTATATGTTTTTAGCTTTTATGGAAGCCACCTTTGATCTTGCTGTGGGGAGAAAGGGCACATATAAATACAAATTTATTTGGTAAAATGTTTTAACAGATTAACCTGATTAATTGAGTGAGGTTGTAATCCTAAAACTACTCAGTAGGGATTGGTTGCAAGTTACTTCTGAGTAGAACTAAGTGGAAATTACATCTAAGAAAACACGTGAAGAATGACACCACCCCTATAATTTGCAGCACTGTGAGAACTGGATAGTAAGTAAACATGACTATACCATCTAATGGAAACAAGTATGTCTGCTAAATTCACGCAGAGCTCTAGAACTGTTGTTATTTTTTGCATGTGGGAACAGTGAATGGAGATGAAAGATCATTTTGAAAGTCGGCTTGCAATGTACAAACACACACAAATATCTCTGGATAGCACTGGGACAACAATTACAACAATTTGCTTGTTGTTACGAGTTGTCCGAGTTCCTTCTTAAAGCAGGGAATGCTCTCAATTGTTCTTATATCAACTGGTAACTGATTCCACATATGTGAAGACTTAAAACAAAAAGCTTTCTGTGCTTGGTTTTCATTCATCCAGGCACAGTGGCTTCAGAGCCATAAGGGAGTATATAAGTCATTCTCTGCAACTGTGGTCCACAGAAAAAATGAACACCCAACATTGTGAGAATTCCTACTTATATAAATCATCATTTTTTTTCTACATCTCAAAACATTTTTATTAAAAAAAGTGTATGTATGATCCCTCTCTCTCTCCCTCTCTCTCTCTCACTCACTCACACACACAGATATGGCATAAAAGAGCCATTGGCACTGGCAAGGCTAGCCTGAGAAGATATGATCAAATACGTTATTCATGAACACATTTGGATGACATCATCTCAAAGGTTTCTAGAATTGGGCTGGCAATGACAAAAAGCAGAATTTGAAAATTGTGCTTTTTGGGACTGCAGTTCCTGCCATTGGTCATTGTGGCTGGGTATTCTGGAGTCATAATCCAAAAAAGTAATTCTTCTGATAGGGAAGGAAAACCACTGCCTCCTGTGAGACCCAGAGGCTGCTAGAATTTGCACAATGGTGATACACTGCCAGGTACTGATAACCCTAATGAGGAGCTCCAGAATCCCAAACAAGAGGCCTGGGAGAAGGTTCATGGGGCATGAGTGTTCCATGTCCCAGCTCTGTTCCCAGTGCAAGGCCAGGGCTGTAAGTACAGAGTACTCCACATGGTCCTCTTTGCCTGCTGTGACCCCTCTGTCTGGGAATGTACAGCAAGGCCTGCTTTCTGGCTTTGATTTCTATCCCACCTTTCTCTTAAAATAACATGACACCAAAGAGGACTAGATGCAGATAGGCCAAGGATGGCACTGTCTGAGAGAAGATATGCCCTGCTATTTTGCCATCCCCAGGTACCTGCTGGATGACTGACTCAGGACACTCCCTGTCTCTCCGTGCTCTTATGTATAGGACTACCTCACACCTGCTACTGCAATAGAAAATATTATGCTGCAGCCGAACTAGCATTCAGGAGCCAAGTGCCCAAGAGGCAGCAAAACCCTTCCATTTTAGCTGGAGACTGCTTCAGTTCACAAAGGAGGAGGACGGAGAAGCAATAGCAATAGGGCACCCAGTAATCAGGGGTGGCTGGCAGCTCTTGTGTCAATGGGTCTTTTATATATATATATTTAAAAAGTTACAAATATCCATATTTACTAATCTCATAGCAAAGAAAAAGAACATTCATTAATATTTTATAAATATATATAAAACAAAAAAGTCAACTTTGTATATCCAAAAAATATTAATAAAAATAACATTTATATCTCTCTCTAGTTCTTGCATTATACTCTAGCATATTGTTTTTGCAATATATCAACTATATCATATCATATCAAATCAAATTTAAATGTAGAAAATTCCCTTAGCTTAATTATTTATTGATTATAAATTCCATACTTATGCATTTGCGTTGTTCCCCATATGCATATACCTATACAAATTCAACTTACTTCCTTCCTTTCTCTTGTTTGGTTGATTATTTTTCCAAGTTTCCTCTGATACTTTCATATTTCTAGTGACTTGCGTTATTACTTTTAGTTTTAACCCTTCCCTTTTCTCATATTTTTGCTTACTGTTATCATCTCTTCTCTCTCTCTACTTTCTTATTCTTCATATTTCCATCCGTATCTCCCATTTTTGTTGTATGTATCTTTTAACTGGTCTCATTTCATCACAATTTTTCCCTTTTGTCTCGCTTTTAAGTGCCATAGTCAAATTGTCTATCAATATCAATTCTATCAGTTTAGTCTCCCATTCATCTATATCTGGAACACTTTCAGTCTTCCAATATTTTGCATATATAATTCTTGTTGTTGAAACCATGTACATTATAACTCTCCAATATTTCATATGATCTTTCTCTATTTGATGTAGCATATTTAAAAGAAAAATCTCTGGGGACAAAGGAATATTAAATTGTAGTATTTCCGTTATTTTCTTGTGAACATTTTTCCAATATTTACTGACTTTGGGGCATGACCACCACATGTGAAAAAATGTTCCTTCTTTTTCCTTACATTTCCAGCATTTGCTAGGAGTCTTGTATATTTTCTTTAATTTTACTGGGTCTAAATACCATCTATAAAACATCTTAAAATGGTTTTCTTTCAGGTTTTGAGCCAATGTGAATTTTTGTGTATTCTTCCAACTTCAAGTCTAATTTCATGCCCTATATTTCTTGCCCATAATATCATTGTTGTATCAATGGGTCTTTAAAAAAAAAAAAACAACCTTTGGACTTTAAAGCAGCTATCCAAGGTTCTGAAGCTCTTCTGAGGAAAGGTCTCATCATCTTGAATAGCTCCTTTAATGTTCAAATGAATTTTTCTTTTGATGTACATATGTATATCACTTTAACCATGCTTACAATAATTTCTTGTTCTTCCTTTTGACTGAGGACCTTTTCACCCTACATTGTTACAGTGCTATTATTCCACTTTCAACATCCTGTGGAATTCTAGGGTTTGTAGTTCAGTGAGGCCAAAGAGCTCTCTGACTGAGAATTGTAAAGGCCTGTCCCTAAACTGCAAACCCCAAGATTCCATAGGATGTTGAACATGGAATAATAGCACTATAACAGTGTAGTGCAGAAAGACCCCCAGTTGCTGTGGTATAGGCCTTGCTGCTGAGGCAGTACACAATTCCATTAATAAGGAATATGTGTGTGTGTGTGTTTGGGAATAACAGACAATTGTATTGCTAAAAAAATAAATAAATAAAAGGAAGGTGGCAGCATCTTTAAGACTATTTATGGATATAAACCCAAAAGCTCATGCTAAACTAAAAACCAGTTGGTCTTACAAGTGCTGCCATTTTCCCATTTTTTTTCTACCCCTCTGTTCTTCCTTGTTCTGCTGCAAGAGACTAACATGGCTACTTCTCTGAAGCCTATTGCTAAGGTTACCAGAGTATCCCCTGGAGAGCAGTTTGTATGCTGTGTGGATTGTACGCTTGGTGGCTAATTAACCATCACTACACACAATAAACAAGCTGCCAGTGACTATAGCACATTGGTACTACCCAGCTGTTATTGAATTTCAGTTTCCATCACCCCATGTCAGTCTGTCCAGTAGAGACATGATGGGAAGAATAGTTTAGTAAAACACGGAATGCTGAAAGTTCCCCTCTTTGGGATGGGGGAGGTATATAACCTGTACTTAGTTTGCTGCTACACTATGTGACCTCAAATAAGTTTAGGTTTTGTTTTTTTGTTTTTTGAGATCTATATGCAATTTTATTTGTATCTCTTTTTATCCTGCTTTGGGAAAAGGACACTACAAATATAATACCATGCCACATTATTGCTTATCTTGTTATTAATCTACTATCAACACTGACCAAAAGAAAGAGAAAGGTGTCAAGGATTCTCACTACAAATTTTTCACTTTCCCCATTTCTCTCTCCAGAAACATTTTAAAAGTTCCTATATTTCATGTTGCATATTACAACACCATCAGAAGAAATGCCTGTTTATTGAATATATGCCTGAAAGATATATACCAAACAAGACCAAAAAAGACTCTCAGATGAAAGATCTTACTAAAGAAGAAAGCTAGTTGTGAAAAGGCATTTGGTTTCTACTAATAGTAAAGAAGAGCAGATTACAACATTCAAAATGCTTTGTATGGATGGCTTTCCTCTGAATAATTGGCTCCTTGCCTCCTCTGGCTCTTCTTATTCAGAACTGAACTGCATCTCAGTAGGCCAATGAAAGGAAGTGAGCTAGTCTGGCTTCCTTTTTGGGGGTGAGTGGGTGCGGATTAAGTGTATAGTTCAGAACCTGATACGTAAGAGAGAGAGAAATTGCTCAAAAGGGTAATGAGGAGGGCAGTGAAATTGGACTGAGACACTAGGAATAATTCATAGTTCATAATTATGGGCACAATTCAGCCAAAGGTCAATATGATTCAGTTCTAATGATTTCAGTGGGAAGGACATAGGCATCAGGCCCATACACAGATACTTGGGGAGAATGCTCTACAGAACTTACTGAAGCTTTCTTCCAAGTAGATACTCTAGTATTCCCTTTTTAAGCATGCATCCAACTCTCATATTGGAATCATATATGGAGTTAGAAGCAGTTGACATCAGCTGGGTTATAGACCTTGCAATCCTAAAATATTCATAGTACCAGAACTAGTAGCTGCATCGAAGTTCCTCACCACAATCATGAAGGCACAATTCTGTATCCACTTACTTGGAAGTAATTCCCACTGTGAGGATGTGAAAATATGTTTAGTCACTGGTTTGTTGCAGCCACTTACCTCTAGTTATATCCTATATATAGCATTTTAGGTGTATGACTATCTCAACAATGAGAAAAGATTACACTGGCTACATCAAATTATTGTATCTATTTGAAACACTTTCCACCGTTCCTTAAAAGACAAGGCAGTTCATGTTACTTAACAAGAGAAGTAAAACTGTAATTAAGAATTTTAAAAAGATTGGTTCCCAAAACATTAATATATTAACACAGCAATAGCAGCAGCAATAGCAATAAAAAGAGTTTTTTTAAAAAAGCAGAGTTAAAACCCGAACAATAAAGCAGCCAATTACAAACCAAATAGTTTCCTTAAAAGAAATACCTTTACTAACTACCAGAAGGCCATTAAAGAAGGGTCAAAATGTGCATACTCTGGAAGAGAATTCCAGAATCTAGGTGCATCTGTAGAAAAGGCCATCTCCCTGACCCCACCCCGGGGAATTATTCCTGGAATCTTATAAAAAATCAGTGAAGCTGTCACCATAGGAAATCCTCTGCTCCCTATATCGAACTTGCAAAAAAAGTTACTTTTTTGGACTATGGCTCTCTGAATTTATTAGCCAGCAGGACTACAGGCAAAGATGGTAGCAACGGGGTAGAAACAGTTCATGAATCAAGTCACATGAATGGGAACATTCTTGGATAGCTTCCTGGAGAAGAGAGCTCCAAAAGGTCCCAAGGTTTCAAATATGTTAGTTCCTGCCCTTCAAAAATGAGCAGACTATGTATGGCCAGAAACCTCATATTGTTAACCATTGTGATATTCACAACTGAATTGCAAAACCATGTGGTTGGAAAAGACTGGTTGATAAAGTGTTGGTTGATTGATCTCTGCTCAAATTACAAAATTAAAACACTGTTCATTACATAAATTAATTTAATCAATTTATTTATACAGGATTAATTTTTAACAGGGCTGAGCAACTGTCTGGGTCTGGAGAGCCTCCTTGTCTGAACCCCTTTGGAGGGCAGGGACCTTAGAGGGCCATTACACCCCTATGTAATCAACTTTTTCTTAAAACTCCCTGGTCAACTTTTGATTCTCCTGGATCTAAAACAAGATACTCCTTCAAACATGGCAAAATTGCCTGCAAACATTTTAACAGAAGCAGATGCAGTTTTGGCTACTATTTCTTATTTTGAAAAATATAAAAGGATGCT
Organism: Ctenosaura bakeri; assembly: GCA_948474755.1. Taxonomy (NCBI): domain Eukaryota; kingdom Metazoa; phylum Chordata; class Lepidosauria; order Squamata; family Iguanidae; genus Ctenosaura; species Ctenosaura bakeri. The sequence continues at coordinate 285,730 of CAOLHI010001704.1, read as the reverse complement.
GGGGGCCTCTAGGGACCTTAAAAACAAGGTGGGGTTGGCCTCATGTGGCTCACAGGCCATCTTTCCCCCTGCTCTGATTAATGACTTGTCTAGTCCCCACCTGACAAGCTGACAAGTATCTGTTTCCTTCAGTCTCAGTGGATTGATTCATCTGCTCTGCTAAATCCACAAATTTACAATCAAACTGCGTATCTTCCAGGTATTCCCGAATGTTAAGGACAGTCCTGATTATCCTAGTTTTTCAGTTGTTTTCCAGTTTTTCTCCCCTCCTCCCACTTTCCCCCTTGTTCTCAGCTTACTTCAATTGCTGCAAACTGAGTTCAAAATACAAAAGTAATTTCCACACAATTAACTCAGCAGACAGAGAGGAAAAGAAGGGGTGGAATTTTGCCCTTCCCAGTAGGCTCAGGTAAAAACAAACTGGCAGCTCTGCTAGTTTCTAAAAGTGTCCTTCCTCATTAATAACTTTTGCGATTCTGACCAAGCTCTGACATTGCTCAGCCACACATATGCAAGTTTTCATCTGTAAAATGATGGAGCCTATCTGAAATTAGAGACCGCAGGTTTGCCTAATGTGTGTGTATAAATGCACACATTTACACACACACATTAAGTAAACCTGAGATCTCTAATTTCTGAGGTCTCTAGTTTAATGTGCCCACCAACTTGTAGCTACCCTGTGATCTGAAATTATCTCCATCTTCAACTGTTTAGTTTCTCTGTATTACTTTTTTCATCTGTCAAGGAATCTTTGTATTTTACCTAATTATAGAGCTGTTTTGAGAACTAAATGCTTAGAAGAGCACTAGATAGATAGATGATAGAAAGATAGATCGATAGAAAGACAGACAGACAAACAGTCTCCTATTGTTTCCTTGTTTCTCTCCAGTTATTAAGCATAGAACTTCACAATGTCTCGTAGCACCAAATCTGAATGCCTAATCCCTTCCTCCCTTTTCAATTTAATGATATAGAGACACTATGGTTTTAACATCAGTCACTTCTTCTCCACTCCCTTTTTGCTCAGCAATTGTCTTGCCTGCTGGAGAGGTCTAAAGAACTTGAAAGCTTACATAGTATTTTGTGCCCATTGAGTTGGCTAATGAAAGCATTAAACTGATATGGATTTTAGCCTTGTCCTTTTAGAACTCTGTATCATCCACCAAATGATAAAGACTTATTTGATGAGAAAAACATGGATCAGCTGCAAATCTGTGGTGAAATGGTCATCTGTCTCCACTCATAGCCTACTTTTCCAGAAGGAGAGCCATGTTACTCACAGCAAAAAAAAAGTCTTATGGCATCTGCTCTCACTGAGTTTTTTTCCCAAAAAAATATACTTCTGCTTTCAATTGCAGTGGCCTACTTCATCAGATTAAAAATAAGGAAAATCCCCTGTAGAGCGCAGCTGGCCCAGTGCCCTCTGTTTTATAACACTCTTTCCCTTTTGAAACAGAGATCCTTTAGTCCCAGTTTCTATAACTTTCAGTTGCAGAGGACAATCTTGCAGCTGGTGTTTACTATGAGACTTCCAAATCATGTTTAAATAGCCCTTTCACTACATCATAGCAATTTGCAGTATGAAGACAATCCTGAAGAAATGTCCATCATATATTTTTAAAATATCACCCTGAAAATAGCTGTGCACTTGGGTAGGAGGAGGTTGAGGGGGATTGACATAGTTTTCATTTTGTAAATAAGATAATTTAGTGTAAATTGATTGGTTGCAAAACTAATATACATTGAACATTATCATACACAAGGGTGTTTCAGAAGAGCAAATTGTCCCATGGATTTCATCAGGTTTTTCCCTCTAGATCAAGGGTAGCCAAGGTATGGCCTTAGGTTTCATAGAGACCCAGTAGGTGTTCTTCTTGCCCTAATACCCTCAGCTTCCCTGGACTATCCTTTTTCCGGGGGGAAAAAAGTGTGAGTCCCAAAAAAATTAATGATGAATGTGCTTATGTTGCACCCCCACTTGCACATATTTACATCAACAATCATTTTTGAAAACTCCAAACACCCCAATTGTCCCTTTTTGGCAGAGACTATTCTGATTAATCTCCTGTCATCCCACTTTTTCAACTGCTCTTAAAATGTTCCAGTTTCTCTTTCTTCCTCCTGCTTCAATTACTGCAAACTGAGTTCAAAGTATAAAAGTAGTTCTCAATGAATTAATTCAGCAGAAGGTAGAGGAGAAGGTGGAGTCTTGTCTTTCCCAGTTGGCTTAGGCAAAAACAAACTACTACATCCTTTCATTAATAACTTTTGCCTCCCTAATAACTTCTGCCATTTGGCCACAGTCACATGTGTCCCAGTTTTCATCCATGATATGGTAGATGGTATGAAACCATGGAGGACTTTGCGCTACTTCTGAATTTTTTTGGCACTTAGGCAGTCTCTGCAACCCAGGGAGTGTTCCAAAGACAGAAAAATGACCTCTAGATCTAATGTAGTCCCTCCAACCCCAGCTTTAGATTTTCCCCTAGAAAACTTGAAGCAATTCATACACTACCGTAATTACTGATTCAGTTTTGGATCTGGATGAAGGAAAACAAATTCCTTATTAAAAAGGAATGTATAGGGCTTTGTGATTGAAAGTTGTATGACCTTGCCCTCACTGCCTGGTTGGTGAGACTGTGCTTCTTCTGTCCTGTGCAAAATTTCTTGTTGCTGCCTCTTAAGGTGTCCAAGCAGGTTGCTGGTGTTGTACATGCCCTTGCTTGCCTCTCTATTGCTGTTTACAGTGAAAGCACCCAGGAATCCTGGGATCTATTCCCGCTTTCAAAATCATCTCAGGCAATTCCATGCCTTTTCTGTGGTGACTCAAACTGCTAGTCTTCCTTCTAACACCTATGGAACAATAACAACTAGGCAAAATTGAGATGTATAGGGCAGAACAGATTATTTTCCCAAAACACATACAGACTCATTCAACAACAAAGGAAATTGAAAACTAAGCCAGAGTATTCATCAAGACAAAAGGAATTTCAAAAGAGGAAGCTTTGACCACAACAACTCAAATGGCAATCAGCAACTACCTACTCCTTACCCCAGCTCTGGAGAAGAAGTTATTTAGCCAATTAACTTCAATGACCTCACATGATCCTTCTCCATAAACACTGTGATTGGAATACACCAGAGAGATTCATGACCATGGCTGCAGGAGACCTGTCAATGAGCAAAACACAGATTCTCTCCTTCTCTCTTGTGCCATATCAGTTTGGCATTTTCATTATGTAGTCATGCTGGGTGTTCATTCTCCTAGTTTAAAAACAGCAGTACTAAATCACTGTGCAACAGACATCAAAATGTTTGTTTTAAAAAGAGTTTCAAACATCAAATTTAAATTGCGTCCTGAATGTCTTCCTAAAAAGTCAGGCTTTTGGAGAAATCATTAATGCACAGGTGAAATACAGCCCCATAGAAGTTGATTCTGAGAGTAGGCCAGCCTAATGCAACCTTAAGACGTACTGGAATTAAGGTGTGTTGTCCTATAATTCCCATCAACTGCAGCTAACAACCAAAAAACTTGTAAAAAGAACATGATCCAGCTAAACTTTCTTCAGATTGTAAGATTTCTTTTTTTATTTGTTTTTTGCATTGATCTCATTAATAGTTTTACTATAGGTCTTCCTAGTTCACCTGCTAGAAGACTACGCTAATCTTGAATTAATCCCTTTAAAGCCCGTTTATAGATCTTCTTAATCAGTCTGCTTCTGTCTCTGCCGATTCTATCACGTCTAATGAAATACATCAATAAGCTAGGATCCCAAGATACTTCAAATGATATCAACGATCCTCACAATAAAATCATTAAGGCTAGAAAATATTGCATATGAAACATTAGAATGGCAACCTGAGTTAGAAAGAAGACACTTGGTAATGACATGCAGACTGGAAGCCCAGCACCCCCTCAACTCTGAAATCAGTAAAAAGTGCAGCTGGAGCAACTGCGAGAGGGGAAATGAATCATTATCTTCAATGAGAACAAAAGGATAGCAGGCCCTATTTGTGCATCCCATTGACGTCAGTAGGACTAACTTGAGTTTGAGGCGTTCACATTACAATAGCTGCATATGTGAAACAGGAATTTATTATATCTTAATAGACTTTAAGTCCAATCCAAGAAATAGGGAGGCACATTCCTGTAAAAATGTTTCATTTGGGGACATCATTGTACCGCATACATTATTAAAACAGAATGAAAAGAACTACATTTCTAAAGATGTGGATTTAAGATAGGGGAGGTGATCAGGAGAACCTTCCTAAATTACCTGGACAGCATGCTCAACATAAGCTATGCCAGCTATGGTTGCTGGAAGTTGCAGTTCCATAAAATCAGGAGGGACACATGTTCCCTATTCCTAGTTTAAGGAAATACAGTCAGATGATTTGCCATAAGAAGAATAGAAATGTACCATTAGCTACTTTTTTGATAGCAAAAACGTACTCCCCTATGCACTCCTTTTAGCAATGTCTAGAAAAACATGAAAAGAAGAAAGGGAAATCAAATTATTTGTGATACCAGGGGAGTACAAATAATAAAAAGCAGTTTAACATCATTGTGTACCTGTTGCACAGCAGTGAGATCCACTGTGTTTTCAATTTATGTCACATGTCAGTGTAGCACCCTACTGTGTCATGCACAGAAATACAGAATGGATGAGAACCAACACAGCATATAATAACAGCAGCAAATACTATATCTTTCATTCACTAATTGACATACACTTATATGCATATAAATACCCTTAAGGAAACTGCTCCAATATTGCTATTTGAGCAGAGCAAATAACACATAACAAATATTTTATGTGACAAACTTCACTTCTTTCACTCTTTGCCAGTCACAATTCTCCCTAATTTAGTCATTATTCAAACTTGCTTGACAAGCCTTCTGTCTAATTTTTTTTTTCTTACTTGATCACAGGTACTCAGGATTCAAGCTGCATTGTTTTGTAGAAAGTGGCTAGAGATGTCACATGGTATTGCTTCATTTTATGAGTAAATTTTCAGCTAGTCACATAGAGAATGAACGTCTCTACATGTGAATTTTTCTTTCCTATAAACATTTGTTAAAAGTAGAACTGTTGTAGCAGTAAAATGCAGGACGCAAAAACATAAGCAAGCAAGGGCAGAGCAAATTATGCAGATAAATCTCAAAGTGCACGGAAATAGCTGTTCTGTTTTGATATATTCTTTTTCACAGCAGTTTTTGTTTAAGCACCACTAGCTGGTTTCACAAGAAACAGCTGCTTTTTCTTGTGGACAAAAGCAATACATTGTATGCGGCCAACCTGATTTAAACTTTCAAGCATAGATCATAGCTTCTGCAATAAAATAAGATGTGGATTACTTATGTTTTGCTGTTGGGTTATTCTTTCTATTTCTGTTTATCTGAGCTGGATCCTTCATATTTCCTTAACATTTTGTGTTAGGTGAAATTGTGAGTCCACTCTACTGGTCAGGGCCCAGTATCGTACAGCAAAATCTTTCTTACATGGTATTTTTCCCCATTTGCAAAGTTCTTTTTAAACGTATCACAGTGGGTTGAAAAGGACCGAAATGAATTGTATACAGTTTTAGTTAGGATTTAATCAGGCAGAGCTCCATGCTTGTGAAATGTGCTTTCTGCCCTTGGGACAGGTTGATTCCATATTAGATTGTCTGTGGACAATAGAAAACAAAGGCATAAACCATGGCCAATATCCTGCATCCTATTGCCAGATCATAAAGTTCCACAAGTTGTAGTTTCCTGGTCCCTCCCTCCCTGCAAATTTGACTTATCTGTCTTCTGGCAGGATGTCTCTTGTTGTGGACGTTAAGTGGTCTTAGCATGATGAGAGACAGCCAGGCAGCTCCATTTCTGCAGCCGGCGATCTTAAGAGGATATCATCCCTCTGCAGCCCTCTGAGCCTCAGGGGGCATGACTTTTGATTCTTTTAGGTGGATTCAGGAACAGAACTGGCTGGTTGCCTGGCCGTCCCTTGCCCCCTCTCAACTTCCCCTGGCCTTTTAATGGCCATGGAGAAGGATACCTAGCCTGTAAATAAGTGGGTGGATAGCAGAAGGGACTAAGAAAAAAATGTGGTTGACAATGTTTAAACAAAATGGTGTCAGTTACAAGTAACTGAAAATGTGTGCATGCATGTACAGCAATGGAGCTACTCAGGTCTTTGGAGGAAGCCCCTGTGAAACACAGACCAGTCCCTTACTTTTTGGCACTTTAATGGCTTTTTCAAATCATTTGAGGATTACTTACTCTCTGCCTTGTATACTTCAACACGATGTTACCCCTGACTTATTATGATCCCAGGGAAAATAAAACAAACACCAATAATTAGAATATGCTAATGAATAAACATTTTTTAAAAAAACCCGATATACCAATGGCCATTGCTTTTATCAAAGCTTTGTTCTGAGGGCCCTTTCACACTGCACAATTATAACACTATGATTCTACTTCAACTGATGTAGTTGCACCATAGGAATCCTGGGATCTGTAGATTAGGGAAGGGTATTTAGAGCTCTCAGCCACACAGTTTCAAAATAGCTATCCCAGAATTCTATAGGATGGAGCCATAGAAGTTAGAACGGGATTCTAATGTTATAATTGTGCAGTATGAAAAGACTCTTAAAAGTCAGCAGTGGATGGGGCAGGGGAACAGCAGCAGAATTGGTCATGGAATTGCTCTTGGTAAGAGAACCAGAGTGGTGTAGTGGGTTGAGCATTGGATTATGGCCCTGAAAACAAGGGTTCAGTTCCCCACTCAGCCATGGAAGCACACTGGGTGCCCCAAAAACTCTTGTGACAGGCTTGCCTTGGGATCGCCATAAGTCATAAATGACTTGAAGACACAAAACAATAACAAAATAGCCAAGGACTGAAACAAAGTAGAGTAGCTGAGGCTGCAAATCCTTTTCACATTTTCTTGGAAGTAAATCCCAGGGATGGATGGGTGACGACAGTTTGTTCCTCAGACAGAACAGTAACTGGTCTCCCGTAACTCAACATATTCCTGTGTCAAGATATATAATCCCCAAACCCAGGCATGAAATTGTAATGCAGATATTCCATAGGCTATAGAAAAAAGTGGGTAGGTTACAACTCTTAAGTTCTAAAGAAACTTGTATCAAAATACTCAGACAAAGCAGTAAAAAGAGATAAATCTATTGTGAAAGAAACAAGACAGGAATCTGGTAATGCCAAGGAAATTCCACATTAAGAAATAAATTTTGTCCTAGAGAGCTGCTATCACATTTTTAAACCTGACTACTTTGAATTAAATATGAGAACATGTTGAGCATCATATCTCGTCCTCACCCATGTGGAATTTATATAAGCAAAGTGACCTGAGATTTTACAAAATACATTAAAATAGATCTAGATTAAATAAATAATACCAAGACAAAATCCTTTTGAAACTAAAGTAATTTTATTACAATTTATTGACTTTCTACTATAATGGGAATAAAAAAAATCAGATTGTTCTTTCATTTTTTAAAGCAGTTCGGACCAGCCAATCAATGGATATCTGCTAACCATGCTGTCTTAGGTTTATATTTTAACCTGTTTGTGACCCTCAGTTTTGCTGAACATCAACAGAAACTGTGAGGCCCATAATGCTGTGGCTGAAAGGATACAGGAAAATTAATGCAGAGGACTACATATAAATGTCTAAGGCATGGGTCTAGCATTAGTTTTTAGTGTCTGTAGCTTATATTTCACAGTAGCTGGAGAAGCTCTCCTTGTTTCTCGTTTCCTGCTCAGATTATCTGCACCTAGTTTGCTAGTTTCTGGTAGTGATATGAATTTTTTGACTTGATAGATACTGTTTTTTCACTGTTCAGAAGCAGTAGTATTAAATGTTATTTATGCTGATTTTTTATGTTTTTATCATTGTTTTAGCTTTCCAACAATTGATAAATGGACTAAATGAATGTGCATTACCTATACTACCTTTTAAATCACATACAACTATTCCTAAAATTGCTACAGTGTGCCCTCTATATATGCAGGGGTTCCACTCTAGGGGTAGTCACGTAAAACAAAAAATGTGAATGCTCTGTCCTATTATTGTAAGTAGACGCAAATTCTGTGCAGCCACACTACACTGATATGCGCCCATTGATGATAATGGAACACGAGGCTTTGTACAACTTCGCATTCATGTGTGGTAAGGTTGTGTCAGCAGAAGGTGCATGTATTTTAATTTAAACATAGTCTATAGATTTATCCAAACTGCACAATATATAGCTGTTTCATAGCTGCATCATGGTTGATAGCTCCATCCTACAAAATCATGAAATCTGTAGTTTGAGAGGGTACTTAGAAATCTCTGATGTCATGCAACAAAGTGTTCTACACTTCATAAATAGCAAATTTTAAATACTTTGCCAAACTACAGATCCCAGGATTTCATGAAATGGACTCTTGATAGTTAAAATGGGATCAAACTGCTGTAACTGTGCAGTGCAAACATACCCTATTGTGCAATACAAGAAAAAAGAAAATCAGCAAAAATGTAAAAACATATTATAGACATTCTGACACTGCCTAGGACATCTGAATGGTGGTGTATCTTGAATAAAGTGGTAAATTGAAGAATCCAAAATTCTGTTCTTTTTGATTCCATGATAAGAGATGAAGCCTTTATTCATATTTATCACCCTTTATTTCTTCCTGTTCTCATACAGGGAGCCAGTGTGGTGCAATGGTTTGAGTGTTATGCTACAGCCTCAAAAACAGGAGTTCCATTCCCTGCTCAGCCAGGGAAACTTACGGGTGCATCACAAACTCTCAGCCCTAGAAAACACATTGATAGGTTCACCTTAGAGTCATCATAGTTGGAAATGACTTGAAAGCACACAACAACAACAACAACAACAATGGTTCTCACACAAGAATGGTACATTTCATAATTTTATCAGCTGAGATTAAAATTTGTTACGGACCCCTTCCCAGTTCATATCTGTGGCATGGAATTTGTTCTAATAGAACTCTGACCGAAATATTAGAAACATCAGGCTGTGTGGGATAACCCTATTCCACATAGGTCCCTCTATATTTTAACATTACTTATTTGAACATTCATTTGTCAACACTAATACCCCGCCTTTCCTCCAAGAGAATTGAGGTGGTATACATGGCACCCTTCTTCCCCACTTCAGTTTCACAACATTCCTATGAGGTAATTTATGGTTATTCCTGGAGCTTTATGGCTAAATGATGACTTGACCCAGATCTTTCAAGTCCAAGTCCAGGTCTCAATATGCTATACTACACTATACAGGCTCTGAGAGTTGTCTGTCCTGGGGTCTCAACACTGCTATGGGAAAGACTGGCCAGTCTTTAATAATTAACTTTGTCACATAAGATAAGAGCATTTAAAAAAAGGGGGGGGGAAGGAAAGGAAAGAAATAGCAATGATAATGGATTTGATTAGCATGGCGGAAGTAAAGTACTTTCAATGTCTTCTAGTAAAGACAACTGGAAACAGTTCATTCAAATCGCCAAGACTGGATGTCTTTTTGGAATCCAGCTTCCTTCAGTGTCATCTGACAACTGTAGACCTTGTAGGTGATCAGTTCATTGCATGATTGCTCTTTGTTTCTCTTTCTTAATACATTTATGTTTTCTTATGTCCTCCTCTTGTATATGTTTGTTCACAGTTATGCTTCTGTTATGGGGAAAAGCATAATTTGTTGCACTCAAGCTGCAGAGTTCTGTATCTAGTAACAGTCATGGCTCAGGAATCCACACAGTACAGAATTCTTCTCAGAATTTTTAAATCTGGATTATATAAATCTGGATTACAGAAATATAGGATGGGGGACACGTGTCTGGGTAACAGTACGTGTGAAAGGGATCTAGGAGTCTTCATAGACCACAAGCTGAACATGAGTCAGCAGTGTGATGCAGCAGCCAAGAAAGCAAATGCAATTCTCGGCTGCATCAATAGGAGTATGATGTCTAGATTGAGGGAGGTACTGGTACCACTCTACTCTGCTTTGGTTAGACCTCATCTTGAATACTGTGTCTAGTTCTGGGCACCCCAATTCAAGAAGGACATGGTCAAGCTGGAGCAAGTCCAGAGGAGGGTGACCAAAATGGTGAGGGGCCTGGAAGCCATGCCCTATGAGGATAGACTTAGAGAGCTGGGTATGTTTAGACTGCAGAAGAGAAGGTTAAGAGGGGACATGATAGCCATGTTTAAATATTTGAAGGGATGCCATGTAGAGGAAGGAGAGGGCTTGTTTTCTGCTGCTCCAGAGACCAGGACAAGGAGTAATGGATTCAAGCTGCAGAAAAGAAGATTCCACCTGAACCTCAGGAAGAACATCCTGACAGTCAGGGCTGTCCAGCAGTGGAATGTGCTGCCTCGGAGTATAGTGGAATCTCCTTCCTTGGAGGTTTTTAAGCAGAGGCTAGATGGCCATCTGTTGGGAGTGCTTTGAGGGTGTTCCTGCATGACAGGGAGTTGGACTGGATGGTCCCTGCGGTCTCTTCCAACTCTACAGTTCTATGATTCTATATCAAATAGCCAATGAATCCTGGAGTGCCACCTCCAGGTGCCCTTCATTACTTTCAGAATAGGAGGAATTTGGGATGATTGCTATCGGCTTTTTGCCACATTGTGAAAAATTTCCCTGCCCCCTTGCCTTTTTAAGGCCTCTATTGGCCTTTTTTCAAAAGAGCAAATGGCCAGATAGTCATTTCCCCAGATAGTCATTTTCCATTTTGAAGAAAGGCCTCTAAAATCAAAGAGAGGGATGGAAATGTCTGAAAACACCTAATCACTACAGGCATGGTTAAGTGGCTGGGGAGTGCCATTGGCCATTTTGAGGCAAAAATGTTCAGAGCCCCTCAAATTTGGGTCATAATGGAGTGTGGGGACCCTTGAGGGAGACAAAAATAGCCTGAGGGGTGCGGGTAGTCTTTAGGTAACACTTTCCTTACCTTTCTTTATAGAAACAGAATCAAATTTAACCTGAACACTGGGATATGGATAGAATTTTGAAATGGAGACCAAGCCTTCCCTGCCTGGGAATACTTCAAAGACACAGCCATGTTAGTCTGGATCAGTATGCAAGGGGATCTTGTAGCACCTCTGAGACTGAGGCCATTTCCACACTATACTGTTAAAGTGCTATTATTCCACCTTCAACATCATATGGAATTCTGGGGATTGTAATTTACTGAAGACCTCTACCTGCTTCTCCCTAAATTGCAAACCCCAAGGTTCCATAGGACGTTGAAAGTATAATAATGGCACCATAACAGTGTAGTGGAGAAATGAGAAGAAGAAATTGTTAGGTTAAGCTTTTATAGACTTGATTCTACTTCATCAGATGTGTGGAGGGTAGGGCCTAGGAACAGACTTCTATAGCTATGAAGGAGCAGCTTGCATGTGTGAACAGAAATGCAAAACTTGTGGGTATAGTGATGAGGTGAAAACAATTCTGACATACTACACATATTATAACACTAGTTAACACCCCAGCCTCATGCAAATTCTTTCGTCAGTTTATCATGTCTCTTTTCCCAGCCAGAATTAGACTATAGTCCAATAACTTCCTCTCCCATTCATATGGTTGTCTACTCACTTTGGCTTTAGGCAACATCTTTCCTCCTGCCTTCATCCCAAGGATCATGACCACTGTTAAAAGTGGCCTTGTCACCTCATCACCTGTTCCAAGGCAGTTTACTCCACACATCTGATGAAGTAGACTTAGGTCTACGAAAACTTATGCTACCAACTTCTTTCTCTCACTTGGCCTCAGAGGTGTTACAAGATCCCTTTGCATACCTAGGAATATGATATTCTCCCAGAAAGCATTTTCATTGCTATAGTGTGGCTGCTGTAAGGACTGTGGCTGCAACATTGTTAACAGGCACCTAGTGACTGTTGTTTGCATACCTTCCAGAATTTCTCACATGAAAGCCAAGACACATGTACCGAGCAATATTAGAGTGTGGTCAAGATGGCAAAAGTTATTAATGAGGAAAAAACACACAGACTAGGAGAGGCTGCAGCAGGTGAAGAAGTCAGATGATAGGGAAATAATCAGTACCGTCCCTGCCAAATCAGGACAGGTGGAAGGTATGTACAGGTGTTATGATGAGTGATTAGTAAGAAAATTCAGGAGCCAGCAAGTTCTAGTGGTTTGAGTTTTAGACTATGAAACTGAGTCAAAAGAGTTCAAATCCCTGCTCAGTCATGGAAACCTGCTAGGTTACCTTGGGCAACTCACACTCTCTCAGCCTAAGATGAGGGCAATGGTAAACCTCCTGTGAATAAATCTTGCCAAGAAAATCCAGTAGTAGGGGTAGCATAAGTCAGGGTTGACTTGAAGGCACATAACAACAACAAAGAAGATTCCTGTTTATCCAGATGCACACACACAGATGCATCCATGCACCTGACATCAGTCCTTTTCAGAATCTGGGTCCCTCATTGGCCCTTTGCAGACATTCTTTCTGGGTAAAATGAATGCACATGTAAGGGCCAGCATGTTTGTAACAGACATAAAATGAGTGGATAGATGGATAGATAGACAGAGTTTTATTGCCTGTGCCATCCTAAGGCCCATCTTTTGCTCAATTAGCTATAAACTTTATCTTCCTGTCTATAACTCTCTCTCTCTCTCTCTCTCTCTCTCTACCTATCTATCTCATTTATATGTCATCTTTCTCCCAGAGTGGGACCCAAAACTATTAAAAAAACCCCCAATACCCATTTATCTACCTATGCATCCATCTATCATCTATCCCTCTTCTTAAAAATCTAGAGGTTTGTTTAAGCTTCATACTTGTTCAAAATACGAAGTTAACATTTAATACCTATAAACTTTTCTTTTTTAAAAAAATTTCTTTTTATTATACATATACATTAATAAAATCTCCATCAAATATTACATATTACACACTTAGATGTTATTCTTATGTACACAATTATACATACTTACATTTGGATAGTGTAAAAAGATTATTAAACAAGATTAACTTAACATTTATCTCACTCCTTTTACCATACTTTATATCTTTTACACTACCCTGACTTCCTTACCACTACCAAGAGTCACTTCTTATATTGTTTTAACTATACCAGAAACTCCCCAATTCGAATAAATTATAGGTTCAAATTTATATCAATATTATCTACTCTGAACTCCGTTTCCGAAAAAAACATACATTGACTTTGCTTTTCCTCGTCATATTTTTCCATCCTTTCTTGTCCTTTTCCCTTATTAAATACGTCTACACACTTAAATAGTTTCCGTCTATCTAAACATATATACGATGTTTTAACCAATACCTATAAACTTTTCTGTGTGTGAAAAATTTAAAAATTGTTGATACTTTTGTCTGGAGGTGGATAAACTTGATTTTTGTTTCCTTCAGCCAAAATGTTCTCTGAGCTGTAGATTTCTTTCCTTCTTTGAACCTCACACAAACTCTATTTAATGAAAAAGATATCCCTGGGTGTAACTTTGTTCTGATAAAGTCATCCCAAGGGTGGATTTTCCACAGAAGTATATGGTGTAAATAACAGGATTTTCTGGTCACTTTTCTCCTGCTGATTCCAAATTTCCTTTTCTGCTCCCTTCTTAGGAAATATTAGATTTCCAAAGTAGCTTCTGGGCTAAGCAGTTTGGTTCTGCCTCTATAACGAAACAATGTTTAAGTGCCAGCTGGTTAAGTTCCCTTCTTCAGCTGTGGTGCAAACCTCACTTAATGTGTATCTTTTCAGTCTTATTATAAGTCACATAGATTGTTTGGAGAGACTTTCAAAAACTTAAATAGCAGCAGAAACCTATACATCTTTACACAGAAGCAAGTTCCACTGAGTTCAGTGGGGTTTACTTCCAGATAAGTGTGTAGAGAATTTCAGTGGTAATGAGGAAATCGCTGTTTTATCATCTAGGGATGATGTGAACTTTTTGCAGAAGCCGCTAATTCTGCTTTTACACATCCAAGTTATAAAATGCATTCCTGAGCAATATCTTATGCACAGGTCTCCTCAGTGGTATGCATATATGTGTTTTCAAGGAAAAAAAATGATTTGAATTAAGGGCATATCTTCCAACATTTCACAGATGAAAACTTGGGCATGTGCAGCAGTTTGCTTTTGCTTGAGTTGACACCTCCTACCTGCCGAAAGCAAACAACTTTTGTACATTGAGCTCAGTTTGCAGCAGTTGAAGTAGGCGTAGTACAAGGCGCAAAAGCAGGAGGAGGAGAGAAAAACCTGGGACACTTTAAAAGCAGCTGAAAAGTAGGATGACAGAAGATTAACTGGAATCGCCCCTATCAAATCAAGTTGGAGGATGTGTAAGTGAATCAAACAGAAGAGTTAAATTAGCACAAGGAAACAGTTAATTAAGAGGAAATTCCATAGTCAAACATGCTTAAGATTAAATATTTTCCAGGGCAAATTCAAAGGATTCAGCTCACCTCTGTTCTTACATTTGTGGTGAGGGTTTAGAGTGAGGTGAGGCTTCCACTATTGGGAGACTGAGGGCCTTATCATACTACGCCACTACATTATTCCATTTTAACTGTCATGGCATTACTGCGTAGAATCACAGGATCTGCAGTTTAGGGAGAGGCATTTAGAATTCTCAGCCAGAGAGTTCTAGTGCCTCAGCAAACTACAAACCCCAGAATTCCAAAGGATGCAGCCAGGGCAGTTAAAGTGGAATAATAGCACTATAACAGTGTAGTGTGAAAGGGACCTCAAAAGCCTCCATAGGAGCAGTCTCATGAAACCTCCTATGCTATTCAAGTTCAAACTTTCCAGAGCAGGAGAGAGAGCCAAGTGAGTGAATGAGATGAAAGCATAGAGAATAAATGTCAAGGACTAAGCTATTGATCCTGATTCTTGATACCGATTCCCATGTTTCAGCTACTTTGTTTAGCTTTAACACTTAAAAAGGGAGGCAGTGTGGTCTGAGTCTTGGATTAGGACCCTGGAGATTTGGAATCAAATCCCTGCTCAGCCATGAAAACCTTGGGCAAGTCACAATTCCTCAGCCTCAGACGATGGCAAAGATTGACCCCCTCTGAAGAAGTCTTGCCAAGAAAAGCCTAGGTTCGTCTTATTGTTGCCATAACTTGGAAATGACCTGAAGCACCACCCCAAGAGGCAAGATTATTTTCTTGTATTAGAGTAAAACTAGAAATATTGACTGATTATCAACAATGTGAAAGTGGCAGAAATCTTTCACATGCCACAACTCAGTGGGTAAATGATGCAATGGCGGGAAAAACAGAGATAAAGATATCAGGGATAAAGTGAAAGCTAGAGTTGGAATGGTCCAGAGGTTTGGCTGAAGGAAAGAAAAGGTAGACTTTTTCTGGATGGGCCTGGAACCTGGGCCTGAACGCCTGTGGCAAAAATGAGAAATGGCTTCTGGAAGGCCATGACCATTCACAATTGGCTACACTAGCTAACATGAGAGTTGCAGTTCAACAATATCTGGAGGGTCACACAATTCCCACTCCTGACTTATGGCTATGGGATATAAATCTCAATGTTCTTCATCACCAATTTGTTTTTGATATTTTCTTTTAAATACTATCATCATCATCATCATCATCATCATCATCATCATCATCATCGTACAATTATTCACACTGCATTTTCTCCCCCTGCCATAAATCACCTGCTTGTATGTTTTTTATTGATTTCTTCTCCTGTTGCTAAATGAGCAAAGCAGAGAGATATGGAGTACATGAAGTTGATCCGTTGCTCTGTAGTAAAGAGCAAAACTGATCCTTATTGCAGTCACTGGATGAAATGCAGTCACACTTTTGAGCTAAGCAGAAAATTTGTTAAGACACAATCTATTTATGTATACTAGCAGTCCCGGATCCTAATTTGTCTTTACTTCCACAGAATATATTTACTGTAAACAGTAGAAGAAGCAACAAATAGCCCATATAGAGCAAAAATCAATCACAACAGGATGTTGCAAACTACTCTAAATCCTCAACATTACTGACAACAAAATAATCTAGACATGTCCAAACATTTGCACCATATAAAGTGCTAAAATATATTTTGCCATGATAGAAGAAATAAACTTCAATACCAACCCAAAATTACTGTGTACATCTCAACTCTAATTTAGATGTCTAGCCCACCCCATCTCAGATGATTATATCAAATATATAATATATACACATGTATACATATATATATATATATACATATTTTTAAAAATCCTAAAAAAATAATAAGACTTCGTTAAAACGTACAACTTAAATCTCATCCATTTCAAGTGTATGTAGTATTTCAGCTTCAATCCATACAATGAACTGTATCCTGACAAAGTTATTTATGCTCATTTATTCCACAATGAGTTAGTTATTCCAATGTAGGCTTCATTATTCTACATTCAAATTTGTGTAATTCAAGTGATATTGAACAATTCCCATTGATTTCAACAGAAGTTAATTTTAACCAAATTCATCTGGATCCAGTGCAATTTAAAATTTGAATAATATTATTCCATGCCTAATTCTAGTCATTAGAACCTAGCCTAAATGAAAATATATTTCATATCCTACAGAATTAACCATCACAACTTAAGGTTGACAACATAAGAAGGTTGCCAAGTCAAGCCAAATGCCCATATAGTCCAGTATTCTCTTCATACAGCGGCTAACCAGATGCCCATGGAAAGCATCATAAACAAGATGTGACTACAAATAACCCTTTTGCTCATGTTCCCCTGTAATTAGCATCGAGAGGCACATTTTTATGGTACTGCAGTTATGTATGCATATTTCATCATGTCTGGTAGCTTATCCTTCATGAATTTGTCTAGTTCTCAGTTAACACAAAAATTAAAGATTTCTGAGGCTGTTATTCCATATGATTTACTTAGGAAAAAGCCATTTCTGCACTACACTGTTACAGTGCTATTATTCCAGTTTCAACATCCTGTGGAATTCTGGGGTTTGTGGTTTACTGAGACCAAACAGCTCGCTGGTTGAGAATTCTAACCCCCCCACCCCCGCAAGCCACAAACCCCAGGATTCCATAGGATGACATTCCCTTGCCATTGAACATGGTGGGTTGGAATAATGGGAATTGTACAACAAAACTTCTGCAGGGGAAAAGGTCTCTGTGCCTCTTCTCATCTGAACACTGAATTGATAAATTCTGAAATTTCGTCAATGAAATCTTTATTTTTGAGTCTGTGTATTAAACTGCCAATTCAAAATATAAAGTAGCCTCTAAAATCTGTCCAACCAGAAACCATAAGTTGGCAGAAGCATGCTCCTGTATGCATATCTTTAGCTTGATAGGAAACTACACACAGAAATAAATGTGTGGGTCACCTCTCCAATCTGGCTGCATACTCAACCTAATTCAAAAATTGACCACAGCATTGATCAGATGTTGGAAGAATAGGGTGGGAGATGGATTTAGATCTGTTTTGCCAACAATTGTAGATTGGTACAAACAATTTTAATTGGTGCAATTAGTGCACTTTTTTCCTTTTTTTTTTTTTTAAAAAAAATAGAGGCTTGTGAATGTAGCTTTGGCTCTGGCACATAGATTAAGGACTATGCCAGTTGAACCATAAATCCAGAGTTTGAATGCAGCACCTCAGTGCCATTGCTTAGTGAATGGCACTGTATCATTCATTAATTTTGGTAAATGACCAGGTAAAAGCCAAACCATACCTTAAATACAAATGAATAACATTGTCATAAATCAGTTAATGATGACAGCAACATTTGCACATTTAAATGAATGTTATCATTACACATTTTGTTCAGAATGCTCCCAGTTAACAACAGAACAATCTTTCCCTCACCTTCATGTCACCTGGAAATGAGCGCCCAACTCAGTTGTGGTGCTATAGAGTGATGAGTGGTGAGACAGGGAGGATCACCCCTTTGCTGGTTTCAGTTGAATCTTTCCAGCATTTTCCTCAACAAAAAAGAAAGTTTTTTTTTTTAAGTTTAAATCTCTGAATGACAACTGTAACCCTTGACCTACCAGAATGGTATGGAAACCATTGCATTGATCTTGTTTCACTAGTTATCTAAGAAACTTGCTGTCATGGCTCAACTTTTCTTCCAGTGCCATTTTCCCGATCTGCTTGATTTTATTATAATATTCTGTTCTCCAGATAGGTTGCAGGTAACTTGAACCTCACAGCCCCTTTAGGTAACATATGCACTTGTGAGTCACTGTATATAGCTCAGCCCTTCTGAAATATTTCTATGCAAAAAAAAAGACCCCAAAATTTCTTTTGATGAAATTAATATGGACAGAAAGGTAAGGGGGATTCCTAAAATTGGCAAGACTACCTTCTGATTTCCCCATAGTGTTAGCCATACTATTTTACCAGCTGAGGCATCTTCTAAAACAGGGATGGGCAACTGTTGGGGATTAAGGTGTGGCATTGCTTCCACAGAACACCTTAGAGGACCACCCTTCACAAATAGTCCATTCGGATGCCATGTTTTTGTACCCCATATGCCACTTTAGGCTCAGGAGAGGCAGTCGTGTAGGGACGGTGGGGGCGAGGGAAGCGGTTTGCTCCAGGCAGCAATGTTTTTGGGGTGCCTTGGCCCGTAGCCATGCCCCAATGACCCTGGACATACCCCCTTGCACTATAGCCCCACCCCCTCCCACCCTTCTCCACACATTCCAAGCTCCACCACTGAGAAGAGGCCTTTTTAAAAAAAATCAGGAAGTCAAATTCTTGGTCATTTCCTTTTAGAAAAGTCCTTTTTAAGGAGCTAAGAAAGGATGACAAAATTACCCTTCCTCAAGGATATTTGTGGCATTTTTTTAAAAAAATTGATCCTGGGCATCTTTTGATGACCTGTGAGGACTGTGGCCTGCACTTTCCCTACTCTCAATCTAAAGCCCTTTTCGCATTGAGGCTTCTCACGCGAGGGGGGAGGGCGGCTCGTGCGAGAAACCTCCTCCGGGAGGCTGCCGTTTCCCCCTCGTTCCTTCCGCAGCCGAAGGAACGAGGGGGAAGCGGCAGCCTCCTGGAGGAGGCTTCTCGCGCGAGCCACCACCCCCCTCGCGAAGCAGGAGGCTGGCACGTCCGTCCCCCTGCGAAGCAGCAGACTGGTGCGTCCGTCGCGCTAGCGCCCCGCCCCTTCCTTCCGCAGGGGCGGAGGGAAGGAAGCGCGACCCGGCCGCCTCCCCGATGCTCTGCACAGAAGGTAAGTGCGCGTGGGCGCTGGGAGTGTTGTGTGAGCGCGGGTGATTTTTGCTTCAAAGTGAAAATCAAAAAAACCGCGATCGCGCCGCTGCAGCCCCGTGAGCGCGGCGGAAGTGGGAGTGCGTCGTGCAGAGCGACGCTTCCACTCCTGCGAGGCTCACGGGGCTATTTCGCAAGAGAAAGCCCATGCAAAAAGGGCCTAAAAGAAAGAAAGATGAATTATCACCCCCATTGAAGCAATAAGACCAGACACTCAAATACATTTCGTATAAGTCTCTCTTTTCCAAAATGGCGGAACAGCAGAATTGTTTTTGCAGAAATAAATCAATATCAAATCCTAATTTTGATATTTGTGGTTTTTCTCTGCAGCCAATAAAATAATCTCATTCCAGTAATAGATACATGGACACGTCATAACTACAATACATGCCATTTGAATTTCAGTGACTCAGAAGATACAAGTTAGCAGCCTTAAGCAGGGATGTACCAATTTACTAGTTTCATTTTCTCCTAAATTCATTGAAAAAAACTCTCAAAAATCTGACAAATTTGTGAAGAAATTTAAAAAGTTCTTATCAAAAGCAAACAAAATGAATCTTGCAACCATTTACACTAGCTAGATTCAATAGTACAGCTTTTCTTTGTATGGTAAGGATCATGCTCTACCTGTTTTCTATGGAGTTGTTAAGGACGCAGATCCTGGCCCTTTTTGCATGGCATTTTCCATGTGAAAGAGGGCCTGAAGCGTCGCACTATTGTGAGGAGCGATCTGCATGATGCACTTACTATTGTGCAACGCTCCAGGAGCTGGCAGGCGCCAATCGTGCACCTTTTCATTTTTGGCTAGAAGCTGAAAATGGTGTGCGATCGCGCATTGCTCCTGGGCCCCATGTACACTTACCTGGCGTGCGGAGTTTCTGGAGCTGTGCCAGTCACACTTCCTGCTGCAGTGCAGCCTGGGAAACTCCCAGGCTGTGCTGCGGAAGGAAGAGGTGGGGCTCTCGCACGAGCAGGCAGCTTGTCCGGAGCCGAAAGACCCAGACGCGAGAGCCTCTCGCCAGAGGCTCTCGCACAATCCCCACACCCCAGTGCCAGAAGATGGTAAGGTGCGGAAAGGGCTCCTGTCTGGGCCAGGTGCAGGGAGAGAATGGCAATCCCAATTCAGCACCACAATTGTAGATAAATACACAGAGATCCAAGCCAAGTTTTTAATAATAATAATAAAATTTATTTCTATCCCGCCTCTCCACATGGATCGAGGAGGCGAACAACATAAAATACATTACACATTAAAAGACATTAAAAACATACCTAATCCTCCCCCCCCCGCAACTAACCCACCTAAACCAACCCCTTAAAACACACAGCAATTGACAGTCCATGCCGAGTGCATTCCAAGCTCTCTTCCTGGGTGGGTGATTCTGTCAATATTGCTTTTTCTCACATTTAGGTCTCTTTCTTTCTTTGTTTTGAAAAAAAGAATCTCAAATTTTTTCAGTTATGAAGAAACTTGCAAATTCTGGAAAGTGTGTGTGTTTGTGTATTGGTATCAGTTCCCTAGGACACACATACACATATGAAAACTCTGAAGAAGTTTGCAGCAACTCCTAGCCTTAAAAAAAAAAAGGCCTATGAACCAAATTAAACATCATGGGGAAAAGGCATAAATACAACTCCTGACATTGTTTTGTTCTAAAAACAGTCAGATGGGGGAGATTGTTTGCATCAGGGCTCTGGCACTCAGGAAGAAGGGCACAACCTTTCCCCCTTTACTGTGGTCCCAATCCAGATCAGCTGCTGAGGCCTCAATTAGCCATAAGCCACAATATGAGTGGCAGTTTTTAGCAAAAATAAATAAATACATTAAAAAAAATGATGCTGGGAGATGCATCCATGCTTGTCCTGCGTCATGTTTAATCTGATGACTCAGTGAAAACAATGTGCACTGAACTCTCATTGACTCCCCTGGGGAATTGGGTGTGCCTAATATTCTCTGGATTTCACCCAAATGGTCAGAATTTTAACAAGGGTGTTATGCCACAGAAATTAGACTCAGCACTCCAGTGATGCTGAGCGCCAAGAGCTAATCTAAACAAAGCAGTTTTGAGGGTTGAAATCCCTAATGGTCTATTCCACAACAAAGCTAATTCAAAAAATAATCCAAAAAGCCTTTTGTTTTGTTTTATTCCTACTGAAGTGAATGGGACTAACATCCTATACACACTGAACTGGGAATGAGCCTCATATGGTTTATCCCCAAGAAAGCAGTTTAGGATTACAATATACTTAAATTCTCACATTTTGGATGAATCTGGTCATAGACTGCTTTGTATCAAGCACCACCTGTATGCCTTACTGTGCCAGAACCTGACCTGAATATCCTTCTGTTTGCTTTATCCAGGGGTTATAGTGTTAGACTGCTGTGCCTTACCCCCGTTAAACATGAGCCATAGTACACACAAGTCTTACCTCTAATGTTTAAACACGGAATAAGCTTATTGTTTTTATTTAAGGAAAGGATTTTTTTTTTTGAAGAGCAGAGATACAGTTTTAAATCTGGTTCTTTTTTTTGAATCCTGACATAACATCTGAAGTCTCTTCAAAGTGTAAAAATAGCAGGTTGTTCCCCATGGCCCAATTCGTATTTCAAAGCACGGGCCAAAGGGAGTACCGTCAATTTCAGATAGGTTATTACTGAATATGAGTTGATGCCAGGTGAACACTAATATTTAGACATGACAGCATTTACTGATCGGTTTCAGCCCTGCACTATGATGTCCCACAAAATTTGTGGATTTGATTTACAGCATTTCTTCATCTTTGGAACAAACCATATGTTTATTTCCACACACCCCTAATGGGCAGTGGCTTGTTTGCTTAAATAGCTTTAAAAAAAAGTCTAGCAACATGCAAGACCCTTAAAAGCTGCTGTACGTTGCTTCAAATTTAGAAAAAAAATCCATTTTATAAGCCTATGAGGAAAATCTCTGAAGCATTACAATCTGTACTTATGTAATTCCCCATTACTTCAGCATTTGTATATTCAATATATATATATATATATTATATATATATATTTTAAAAAGGGAATATGGATAGTGGAGGGTGGATGAATACAAAGGCAAGCAGCGGGTGGGGGTGGGCGGGTGGGGGGTGGGAGTAGCAACCTCAAACAGCCATGCAGCTATTAAACATATGCCAAAGTAAACAATAGTGTTAAGGTCTGCCACAGCTTTGCCCTGCAGGTAGATGACAGGCAGCACAGAAGGAAAGCAAATGGAAAGGAAAACAGAAGGACAGTACAGGATATGGATGAGATGCCGAGCCGGAGCCCTGGAAGCCTGAAAGACCTGGATTGTGATTCTCAAGACACATCAGCCTCAGCCATGCAAAGCAGGACATACCTTTCTGGCTTCCTTGTTCTGTCGGCTGAAACAAAGCAGTCCCATTCTCAGCGGGAGGCCAAATCAAAATGAAATTTTATTTAGTCTGCACTGTCCTCAGATTGGGTTTCAGAACGACTGCTTTAAGAGATAGCATGGATATGGCTGATGCATGCTTTGCATATGAAACTGCAGTGGGGGAAAAATCTACATAATCAAAAAAATCTGTGTGGTGTGCATGGAAAACACACACACGCACGCACGCACACACATGCTGGACGTTGGCAATTCAATTGCGAGAAAGGTTGGCTGAAATGACCTTTCTGAATCAAGTGAATTGTTTCCAAAAATAGGCATTTTATGAAAGTGTCTAAAAGATCAGTTAGTGATACTCTTGGAGAATTACTAGAATACAGAGCCATTCTTTTTCTGTTCTTTTTTCTTGGTGTTAAAAAGAATTCATTGGAATAATGGCCTGAAAACAAATGCTTGGAAAAGACAATACTTTTGTGTCTTGCGATGTCATCTATTGTTTCTCTGATCATTAGTAATGTGTTTTGTTTAAACCCCTTCTTCCTTCAGCAACCAAAGAAAGAAAGAAAGAAAAAACAGCATGGCCCACTTGTACAAAATAACATCTGTTTTTGCAATCATTAATATAATGCAGACCATGCTTGGCTTATGAAAGAGAAACATTTCTTTGATTAGAGACTTAATTTTATAGGCTATTAAATAAAATATCAAGAGATCCCCTGTATATTTTTGTTAAAAGTTAGAAAGAACTTACAAAAGCCATAGGATGTATCTAGCAAACATACAGGACAGATACCATGTAATACCTTTGTTATCAGTTATGCTGCAAATGTGATTTCCAAATAGGATTTGTGGTGGCAGGACAGTGAACACATAGCAACATATAGAAAAAGGAAGTTGTACACAGTATTCATTGAAACCAGGGGGCCAGAATGGAGCCTGTGAGTTCATCCATATTCATATCCAAAGACAAGATCCATTTAAGACCGCTTGATTTTGCTGTGCAAGGGACTAGCCACAGTACAATACACGTTAAATGTTCTGCAAATGTGTATGTGCAGGCCTTTCTCTGAGACAAGAAAACTCCAGGCACATGGTTTTGTTTTGCAATTATTGCCATGCTAAAATAAGCAGTGCTAAAAACTATAGTGTAGATGCTATGGCAGAGTACCGAAAAGAACTCAATTTATATTTAAGCTAGAAGGATACAAAAAGGATAAGTAT
Source organism: Ctenosaura bakeri (assembly GCA_948474755.1). Lineage (NCBI taxonomy): Eukaryota > Metazoa > Chordata > Lepidosauria > Squamata > Iguanidae > Ctenosaura > Ctenosaura bakeri. The sequence continues at coordinate 261,881 of CAOLHI010001704.1, read as the reverse complement.
ACCAAGCGAACAGCACAGCTACAAACTTACAGCAATAATGAGATACAGTACAAATCAAGCACACAATGTGCTTTCACAGAGCAGTGACGGAAGTCACTGACAACAATGCAGCCATGTGTATGCATCCCTTGGAGACATATTTTGTAATTCAATCTTCTGTAGGATATAGGTTTGGGATCCTTAGCAATAACTGCTAGAGTATAAAATCCTTCAGTAATTGGGCCTTGCAGGAAGTAACCTCAAACACATATTGTGTACCTCCACAGCTATTTAATAAATTCAGCAATCCATAAGGAATTGAGTGCATATATATATATATTTAAAAAAGACAAAAGTGCATTTACAAGTATGTTTTTTTAAAAAAATGCTTTCTATGGAATAAAACACAATAGAATATAGAATACAAGCAGGTGAATTAGCTGGCTGTAGGGCATGTTATAGTAAAATGTTGTTTGAACAGATGAGATCCTTTTTTTTTCCTTTGGTGGTAGTGGGGTACTGTTCCTTCTGGTCACAGATTCTTGAATTCTGTTTGCCACATTTTGATTTTGAAAAGTATACTTCACACTATAAAAGGAATATGCCTTTTACCCAAGGCCATTATTCCCTCCCAAATCCTGTACACCTGGCATTTGTTTTAAACCTAATAAGCATCTGTGAATATGCAAATGTTTAATGTCTCCAGTAACCTCATTAATTTATTCCTCAGGCAATCAAAGTATGTGAACCAGTACTCTGCTGTAGCCACTGTTACTGGGAGGAAAACTAGAGATTAAAACAGCTGGAAGAAGCGGAAAAAAATTCTGTATACTGGAAAACTTTCCTCTGCCTCCTCCTCCATTTCTTACAATTGTCTTTCACATTCTTCTACCACAGTTTGCAGTGCTGGCTGAGTTTTTTTTTTTTTTTTTTAAAAAGGCTGAAAAATAACCAGGAAAAGTTAAGATCCAAAATGTTTATTTAAAAGAGAAAATCCAAGCCAAAACACCACTGCGAAAATAGTTGAAAGTTAAGAAACTCAACTGAATGTTTGGCTTGAGCTTCAGGGCAGAGTTCATTTCCATTGAGTGTGTGTACATGACTTTCCCAGTGGATTGTGTCCTTAATATTTAACTTAATGTATTTTCATTTGGACCTGGTCTCAGATGTGCAAGGAAACAGCCAGTTCCTACCTTCTCTGATGCAGAGCAGCTGAATAATCGCGTGCTTTGCCCACATTAAAAGCTCTGAATAATGTTTATAAAATGTTAGGGAATCCCGGTAGGTTTCCTATTTAACAAGCCATGTATGACAAATCACAGTGTAATGTACTACGTTCTTAATCTTTAATTAGAATGTGAATATCTGCTAGAGAACGCAGTTAACTTTGACACATTAAATCTTCTGGTTAAAGTGCCTTATAGGAAGTGCAAAGATGAAACAGTGTAACAATCTACTGCCTCTCTCCATTCACCCAGACAGTTGGGGAAGGATGATAACATCTTGTAATACCTGCTCTGTAGTAATTAATCGCTGTGGTATTTAGGACCATTCAAGTAGACAAATATGACAGAGACAGGGACAATTAGGAACCTTGTTCAAGCTACATTAACTTTTCCAGCTATTACAACACAGCAGCTCAAGTTTGCTTGTAAAAGCTGCAGAGGGATTGTTATGCATTAGCCGTGCGATTATTAATGAAAAGAAAAAGAGAATTGTGTTTATTGTACTTTGAAAATTGCAAATAAATTTCAATTATCTGCTGTGTCATTTTGTTAAACATGCATTTTTGAAATGCCTTTGTGCTCTAAATCACAAGCTACTTATGGCTAAGTGATACTAGGAAAACCTCAGGGAAGTGTAATGTCAGTTTTGCCTGGTTTTTCCCCCCTTTCACTTTTATCAAATTGGTCTTCCTTGTCTTGAAACCAGAGATGGATTTGTTGAAATGCAAGATGATGTTACCTGAAAAAGCTTTGGCTAGCTAGTAAACCTTGTAGACACTTGGCATTCACTGCCTCCATTTCCTAATAGGCATATGAATCAGGGTCTTAACAGCCACTATGAGAGAGAGCTGTGACTGGAACTACACATGATGTTCCAGCTGAAATGAGTGAGTTTCTGAGCCTTCTGAATTTTCCCAGTGGCTGTGTTCATGGCATCTTCACTAGCCTTCTCCATTTCATCCCACTCTACCTCTTCCCATGACAGACCTGGGAGCTTCACTCACCAATCTGCCCTATAAATGATGGGAGAACATAGACTCTCAGCAAGAGGAAACTAGGGTAAAAACACAGCCAGTCTAAATAAATAAATAATCAGAATGGATCTTCTTTATTTCCCATCCTGACTTTTATTTTTTACATCAGTGTATGAACTATCACTTTTAGTATCATGAACATTCACGGAAGCCTGAGAAGCAAGTATTAATTTATTAATTCATTCACAGACAATAATTTTATGCCTACCAATGGACATAGTGACACTGTATGATGTCTTATCTTCATCCAATTAGGGGTCAGAAGGAAGGCCATATGATTCATTTAATGAGGCATAAATTGACAAGAAATTAAGAGCATCATTTATAAAATGTCCACTTTGTGGTGTAAAAATGCATTTTTTTTTAAAAAAAAAAGTAGCCAGAACACACAACTCAAGAAACAATGAGCATTAGAATTCACAAATGTTCACTGTCTGTGTATTGCTTGAAAGAGATGAAATCCTATTATAGATGCTTGGAGTAAGTTCGGCTGAACTGGGTGAAATTTACTTCTGAGTAGTATTGAAAACCACAAAGATTTCATATTGCTTGAAAGCCCAGTGCCTTTGTTGTGCAAATAAACTTGTGGACCAGTGTTTCAAATTCATTTGAACAGCAATTTGAAGCTTAATTAGCCAATGTTGTAGCTTGTTTGCTTAAATTTAGTAAGAAGTATTCCTAACCCCCTTTCCATATCAAGTATTCTGTCATATACAAGTATTCTTAAATTATGAAAGAAGTCCAGATTTCTATATTCACTCCACCACTTCCTTCTACCTGCTCGGCTAGGCACAAGGTCTTTCAAAAGTCTTCAACCAATATATACTTCAGAGCACTTTCTGAATCTACGGGAAACAAATCCTGGTATTTGTGCTTCAGGGTGTGAAGGAAGGAACGGCCCCACATTTCAAAGATGTAGTTTTATATTTCTTGAATTTTCCTTGTCTGAAAGCCATGCCCCAGCCATTTCCCTTTTCTTTTCTTCCTTCCTTCCCTCTCTCTGTCTCCCTCTTTCTCCTTCTGCCTCCTCCCCGCTTCCCCTTGTGGTTTTCTTTGAGACTGACAGACTTACATCAATTGTACTCTGCAAATAAAAAAGAAAGACCAGCTTAGCATGGCACAAATCTACATCCCCACCCCAGAATCTGTTGTCACCAAACGAGAAAAGCGAGGGAGGGGGAGGAGAAGGATGGTGGGGGAGAGAAGCAACTCAGTGCACGGGAACAATCCCCCTTCTCAGCTGAGCTGCGATGATGTCAGCTTTCTGATTACAAACTGCTTATTTATGCTTCAACAGCTGCCAAGAGCAGCAAATAAGTGGCTAAAAGAGTGTCTAGACCAGGCATTCAGGCCTCTATTGTTTGCTGGTTGTTACCTGGTTGACAGCGATGGGTACAGCTGCCTGGTGTGAAAGAGAGCAGAGATGGGGAGGCCGTGATTGACAGTAAGGCCCTCGGGGTCAGGCACAGCCAGCCCCGATGGCCCCATGTCTTTATATTCACTGCTCTAAAGGGAAGGCAATGGCCCTGCCTAGAGGTTGGAGGTGAAAGGAAATGTTTCAGGGTAATGAAAAAAAAAAATCCTTTGGCCACATTTGTGATCATGAACAGTTACCCTGGGGAATTTAAGCCAGCTAAGTCTTCGGCTGCCCGCTGCACTCTCTCTCTCACCCCCCTCCCTGTGTATGTGTAAAATACATATACTTAATATGTTAAGCTAGTACAGTCTGTAACAAGGGCTGCTGAAATATGCATACGCTATAGGAACTTCCCTCAATTTACTCGTATGGTGATGCTATCTGCGTGGTAAAATGATGCATGGCTGGAAAACGCGTGTTAATTTCAAAGCTTTTCTTCAATATTCTAACAAGGGGGAGGGATAGATGTTCATCTGGATGGATCTGAGTAAACTGCTAAACAAAAAATACTTCTCCATGCGGTTGTTTATTTTTTTTCTCTCTCTTTCCCCACACCCTCCCTGTTTCTTTAGTTCCAAGCTAGGAAATCTCTGAATGCTGTTCTAGAAATTATGCTTATGGCAATCTTCATGCTTTCCCTTCTGGTATCCATTATCATCAACTGATATGCTCATGCTTGATTTGGATCCCATTCAATATGGTGTATCTGAAGAAGTACAATTACATTGGTGACACAGAAGTTTACTTTATGTTTTTAAATCTTGAAAGGCACCCAAGCTTTTGAAGGTTATAATGATATTTTTCCCTCCCTCCCTCCCTCCCTCCCTTTTTTCTTTCTTTCTTTCTTTCTTTCTTTCTTTCTTTCTTTCTTTCTTTCTTTCTTTCAGTCCAAAACAACTAATGCCATAATTTTACTTCAGAAGCCTTTGGATATGTTCTGAGGATCTAGCGATCCACAAAATAACTGAACCAGAATTTTGCTTTTGGTTTTTTATTTTTACCTTGCTCTTAAACATATTTCCTTGGCCTTAGACCCTGCAAATTTAAGGGGACCTGAGGTTTCATGACCTGGAGATGCACAAATCCATGAGGCTAACACTGCTGGCTATTAAAAGCAGAGCCTTATGATCTCAAAGAAGACTTCCCTGCTGTATTCAACAGTGGTGGGAGACCTGTTTATACATGGGAAGGGGGGCTCCCTTGCTGTGTTGTGGCTTAAGGACTGAATGCAGAACCCAACATGCTATGTAGCAAACATAGTTTTTCAACATGGGCATCCATGCTCACTGTAACTCAGGGGCAAACCTGCACTGATATATTTATATGCAAGTGGAATTGCTATCTTTTCAGATCAGAAGCTCATGGGCAAAAACTTCCATGCGTATAGAATGTCTCTGTGTTCAGAAACATTGTGACCATACTCTTTATAATCTGGAGGCTGTGCTAAATAAAGTTGCATACCACTAGTAAATTCTGTTGAAATTAGTAGTGGACCATTCTGATTGAAGTTATGAAGGGTCAAGATATAAACTGGCTTAAATCTATAGGCCATTCCTCTCTGCCACATGTCCTCATGATTGTTACAACACAATAATCTTTCTCAAGCATACATTCACTGTCTGTGTGTCTGTCCCTCTGTTTTCCTTGTAACTACTTAAGTGAACATGAGTTGGAGCATTACATTTATTAAGTTAAGTTTTCTCTCTCTCTCACACAGCATAGTTTCATATAAAATCTAATTATATGTTTTTCCTTAACTGATACATAGATGTTTGGTATCATTTTTACAATGGAAATTAAGCCAAGAAATATAGTAAATAATGTATTTGTGGAAAATGATAGAGAAAACAGCAGAGCAAGGCCCAGCATTCAAGACTGAGCAGATTGCTCAGAAATGCAACAGAGCACCTGAGAAGCACTTGTCTGATACGGATATACACTACAGTTGGCTTCCTACATAATATCCAATGCAGACTCTGTAACTAAAATGAAATCATGTTAAATTAACTGTAAAAAATAAGTTGATTTAATTAGGTACAGAAAGACATATTAGATATAATAAATGTTAAAAAGTCAAATGATGTGCCGTTACATTTCAGTTAACACTGTTCCACAAATGCACCAAATTTATTCCTTTCGATAATGATGTGTTTTGAGCATTTAATTAGATAAATAATATTTAATCACTTCAGCAAATTTGAACTAGAAGAATTCATTGTCATCAAAGGTGACTCGTACTTACTATTATCTACCTTTAAGGAAAAGATGAAGCCAAACACCCCCTCTTCTGGAGTGGAAAGTAGTGGGTAGGGGGAGGACTAGCTGAAGAAGTCTGTCTCCAGGCCTCATTAAAAATCAAGGTTTGCTAAACAAACTATTATTTACAGTAAGGAGTGTGCATATTTAACTGAGAAAGAGATTTCAGATGTTTGCCACTTTTCCAGCACCAGGACCTGTAAGTGCATTGTGAGAAAAGGCATTCAATAGATGTCCTATAATTCATCATAATACTGTTTCATTTAATAACTACTTTGCTGAAGTGATTGGCATGATTACAGGAAAATTACTTCAAATTATTCATCTCTTATCTTGCATCTAAGATGTCCTAAACTTGTATGATAGTTAGCATAATGGGACCTTATTAATTGCTAATGTGGCAAGTCCTTCACTACTTAAATATGCCTTCTATGAAGAATAGCATGTTACTTGGGGAATGAAAATACAGTGAAAAGGCAACTATTTCCTTATATCACCACTTCCTTAAGGTGGCTCCCTGTAGAGTTGTCAAACAAATGAAAATGTCAGCAAGGATACAGGCAGGTCTTTCAAGAAGAAACCAGGCAAAGTTTTGACCAGCAACTTGAATATGGTTGTTGCAGGTGCTTGGAAAAGTTCGTTCTATGGAAACTGCTACCAACTGATAAGCAATACGGTCACCCCAACCACTACTGTTTCAAAAGAAAGGTGTGATATAAATGATCTAGCAAGCAAACAGATGTGTTTGATATATATCTCATTGTATAGCCATGCAATTGCTCCTGTTTCTATTGCAACAACACTGGCAATAACAGCACCTTAACTCCTAATGCTTCTATCTCTATCTCTCTCCTAATGCTTCTATCTCTGCATCATTTTTTTTTTAAATCAGCATGATACAGTGGTTTGAGCACTGGACTATGACCCTGGAGACCAGGATTTGTTTCCCTGCTTGGCCATGGAAACCCACTGGATGACTTTGGGTGCATTACATAGTCTCAGACCCCAAAAAACCCAGTGATAGGTTTGCCTTAGGGTCAACATAAGTCAGAAATGACTTGAAGGCACACAGCAACAACAACAATGATTTTTTAAGGGGCAGGTTATTTTTATGCTTGACCCTAGTGGAAAAGATCTCATAGTTCCCCTTTGCCACATTACATAGCATGCTTAATTGTCCAAAGGCAATATCCATTTTGCAGCTCTGTGATAAATACAGTTTATATTTCTTTTCTCAAACTGGAATTCCATATGATTGATTTTAATGCCCTGCTTTATAGACACAGTATACATTGTCTTGTAAAACCTGAAATCAAAGAGTGAAATTTCAAGTTTACATTGAGTGTGACCCTATCAAAGTTAATGTGTTCAGTGTAGGACAGAGAAGTGCAATTTTTCTGTAGATATTTTGGGAGAAAATGTGGGTGTAGTAATTTCATACATTGCTTCAGCTGAGTGGTTTCCTGAACCCTCTGTGCCTAGCAGAGTTCATATCAGAGTTTTATATTAGAAGTAAAATGTGTTACTGGAGGGTGAGGACCATACTCCCTGAAGGGTAATTTGGTGTGGGCGCACATACCAGGGCAAAGATGAATTTGGGCCTTTCCACACTATATTCTTATAGTGCTATTATTCCACTTTCAACATCCTCTGGAATCCTGGGGTTTGCAGTTTAGGGAGGAGCATTTAGAATTCTGAGCTAAAGAGTTCTTCGGCCTCAGTAAACTACAAACCCCAGAATTCCAGAGGATGTTGAAAGTGGGAGAATAGCACTATAACTATGTACTGCGGAAAGACCTGAAGTCAGCAGTGTGCTATTCATTCTCTTTCCCTCTCTTGCTGCTGTTCCCCAGGCCTTTTCATATTACACAATTATTGTGCTATAATTCCACTTTAACGAACAAGGCTCCATCCAATGGAATCCTGGGATTTGTTGTCTAGGGACACATAATTCTCAGCCAGGGAGCTCTAGTGTCTTCCCAAACTACAAACTCCAGGATTCCATAAAGTATTGCTATGGCAGTTAACAGATTATAATAGTGCCATAATTGTGTATTCAGTTCCTCGCTTAAAATCTCTCTCTCTGATATGTCCCCTCCCATCTTTCTCTGCTTTGTGTACAACCCATTTCTCCTTCCTTTTTCTCATTCTTCTAACATCCCCTTCTCTCCCTGCTCCTTTTCTTTTCTCTTCCGTTCTCTTGCTTCAGCATTTCCTTCTTTCCCACTCTCACTTTATCTTTGACACCTCTCGTCCTTTTCTACCCTCTCTGTCCAGCAAGCTGCCTGGGGACAAAGATCACTCTTTTTCAGAGGTCTGAACTGATCACTTGTAGAGGGCTTTTAAAAATTAGGCCACTGACTGAGGGCTCAGAGTTGCCCAGCCCTGAAAATCACACTGCTAATGTATGATGTATTTGTTCTGAGAACTGGTGTTCTCAATTCACATTATCCTTGAGGATGCTGAAAAGCAAAATTTTCCCAATAAGACTCTCTCTCTCTCCCTCCACATTCTTTATGTTTGTAAGCTCTTCTGTAACTTTGAGTTTTCCACTTCCCAAAAAACTTACTGGCTGGACAAGGAAAAATGAGTAAGTGAGTAAGAATAAGAGAATACCAAAGAAAGGGAAAGGAATGAAGAAACATATGCCAAATGTGATGTGGTTATATAGTGTGTTAAACCCAGCAATGCTCATTTATTTTTTTAAACAAACCCATCTAGCTTGTTCTAACATATTTCTAAGCTATAGGAGAGTGTGGGATCTTTTTTCTCTTCAGCGAAGAGGCAATGGCCATTTCCCCACTACACTGTTATAGTGCTATTATTCCAATTTCACCATCCTGTGGAATTTTGGAGTTTGTGATTTACTGAGGCCAAAGAGGTCTCTGGCTGAGAATTCTAAGTGCCCTTCCCTGAACTGCAAACCTCAAGATTCCATAGGATGTTGAAAGTGGAATAATAGCATTAGAACAGTGTAGCACAGAAATGGCCAACAATGGAAAACTCTATCTTCTTTCATAATTGTGCTGCTGTTGTTGTTGTTGTTGTTGTTTGCTTTCAAGTTGTTCTGACTTATGGAGACCTATAGGCAACCCTGTTATGGGGTTTGGCAAGATTTTTGGGGGGCTGGCCTTTGCCTCCGAGACTGAGAGAGTGTGACCTGCTCAGGGTAACCCAGTGGGTTTCCATGGCCAAGAAGGGATTCAAACCCTGTTTTCCCAGTGCCTTAGTGCAGTGCTCAACCCTTTATGCCACATTGACTTTCTCTCTTTCATAATGCTTTTTCTCTATGTCAAAGCATAAGTTTAAATGTCTTCAGACCAAAAAATTAAACATGTGCTATAGATGGGTTTCCTAGATTTTTAAAGCAGACAACGGCCATTTCCGCACTGGACTGTTATAGTGCTATTCTTCCACTTGCAACACCTTATGGAATCCTGGGGTTTGCAGTTTCTGGAGGGGTTGCCTGGCCCCTCCCAAAACTGTAAACCCCAGGATTCCATAGGATGTTTCAAGTAGAATAATAGCGCTATAACAGTCAAGTGCAGAAATGGCCAATGACATTGCCTCTCCCTTTCTTAGCATTTTTATCTATAGCAATTACTACAAGAAGTATGCACAGCTTAGTTGTTCAAATCTATATACATACATACATATGCACACACAAATGTGCGCGCGCACACACACACACGTACACACTGTATTTGCTGGCGTGTAAGACTCATTTTTTTCATGAAAAATACTGTTTGAAAAATGAGGTGTGTCTTATATGTCAGTGTGTGTGTTACATCTTATACATGGTGTGTGTGTGTGTGTGTGTGTGTGTGTATTTCATTTCAATTTTTGGACATCTCTCCAGCTGAACAGTGATCTGGAAGATGAAAAGTATTCCCTGAAAGATCATTAGAATATGAGGATATCATCTGTGTCAGCTGTATGGGGTCTATTTCTCATAGCTCAGGGGTGAGCAGCTGTAAAGGAGAGTGGGCACTGGGTATATCCCCTTTACTACACTCATCTCTATGGGCTCCACTTCCAGGTTCTGATATAATAAAACAAGGTGAGGTTGTGGCTCTATGCCTTGTTTTAGGTGAGTACCACACTCCCTGGCATTTTCAAGAAGGGGTGTGTTTCACCATTTTTCTGTAAAACCACTTCTTAATTGGCAGGTTTAGGGGATCTAGGGTGTAGAAGTGGCCATGATGGGTCAATTCTGGCCCATAAGCCATGCTATTCACACTTCTGTCCAAGTCACTATTACTTCAGTACTATCTGAAGTTTCACAAAGTTATCTTGTACATTCAACCAACACATGAAGCCATTTCAAGCTGGCTTCAGGCCTGGCTTAGGGACAGATGGTGTTGGCCACCTATGCCAGAAAACAGACAAGGGTGTGTGTGTACTGATGATTTTTCTCAACCTCTCAGCAGCTTTTGATACCATTGGAATAGGACTTAGGAGCACTGTTTTACAGTGTTTTACTCCTGGCGGCAGTGGATCAGAAACCAGTGGTGGGAGGTTCTTGTCCTACAACCTAGTCAGTTGGGGCCCTTAGGGTTCAGTTCCCCCACTCCATGCTGTTCAACATATACATGAAACCTCTTATAGAGGTTATCCAGAGTTTTGTGGTTCACTATCATCAGTATTCTGATGACATCCAACTCTATCTCTCTTGTCCATCTACTTCCAAAGAATCTGTTTAGGTACTAACTAAGTGTCTGCTATCAGTAATGGACTGGATGGGGGTCAACAAACTAAAGCTTAATTCAGAAAGAAGAGAGGTACAACTGCTCAGTTGAAAGGCAGATCATGAAACAGGGACTCATGTTATGCTAGATGGGGTTACACTGAGCCTGAAGGTCCAAATTTCTTTAGAAGCTAGGAGGGCATTTGCACAGTTAAAATTAGTGCACCAGGTATGCCTGTTCCTTGACATGTTAGATCTGGCTACAGTTGTTTAAAAAGTTCAGCAAGTACAAAATGTAATAGCCAGACTAACTGGGGTTGGTTACAGGGACCATGTAACTTTCTTGTTGAAACAGCTTTACGGGGTACTATTTTTTTTTTTTTGAGCCACAATTCAAAGTGTTGGTTATATTCTACTGAGCCCTAGCAGGCTTGATTCTGGTAAATGAGCCCATTCAAGATTTAGATTCCCCAGGTGAGGGCTTTCTGTTATCTTGCTATCTGTTATCTGATATTGTTATCTGTTAGATTGTTATCGTTGTTATATTTTAAAAAGATTGTATATCGTTACTAATTACTGGTGCTTTTTTAAAAAAACACATTTTTATCATTAGTTTTTTTAGCTTTTTTTTTTTAAAAAAAATAACATTCTTATAAGTCATTTGACTACCATGTTGGAAGAAAAGATATCATATTGAATAAGTTGTGAGGTTGTGCTGCACAGCCTCCCCACTGCCAATGGGCACACTAGTCACCATCTCATCTGCCATCCTTTTGGAACATACGTAAAGTATGCGATGTGGCCCTCACACATACAGATGTGTAGATGAATAGCCTTACTCTGTGAAAGGGCACTCTGACTGGTCCAGGATTCCACCCTTTCATGAAGGAACTTCATATCTTGTTTATCCATTTTAAACTCTACTTTCTCCCAGCAAGGAACTCACAGCATATTATAAAAAATTTAAAATAAAGTTCAGATAAAATTGCATTCACAAAATTTTAAAAAACCAGAGAATTTTTTAAAAAAACTCACTTGCATTGTGAAGCATTCCTGTAAATTTCCCCATTCTCAGTGAAAAAGAGCATCTTGATACTTGAGACACACAAATGAGAAAACAGAGAACAGCTGCAAAAGGGTGTGGGTTTTTTTGCACAATTTTTTGGGGAAAATGTTTGTATAAAGAAGTCTCTCTCTCTCTCTCTTTTTTTTAGGTATAAAACCCTTTTTATCTCCTGCACTAAAAGCATCTTTGGTGAGAAACAGTATTTTTGACAAAATGTTTTGGTTCTTGTACAAAATGTTGGTTTGATCAAAATTTATGTGCTAAAATGAGTGTTTTTCTTTTTGCAGAATTAGTTTTAGAAAAAGTAGGTCCTGAAGTGCAAATAGTCCCCCAATACTGTGCAGACACCCTCATATTCTCACACAGGAGGGAGAAAACTGCTGCAATTGTTTGGTCTAGCTTGCAAAAATGAAAGAAGGGAATAGGTGTGAAGGTCTGTTTGTGAAGAGGAACCATTCTTAGTGTGCAGCTGAAAATGCAGCCAGGAGGAGGCATGGCTGGTGAACATGATGGTGGTGAAGAGCTGGCCAATGTGACCTCATGATCCCCACACATGTTGGCCAATGATGTGAAGGGGTCATGTGTGCCCCCTTTTGTCTCAGTACTTTTTCCTGGATCAGTGACATGGATGTCTGCTGCCAATCAGACATCACTTGGTAAATGACCTAAGTGCCAATAAGATTGGCTAACCACTATATAATGAGATCACTGCAGGCAAGCAAAGTCAGTGAAGAAAGAGCAAGAGAGGGCAATGTAAATGAATAGTGAACATTTTTACAAGCATTAGACTGTTAAATTCCTTTAGGGGGAGAAGCTACCTATTTTGCCTGTGTAGGTCTATATGATACGACATATTATACTGATTCAAAAAGTATGAATTATAACCAATAATATTGCTGAGAATTATTTCCAAAGGAAGATATTTTGACATTACTGAAAATATGGTCCAGAAGTGGTACATGTGTTTGGCTCAGTCATAGCACTGGAAAGCGAGAACAAGAAACCAACCAACCAATCATGAAATCTCTGATTAGCAACTATTTGTTATTTATGGATTGACTGTTTTAGTGGAAGTGACCCAGGCCCTTTCCGCAGTTTGCCTTCTTGTGGCAGCATCTGGTGGCGACCCCAGCAGTGGCTCTGCCAGGAAGGGAGCGCGATGGCATCACTCCCTTCTGCATGGGACCAGCTCCCCGTGGAAGGAAGCATGATGGACATGCCACTTCCTTCTTCTGTGCAGCCAGGTACTTTCTCAGGCTGCACTGGGGCAGGAAGTGTTGCCATTGTGCTTCCTGCCCTTCCGCAGGCAAGTGCGGGATGGTGGAATGATTGCATGTCATTGACAGGGAAAATCAATCAGTGATTAAACCTGTGATTGTGCCACTGGGGGATGGGAGAGAAACAGGACCGTGATGACATCATGCAGAAGCATCATCACAGTCCTGTCCTTCTTCCATCCCCATGGAGGGATGGAAAGGTGCTGCAGAAAGGGATTAACAAGCCCTTTCTGCACCTTACCTTTTTGCAGAGGTGGGGGGCGGCGCTCCCACAAGAAGCCTTCGGAGGAAGGCTTTTGCATCCCTGCTGCTTGGGCTCCGCAGCAGCTTCCTGGTTGCACAAGCGCCCCGCCCACACCCTGCCTCCTCCTTCCGCAGTGCAGCCTGGGAGCTGTAGGATGCACTGAGGACAGGAAGTGCGACCGGCCTGGCTCCAAAGGCTCTGCAGGGCAGGTAAGTTCCCCCCAGCCCCCTGACTGGTATGCAAGCACGCACCATTTTTGGCTAAAAGCTGAAAATAAAAAGGTGTGTATGCGCTACACAAGGCTCTTGAGCGTCGCGTAAATGGGGGTGCGTCATGCAGACCACTCCTCCCATTTACACGACGCTCAAGGGGCCCTTTTGCTTAAGAAATGCCATGCGAAAAGGGTCTTAGTGTATTGCCTTTTTACATTAATGGGTGTAACACTCTGTACTTCAGTAATAATGTTTTCTTGAAAATGATTGTCCCTTTGACTCAAATATTTTGGATATGAAAAGATAAAAACTAAATGATGCTCTAAAAATAAAGTTATGCATTTAGGCCTGAAAATGTTCAAGGAGAAAAGGCTTGTGTAATGGAGTATTCCCATTTCTTATCTTCTCTGCTACATCCCTCCAGATAAAATGAATGGATGGTTCCATTTTTGGTCTGTGTCCATTTTGTATATGTCCATTCACAAGCCTGTTTTGACCCATTTTCTGCATTAATAGATGATTTTAAGGAAAACCACAATCTGCATGAAAATTTGTATTTTAACTTGGAATATTAAACACTTCTCTTACAAAATATCCATTTATATTTGGTGCATTTTACTCATTTGAAAGTTTGAATTTTCAAACTAATTTGTATCTTAAAATATATACCTTGAAGACATTTTGCCATTTGTTTGGAGTGTGAGATACATAAAAGAAAAATGGCTGAGTACGAAATCTGAAGGATCAGTCATGTTCCAATACATATATTAGGTTGGGGCAGGTGGATCTGGTTTGTTCATATTGGAATTTTCAACATTCAGATTAATCAAACATCAGGGCCATTCAGCTGGCAATGATGTAATTATGATGGAACACACTTTATCTGGCTCGTCCTTAACACAGGACCATGACTGCAGTACTATAACAAGCAAACAATGCAAGATAAATCAATGTGATACCAATGATAGTCAGTATTACTGACTCAAGAGAATTCCAGTATTGAGCACATTACACCAGCCAACTTCATGACAGCATGAAATACTGGAAGACATGAACTTTGAATGAAGACATTTTCTGAAACAGAAGCATATTATCAGTCCAACCCTGCAGTTCAGTGTGGATATGAGAAGTCCCAGTGATGGCTAGGGGTATCAGTGTGATAGATGTTGGCTCTGAAGTCGGTGAGCAACTGATTGTGCCAAGAACAGAGCCAGTGATTGACCAAACCAGCTTGCAAACATCCCCATCAGTTGAAAGACAAGCAGAGGCAGAGTTGCCCCTGCCAGCTCCAGAGGGAAAGGGAACCAGCAGCAATTTGGAGGAATTACAGTCACCTGAGCCCCTCAGCCTCCAATCACAGAGGAGTCTGAAATGGGCAGCTCAGAGGGAAGCTGCGTGGGCTAGATTAAGGAAACAATGACAAGTAACACCTGTTTTCAGTGGCTATTTAAGCCTGTCAGCGTGGCTTGCTGTTTGTTTGTAGCAAATTACTATGCAAGCCTCTTGACCCTTGTGCTCCAGCTCCCTCGACCCCTCTGGATGGACTTTCGGCTTCCTGGACCTTTTGGATTAGACCTTGTCTCAGCTCTGCTCAGCGTTTCTATTAGTTGTTTGTGTTGGACACTTCACACTGCCTCCTCTTCCTTTTAGGGCAAATACCTTTGCCTCCCCTTCTTTGCTGGCAGAGAGACACAGACAGGGAGTTGGACTCTGTCAATCACTGCCCTTCATTGCATGAAGATACATGGAATACAGAGAGTAGAACCATCTTGGCCTCAGATTTCATCCCCAGCATACTTACTCTAGCTGTAAGGCCTTAAGAGATTCTTCATATATACAGTAGAGATGCAAAAGAATGTTTGTAATTATTTTTTCTGTAGGTACAGGTTATTTTGGGCAGAATAACAGCAGCCGCACAGCTCATCACATGTTATGAAGTCCCCCAAAGTCTTCATCTGTGCAAAATACATGTTCTTTTTCTGAATGGAAAATATGTTACCTATACATATTTTCTGTGTATATTCTGTGCAGAAAAAGCACACTAATTCTTGCATAAAATACTTCCTGAAATGTGAATAGTGTTTGAAGACTGCATGGAAATCTTTGCATTTGGGGAGAATAGTGAGGGACCTATTCTTTCTTGCTTTTGAGGATGAGGAACCATGTATTTTTACCCCCACATACTTGGAGGACTGTTGTCATATGACTGTGAAAAATGGGAAATGGGAAACAGAAGTCCACATCATACATTGTGAACGCTCTGTTTGTCCCATTCTGCACACATCTTTCTTTTCAGATTCTATAGAGGATGTGAGTAGGTTGTGGGGGCAGGGCAGAGTGTGCCACAGCAAAGCCTCCCATCTATTCACTGAATACACCAAGAGTGTCTTTCAAATGACTAATCCAAGACAACAAAGCTGAAGGAGACCATCTGTGTGTATCAATTGGTCTCTTCCATTGAAATGAATGGGGACCAACTTGTACAAAAACCAAACTGAGCATTAGTCTGAAAGGTTACAGATTTCAGCATCAATGTGAATTACAACTAGTTAATCTCTCAGCAACCAGTTAACAGAAAATATCTATAATAATAGCTTGTAGGGATGTAAAAATATTTCTGAAGTTTGATTTTATCAATTTTTCTGTATCTCACCTGGATAATCTTTCTTTCCTTGTTTTGTACTGGCTTGTGAGACTTTATAGATTCTTCTTGTACTGAAATCCTATACTCTTCAACTTTTTGGAGATGCAAACCAGCACAAATGTGGATGAGCCAGAAAAAAGTGTGGTCAAAAGGGTGTGGTCAAGCAACAAAAGGATGAAAGTTATTAAGGAGGAAAAACACTCAAGACTAACTATTTTCAGGCACTGTGACCCTAGAATTTATGTACTGAGTTAAGGAAGAGTACAACTCTTCTTCCTCCTCTTCACTCCCTCCTTCTGAGTTGAGTACAACTACTTTTGCACTTTGACTATGGCCATTTCTGCATGGCACAACTATAATGTTATAGCAATGGGTTGTTACTAGTCCAGGAGCCATGCTATCCAGCTGCTAGTCCATCCCCAAGCATCGTCAAATTGCCATATTCTATTTCCAGAAAAAATACGTTAAGAGCCTCTTATGGCACTTCCATCTCATCAGTCATTGTAGTGCAGTACCATTATAGCACTTGATAGTGCTTCCTGTTATGGCAGATCCAGCAGTGAGTGAGCTGTGGGCGTGCCCAGCTTGTCCCTCCCTCAGCGACTCCCATGGTGTGGCAACTTCCTATCATCTGCCCTTGTTTATTTTAAATGTCTCCTTTGAATCAAAACTTTATTTTTTAAAATACATTTTTAAACAGTATAGGGCAAAAGTACAACAGTGTATTGGCATGTTGTGCTGCTACAACAATTGCTGTGTTACTACAGCTTCCAAAAAGACAAACAAACCCAAAAATCATCATCAACTAGGGGTGTGAGGCAGGGTGAAGGCAGGGCATGGGAGTGGCCAAGGATGTTGTAATGTAGAAGGAACACTGGTGGCAATATTGCTACCCACCCGCTTAAGGGAGAAGGATGTGGAAAAAAGGTCTCCCTAACCTGATAGCATCACATGGATGGCAATGCCGTCACTATAACTGTATAATGTGTTAATGGCCTGTAGTGTGGAAATGCCCTCAGTTTGCAGCAATTCAATAAGCTGGGAATGAGGGGTGCAAGTAGGAAAAAGAGAGAGAAACTGGAACATTTTAAAAGCAGTGGAGAAACTGGCACAGGAGAGGATAACCAAAACTGTCTCTGTCAAACTGGGGCAGCTGAAGAGTATGCAATCTGAGCAAATTTAAAATCCTTTTTTCCTTTTTTCCTCTAAAGTGCACATTTATTTATGCAGTTATTCTAATTCATGCAATTTTCTCTCCATTGATTAAAACATGTTTATGTGTACTTTTTTTTTAAAATGTGGATTTCAGCTGTTTGTGTTTTAAAATATGTGCATTGTTTGGTCTTCACTGAATTTCTCTAAAATAACTCAAATGTGCAAATGCTCAAAGTGAAGTGCACACTTTATTGCACCAGGTGCAACAATGTTATTTTTGTTAAAATGTGGAATCCAACAAAACTTCTTTCTGTTCCCTGTTGACTCAAAGTGACTTAGCTACTGTTGCAGACTGGAGAGATCTCCCCCAATATCTCCCCAAATACCTCCAATTAAACCATGGCAAAGAACAACCATCATTATCATCCAGCAGGTCATCTTCTTCAGAACATGATTCACCTTCCAGACATTAGAAGGCACTCTTACATGAAAAAGAGCCAATGTGAAAACAAACAGTTTAAATCATGTTTTAGGATCAATCTGGATCATAAATGTATCAGAGACAAAAGCTACAAGCTTATTATACAACTGTGGTTTGGTAATAGAAATGTACAATTGTTTTCTTTTATCACTCTTCTGAATACAGATGAATAAATTCACATTTCCCATTCCAAGTCAGTTATTTTAATTCTTTTACAATAGGACCAGTAACATTTTTTAAAGGGAAAAAAAAGAATAAAATAAAAGTCTTTAAAACGTGCATGTGGAAATTCATTCCAGGTTTGTTACGTTTGTTACTTTGATGTGGACTTCAGAGACTGCCTTCATAATGTATTTTGCACATTGTTCAAAGACTGGACTTTTTTTTTTCTTTTTGGAATATTCTTCTACACAGTTTAAAGACTACTTTAAACAACAACAACAGCAACACAGCTTGTGTTTCAATTTCTGCTACTCCATAGAAAGTCACATAATTAAAACAAATTTAAAATTCATTAAGGAAAAGAGATAAAACTTGGAAAGGGGGAACCCCTCCACTTCCAAGCTTTCTAGTTCTCTTTTAGCACAATGGTACATTTCCCTTCCTTTACTCTGTTAAAAAGAAAAGCTATGGGCCTAGTTCTGTCATGGCGGTGAGCAGGCAGTTGGATACGGTAATGCGTGCCTGAAGCCTTCACCAAGGATGATAAGCCTGCATGAATTTTACGAGTCTCAGTATCAAGGTTGCCCTCGCCCAAGGGATTTAAGAATAAGGGGGAAAGAGAGAAGGGAGATGTATGAATAACTGGCATTGTAAATCTTCACCGTGGCAACCTACAGCTAGAAAAAGTCTGTGATGGGTTCATGACTTGAGAAGAAAGCGACACAGCAGAATGTGAATGGATTTTCTTCAGCTACTTAATACACTGCTTAGACCAGCTTAAGGGTGTGTGTGTGTGTGTGTGAGTGAGACAGAGAGAAACAGAGGTGTGTGTTTGTGTGCACACATGTATATATGCGTGACAGACAGTAGGTGTGTGAGTATGTATGGGGGGATGGCATCTGTGAAAATCAGAAGGAGTTGCAGAGAGAGAGAGAAAGGAAGTATACCATTTAGTGTTAAATATGAATGACTGGGTTTTTGTTTTAGAAGTGGGGGAAAAGACTGTCAAGGAGGCGTACCAAATTATGCAAGCCCAGAACAACAACTATTGGACACTTGACAACACAGCACAAGGTCACCCCAGAAGTCACAAGATTGGGGTGGAGTGTAGGTAACTGGAGGTAGAAAACAGATCATGATAAATAGCCTCCCATTTTGCTAAATCTGGTAGTTAATGAAAATAAGATGCATTTGAGTTGTCTGTGAGCACCTGATTCTCTCTCTCTCTCTCCTCTCCCCCACTCTCTCCCTCTCTCGTTCACTCATGCTCAGGTCCTGCTGATGTATGAAAGCAAAGCACTGACTCTAATTGCACAATTATAAAACGGAAATGATGCAGATTTGGCAACAGAGAAAAAGGAGGCAGCTCAATAACATTGTTTAATAACAAGCAAATAAAGCTCAGAGGGGAAAGAGGTGACTATTTCTGCTTTAGACTCATTAATGAACCCGAAACATATTGTAAAAGAGTGATATTTAATTATGGAATGGACTGATAATATGGAGCAGGGCCTCACTGGGAGAAAGAGACCCCTATGCTCCTAGGAGCTCACAGCTTCAAACATCAATTACCATGATTATCAACCCAGTGCTTTAAAAATGCTCCCGCCTTAGTATTCCATCAGCGACCCGTAAACAGGCATAGGCACAGGCATAGTCTAAATTTATGGGCACAGTCAGCCAGGGCCAGGTGGGAAAGCAAGCCTCCCATTGGTGACACCTCAGCAAAGGAGTACAGAATCGGGGAAGGGGGGAAAAAAAGAAAGAAAGAAAGGAAAATCTGTCTTGTGCACTGCTGAAAGAGCAATTTATTACTAAGCATTTGCTGGAGACAGCATTCGTTGCCCTGCTGCCTTTTTTGCCTCTGTTGGCTGTCTGAATGAGAAATGGGAGTATATTAACCATCTTATGGGTTACACAAGATGGCTTGGCATGGTCCCATCAAACTTAGTGGTGTTCAGGCGGGTCAAAGGTCAAGAGAGAGTGTTAGCAGCGGAGATTTAGAACCTGGTGCATTCTCTTTAACCTTAACTGCTGGGAATGGAGAGGATTGCTTTATTTCTTCAGTGGCGGAATCATTTGCACCGAAAAGACATTACAGAGCTTCAGCCTTTGTATCTTCCTTTGAGAAGACAAGGAAATTTGTGATGGGCTGAGGGAAGTAATATTCCAAGGGAAGTATGTATATGTGTTCCAAAATTAATTAAAGAAAAAGTTTTTACCTTATGATGTCTTTCTTTCAGAAACCAGTTTATAATCTATGTATCTCTGAATTAAAAAAAAAAAACCCTGAAAATGAACGTAAAAGAATATATGCACATAACAAATACAGGAGGAAGTTCAGGCAATGCTTCTTAAGCAATTACCTTTTCATTTGTTTTATGAGTGAGGCAGTCCCCTTTTGGATGTAATTACATGCCACAAGTCAGTTACATGCTGAATAACATATATCCCCAATATCTTCTGTCAGTTGTAGAACTCTAGTAGTGGGATGGTGTGTAGCTCTGGCCATTTCCTCACTACACTGTTTATAGTGCTATTATTCCACTTTCAACATGCAATGGAATCCTGGGGTTTATAGTTTAGGAGGTGCCTTTAGAAATCTCAGCCAGAAAGCTCTGTGGCCCCAGTAAACTACGAACACTAGAATTCCAGAGGATGTTAAATGTGGAATAACAGCACTATAATTGTATGGCCTCTGTTCCCAGTAGCTGTTATTCAACTGGTTATTTTTTACATGTATCCCATCCACTCCACAAGCCCATATTCTCCAGGGAACATCACATTGTTTTGTGCATGGAAAAGTCATCCCCAGGTCATCTAGGGCCCTGGATAAATCATCACTTATCGCTGAGGCACTGGTGCATAAAGCCTTACCCCCTGTGGCACAGTTTCATCCAGAAGCCTTCTCTTAGCCCCAGCCAGAGTTAGTTCTGGTTTAGTGGGAACTAACCAGGGTTCACTAGGATTTACCTGAATGATAAACTCATCATTCCACAACTGATGCAACAGATCTGTTCTAGTATAAATGTATAAGATTGAGGTCATGGCCTGTCTGCTCCAAGCCTTATGGACTCAGCTATTCTCCTCAAGGGTATGCCTTGCAATACAAGTTAATATAGCACTCAGCCAGCTGAGTCCCCAATAAAACTTGGAAAGTTTCTTTTCAGAAGGATTAATATAATGATGCTGTAAAGCTAGCCATGTCAGAGCAGTGGTAAGATAATACTATGGGTCCCAGAATATTATCTAACACTGCTCTTCTACAAAGTCATTATGTTCCTGCTTCTTAAGAGTAGCTTCCCAAGTTCTGCACCAAGAAATATACTTTCTACACTGGAATCTGAGAGCATCATCACATGTAGGAATGTGTTTTTACTTCAGCATTGTCTACTGCTTGGCAGGGGCTTTCCAAGATCTACCTCTGAACATTTTAACCAGAGATTCTAGGGTTTCAGATCAAGACCTTCCACACATACAAAACATGCACCCTGCCACTGATCTGTGTGGTACCTTCCCATATTTTGTTGATAAAGATCCCACCAGTCTAAGTGACTGTTCTTGGATGATTTCACTTGGCTGCATTGTCCTTCTGTATTTCTTGGTCTATGTTATCCACTGGTGGTCCTTCTGAACTTTGGTTGTTGCTAGAACTTGACTTCTGACTAACTTGGGCCATAGTTCTAATCTTTGGCCTGAAGTCTCTAACCCACCCACTTTCCACACACACAATGCTCTTGAAACTTGATCACTTGAAGTACAAACACATAATCTCATAGCTTTGGTGTGATAATTACCTGGACCTTGAAAGGTAGACAGAAAACTGATTTAATGTACTAGTATGGCATGCCAATGCCTACCAAAATGTAACCCCACTGCTCTCCTGAGTTTCTTGTTTTAACTTCTGCTTCCTCATGCTTCCATTCATCTAGCTGTGAATAATTAATGATTATGAGGCAGAATTTGGGGTGGGTGGGTGGGGAGGACTGGATGGATTCGACAGGGCATGATTTGTTGTCATGCTTGCCTGTAGTCTAAAGTGTACCTCTTGTGTCTACCAACTATAAAAGGCTGGATCTGCTTGAAATGAATTGCATATCAGCATCAAGCAAAATGTTGCTCCCTCTTGACTCCAAGGAGAGGCTAGGGCACTACAGGAATACAAAGACCCACACAGCAAAAGTGAAGCACACCACACAGCAGAACTCAGGGAAGGATTAATTGGTGACTGCTGGTCTTTTGTTGTTGTTGTTCAGCCCTACCCCTCTGCTGTTTTTTTGTGTTTATGGTTTTGGGAATGATTTCTGTAGAGCAGGTAGAGTCATGATGGAACTAGAGTGGATTTTTTTGAATGGAACTCAGGTGCCATACCCATTTCTTTATTTAGTGGTATTTGTACTTTGTACCATTCCTCTCCCCTCGCATGTGGGGCTCCAGCTGGCTAACAATAAAATCAAATACAATTAGTATAATTTTTTTTTAAATGAAATGGACAAATCAAAAAGCAATTTAGAAAAACATCAACAAGGAAGACAAAATAAAAATGGGGCCTGCCCTGATTAAAAGCTCCTTTCATCCTGGTTTGGATTAACTGCCAAAGACAATGAAAAAAATGGTCTTTGCTTGCTGGCAGAAAGGAAATAGCCTGGGAGGAGCTGCCAAGAAAGCCCTTTCTGATGTCTCCACCCAATGTACCTCTGTGTGTGTGTGTGTGTGTGTGTGTGTATGTGTGTGAATGGAACTGGAATATTTTAATATGGTTTTTTGTGACATTGGGTGCAGCTTGCCCCCTCCCAACATGACATCCTTCACATGCTGTTGGACTCCAGTGCCTATCAGCCCCAGCCAGTATGCTCAATGGTCAGGGGTGACGGCAGTTTTCACTGAGAATGTTTCAGGGCACTGGATCTGGAAAATCTCTTCTATGCCATTTTAATAATCAGAACCTCAACCGTGGGATATTCTTAGTTCCCAATATGACAGATGCCTGCCAGAGAGGTTGCTTAAAGGGATGTGTGTTTGTGAGCATTTTGGTTAAGGATGTACCTACTGCACCTTTTCATATTTCAGATATCTCTAGTGTAATCATTGAACAGCAGTTACTTATTTATCTCACGTCTTGCTCCTTGATAGCTACCCACTACTGCCGGCATGACCTCTGAAGCATGCACATTAATTTTACCTCCATATTTCTATAGCATCAATTAATAAAAACTGACTACATTTTCAACAAACACACATGTACTGATAAATGAGGGTCCTGACTTAATTGCTCTGTAAATTAAGAGCTCACAGTAGTGACAATAGAGAATAGTTTTAATATTTAAAAACTCATTAAATTGGTGTACATTCGGTATAATTAAAGGCACACGACCACTTTTAAGAAGTAATTTGAGATTAACATATATTATGGGGAAAGAAACTTGCTTTTGAAAGTTTTGTTTTCAAAAATATCTTTCTGAATTATGTATTTCATGCCTTTACATTTTAAAAAGCACAGTTGTTGGTCATTGTGAAGTATATAAAAAATGATCTCATTTCCACAAATTAAAATACAAATTCTGTCCATATTCAGACAGGTGAAAATAATGACAAATCCAACCATCTGGCAATATTCCTTTACCTTTCATTTTTTTCTTCTCCCCTACACTTGATTATAAGCTAATACTTTCACCCAGAGGTGGGAATTCTATGGAACTCCAGATGTTGGCAGATTTTAAATCTCAGCATTCCTCACCATTGCTAGGACTTCTGGTACTTGCAAGATTTGGAAGTGCACAGTATTCTCACCCTGAGAAGGTGGAAAGAATCTATATAACCATCAGAGTTTCAGTTTACTGTCTGAAAATTACATGACAGTGAGCCCAGAAAATAAGCCAGTGTGGTACTGTGGTTTGAGTGTCGGACTATACATCTGACAGAACAAGGTTCAAATCCCTGCTCTGCCATGGAAACCCATGGTTTGGCTTTGGGGAAGTCACATTCTCTCACCCTCAGAGGAAGGCAATGGTAAATCCCCTCTTAACAAATCTTGCCATGACAGTTTCACCTTAGGGTCACCATAAGTTGGAAACAACATGAAGGCACACAACAACAACAACAACTCAAAGATTAGAAAAAAAGAAAGAAAGAAGGAACTGAACTGAGACAAGCCTTCCAACTTACAGAATACATATTCCCCTCTCAATAGTTGTTGTTTGGGTTTAGTTTTTTTTTGGTCAGATAGTTTAATGATGAAGACATGTATTGACACATTATTCCACAATGAAATGCATCCAGCTACTAGATGATGAGTTTCACTCTGATCAGGTCTTAGAATGGAAGAGAAGCATCAGCTCTCCTTAATATAGTGCCTGGGAGCAATTAGTATTAAAACATCTGATAAAAATAAAAAGGCCTAAACCAAACTGAACGACAACAATTGAAAGGAGAACATGTTTTCTGAAAACTGGAATGATAGTTCCACATTTCACAGTGAAATTCCACAGTGAAAACTCCACGTTTCAGAATGGAATAACCTGTGGCTACATGTCTTCATCCCACTAGTGGTACTACATTTCCACAGTGGTGAGACTGCATGCTCCTGTGAGTCAAGAGGCTGTGTTGATGAGAGAAGTACTGCTGGGAGAGTCTCCTATGTCACAGAAACTTTTGCTGAGGAGCCAGACTAAATGTGCCAAATAGCACTAGGCAGCAGCAGCCATAGTGGGGGTGTCACTGGTGAGGGACCTATGCTGGAATCCAGGAGGAAATCAGTCACAGAACAAACAGGGCTAGTTAAACATAGGTGATTGGAATGCAAAAGTAGGAAACACAGTACAATCAGACTGGAGGGGAAATTTGACATAGGTTTAGAAATGAAGCAGAAGAATGCTTGATTAAATTTTGTGAGGCCAACAGTTTGTTCATTGCAAAGAGATGACTTACACACGAGTATCACCTTATATCCGGTATAGAAATGAAATAGACTACACAGTTGGAAGGAGAAGATGAAGAAGCTCCATTCTCTCTGCAAAAACAAAACCAGGAGTAGATTGTGGCACAGATGGCACAACTGCTAATACCAGAAATCAGACTAAAGCTAAAGAAAAACACTAAACCAACCATCATGCCAAAATACAACCTTAAGAACATCCCCATAAAATTTAAAGAAAATGTAAAAAAATTGAAGTATTAAGCTTAACTGACTGGGAGCCAGAAGATAAGAACAGATGAGAAACAAAGCTAAAATGTGACACACACACACAGAATCAGAATTCTGAATGTAATTGTTCCACAACTTGTGTGCAGGGAGAAGGAGAACCACTACAAAAATCAATCTAGCGAAATAAAAGATGACTAAAAAAAAGTTGCACTCAGAGCACTTGGGACAATTAAACCACTAGGAACAGACAGCATACCGATAGAGCAGCTTCAAGCTACAGATATAGATCTAAGCTAGTATTAACTAAAATCTGCCAACAAATATGGAAGACAAAAGAATGGCAAAAGAATGCAAAGACATGACCCACTTCTAAGGTAGAAGGCAGTAAGAAAAGACGAAGATCATATTACAGATGGATAAACTCAATCAAGAAAGACACAACCCTGAATCCGGAAGAGCTGAGGAGGGCTGTTGATGATTAGGTGACTTGGAGGTCTCTCATCCATTGGGTTGCCATAAGTTGAGATAGTTAACAACAACAACGTGTCCTCATGAGGAAAGCCACTAGCATGAAATTAATGCTTTGATTGGTTGAAGGAGTAAAGTGTAAAGACAACTAAGAGTTTGTTTTAATTAACATATGTATTTCATTTTTAATTGTCTGGCCCAGAACTTTGAAACAATGGGTGGAGAAGGAAGGAAAGCGATAGTAAACCTAGAATCATAGAGTTGGAAGAGACCCCAAGAACCATCCAGTCCAACCCCCTGCCATGCAGGAACACACATCAAAGCACTCCCAACAGATGGCCATCCACCCTCTGCTTAAAAACCTCCAAAGAAGGAGATTCCACCACACTCTGAGGCAGCATATTCTACTGCCAGACAGCTCTGAACATTAGGAAGTTCTTCTTGAGGTTCAGGTGGAATCTCCTTTCCTGCAGCTTGAATCCATTGCTCCTTGTCCTAGTCTCTGGAGCAGCGGAAAACAAGCCCACTCCCTCCTTTACATTACATCCCTTCAAATATTTAAACATGGCTATCATGTCCCCGCTTAACCTTCTCTTCTGCAGACTTAACATACCCAGGTCCCTAAGCCACTCCTCATAGGCCATGTCAGATACAGTTCTCTCAACAAACAGATGATGTGTGAATATAATTTCTTACATCTAACAACAGTGTTTTTATAGTTACCTGATATTTTTTTAATCCCTAACAACTTTGTGCAGATTATAGAAGTGATGGTGGTGAACTGGTTCTTCATCAAGATATCATGGAGAACCAATTTGGTTTATCAATCATTGGTAGATTAATTTTGGTTTGAATAAAGAACAGAGTTGAATATTCCAATGTCACGGCCAATAGTTACATACATCTCATTACATTTAGCTGGCATGTCTATTACATTTATTCTTACTTCCTCTTATCCCATAAAATGGCTCATTTGGTGACAGACCTTGTTCAGAGTCTATCAAATCATTTGGTCAGTGTGACAAAAAATGAAAAATAATTGAAAATTTATTCAAATTTAGAAGAATCCAGCCAAATTTAAGCACATTTAGCTCCTCTTGATTAACCTGATCTTCTCTGACATTGAAATAAATGGAAGCAAAACATCTTCCATTTTAGTTGGCTTGTGTCCAACACAAGTATCATATTTTGAGTTTGAAAGATATACCTGCCACTATTTTTGGAAGCATTTCCAAACTGTTATATATTATCACCCCAGATGAATAAATCTTTACCCAATTGTTAGAGATCTGTGATGGTTTATACAACACAAATGATCACAAACTTTGATGGGCTTTTGCTGGGATGTGGTGGCCAGAACAATAATACTGAACATACTGAATTAGCTACCAAAATGGAGACTCTGTCCAAATGATGTAACACAACCAAGAAGTCATTGTCGTGTTCAGTAAATTAGCATGGCCTAACCACACAGGAGAAAAAAAAATTCCTTAAGCTGCAATAAAGACTAAATGATTTCAGACTCCCATGATCCTTTGTAGTCATCTTAAAGCACTGCCTTAGTGAGCTAAACCTGTAAAGTTTTCTTTTGAGCGGCTGTGAGTTGATTAGATCTATTTCAGCCTAGTAGTGGTAATAGGCTCCTCTCTGTGAAACTGCTTAGCCTCTGCTCCCCTGGCAGCTGGAGAAACTGGAATTAATCAGGTCTGCTGGGGACTTCTTCAGCATCTCCGCAGGCCAGCGACTCTGGAATCATTTACTACAGAATCTTACTGTCAACTCTTTGTCATTTAGGCTTTTGATTATGCTTTCTTTCCAACAGGAAAGAAGAAGAAGGAAAAAAAATGGAAATGGGTGACAGATTATCCTAATGCAAAATTTCACTAGTTACTTTTAGAGGCATCTATTATTCTGCTTTGTACTATCTCTCTATCTAGAAAAAAAAGAGTATAGGTATGCACAAAAGATTTAACAGATATTTGCATTGGGGGGGGATTCTAAAAAGAAATAGGAGAGTCTTAAATTAACATATTGCTCATAATTAACATTTGTGCTGTGTCAATAAAAGAAGCTTGTTTGGTTGTTGTTGTTTTTAAAAACTCTTTTGCATAAATATTGCTCTTTCAACATTTATTCACCTTGGCAATTTTTATAGTAGTGGAATGTCTATTGATATGATGGACCATATACATTTTGAGAGCCTGGCAGGTGAAATAATTTGGGAAAAGGGGGCCACATGTCCTGTTTTGGACTCTAGTGGCTGCCATGTGAATGGAGCAGTGAACCCCCATTGGCATTTAGTTCAGACTTTAAAGGAGCTATCTGAGAGGTTGTGCCCTATCCCTAAAAATAGGTTGAACACCATGGATAACTCCTTTAACACACAAACTAAAACACTAAATGGTTCCAGCACCTAACATAGAAACCACTAGTGACTTCTGGGAAAGAAAGCACAAATGTTGCAAACATGAGTTGATCAGTAACACTAAATGCTCTTCCAATATTATCAAATTGCATCCTGGAGACTGAAGAGATGAGTAGCACAGTTTGGTTTGGCATCAGGAGGTGTGACAACTGCCTATTGCTTGCTTTATTACTTTTTGAAAATGGAAAAGGAAACCCTGGCTTTTGTCTCCCCCTGTACACAAAATGGACACTTATATTTGGGGGCTGGGTCATTGCTAAGAACTTGAAAAGGTCACATGTAAATCCCCACCACTTTAATCCCAAAACTGCAGAAGCCATGGTAAATAGATAGGCCTTAATGCTAGTAGGTGTTCATGGCTAAGGTTTGTTAGCCTTTGGTAAGGTTTGTTCCTTCCCTGGACAGGGGGGCTCCTTTAGTTGCTTGAACCTGGTTTTAATGTGGTATTTATTTGTTTGCAACATTTATATAACACACTAGAATTTTACAATAAGCTCCAGGTATTGTAAATTGCTCCTTCATTCCAAACAAACATAGGATCTAGGTGTAACTGCCTAGAGTGACTGCCCTAAGGTCAATCAGGGACTTTTATGGCCAAGTGAGGATGTGAACTGGGGTCTCGCAAAACCCAAGATGAGACTCTAACCAATAAATCTCATTAAAGATGCTCACTCAGTACAGATCAGAATTTGATGGAAAAGGAACAAATAGTCTCTAAGGCAGCTTTTCACCACCTGTTGCCTTCCAGATGTTTTGAACTATAATTCCCACTATACCTGACTGGGCTGGCCGAGGAAGGAGATAGCTGTAATCCATAAATGTCTGGAGAGTACCAACCTGCATATTTCAATGTATACCAGACTGAAACCATTTGTGGAAGGCTTCATAGTTCACAAACATAATCTTTTGTGTCTGGAAGACAATATCAAACAGTGCAGATGCTACAGTATTGTGTAATATGGTTCTGGAAACTCATCATCTGTTAGAAAGTCAAAGTTTGTATTACATGCAGCATCTAGAGAGTCATGGCCAGCACCTAGATGCACTTAGAGAGTGTATTACATGAACCTAGCCTTAAATTAGATAACCACACAGTTGAATTGCAGCCCATTGCTGCTGTTCACAAGGGAAGGCAGAAGTTTTGCAACACCATGGGCAACTATGTGGCTACCTCATTTTAGGCTAAGATAAAGGTTCCACAGCTAAATCACATCAAGGACTATACATTCTTCATTACAAATAGGTGGAAATCCCATTGTCAAAAGGACATAAATAAAGGTTGCAGCATTGCAGTGTCCACATAAGAAATACAAAATAGCTACAATTGAGAGTAAATAAGCAAAATAAATAAAAGTAGTGGATTACAAGAAACCTTGTTTATAAATTTCTTTAAAAGGTAACAGAAATGTGGATACCAACGCACGTAGAAATCCAAATTCTTATTTTGTGACTCCAATTTCAGCTGTGATGTATGTTTCTTTTTCTTAAATGAGTATATATCCATACATGTTAGTTATCATGTAAACGTCTTTTCCACTGTAGAACATGAGCCTCAATAAAGAGATGAAAAATGACACTGCCCAGGAGAGGAGTTGGCCCTCTCACACAGTGAATTTTTGGAATGGATTTGAAAAAGGGCAATTAAAGGACCTTACCTGTATGCCCAAGGTTTATTAGAGGTCTTTTGCTTGGCCACCACTATTTATTATGAATGTAGCATTATGGGAACTGATTATCAGTAAAGATAAAAGGCATCTCATTGGCCAACTGTGGGATCTTTTTGTTGATCATAAAATGGTGACCAGAGATTGGAAGCCCCTCCCCAATTGTCTCTTGCTTTTTTGTGCAATTTTTATTCAGTCTGTTATTTTTCTGAAAATGGCATTGCACGGAATTGTATCAACCCATATAAGTCTTGATTGTTTTTTATTGATTATTTTACATAACCAGAGACATTTGGGAAATAAAAGACAAGCATCACTGCTTACATGTAAAAAGAGGGCAGTTAAAAAGGATGAGACTTTCAAATTCCACATACACTGGGTGGATGCTGCAAAATATGGACAGGAGAGGACTGGATGTACAAATCAATCATTCAAAAAGAAGAAGAAGAAGAAATAATTTAAGGCCTTGGGTTAAATTCTATGACCTGTTTAATGTCATAATTGGCTGCTGCCAAAATCGTCAAACTGAATGAAGCTCTTAACTAAAATGTCATAAACTCTTCAATGCAAGGATTTATATAACACAGGTATCTGGCCAGTCACCATGCCAAGCTTTTCACAGGATGTATTTGTTATGTTGTATTTGACTTTTGCTAAAAGAGGGTGAGGGATAAAGCAAAAGACCTCTGTAAATGTCTCTGTTCTGGAGTGTTTCAGCTTTTTAGAACCAATCGTGATATGTGTATTATGTTTATCACACAAGATAAACAGCCATTTTTTTATAATAAAAATCAGATTTCATTTTTTTTTTTGGTGGAAAAGCTATGTTTTTATGATGACTAAATGTGGCTAACATGAAATTTAAACAGTGTGTCCTGAAAAAGAATGCCGGTGGAACATTTCACAGTCAAGGCAAACTCCTTGAGGTCCTGTTGCCATTCAGGGATTCTCATGTTTGCTCCTTAATAATGACCCATAGTGATGGTATAAAACACACCATAGGATATTTGAGAAAGCAATAGGGCAGAGGTATTTGAATGCCTCAAGAAATGTGACCTTTTGTTCATTTCTTGGGCAGGTATTGTATAAGTTGGTTACTATACAATGTATAAGTCTAATCAATTAATAAAACAAAATGAGCAGCATATGTCTGTTAGGTTTTTTCTCCATCTAGAGTTCCTCCCAGTGCCTTTTCCTGTCATCTTTGGTACCTGCAAGTGCACAATAATGTTTTGTACTAGTACTAGGTGAAACTCAAGGCAATCAGATCCCTTTCAGTTGTCCTGTAGGGTTCTTGTGCCTTCTAGAACTTTCCTGTCATGTCTTCTCACTTCCTTCTGCCATCCTGAAAGAAATTTTTAGCAATATAGCCAGCAGCTGTTTCACCGGATGGCCAGGCCACTTTTTAGCAAAGAGTAAGAGTAAGAATTTTTATTGTGTGACAGTAATCATGAGCCAACACTTATATCAAAATCCTAAACTGTGGCACAGCAAGTTCAACACATGGCTCTAAACATTTATTTAAACCGGTCGGACAATCTGCTTCAATCCATAAAGCCATCTGACAGATCTGATGATCTTTCCAGAATGGGCCCATATGCATGTATGCACCTCTATCATCGTTTTACATGCAGGGATGCTTTTGATAAAAAATACTTGATGGGTTATAGTTTCAAAGACAGAAACAGACAAAAGGATCAAGAATATGATGAACACTATACTAAATCTATCTTCAATGATTCATGTTTTTACTATTTATGAGGCATACTTCAGTCAACGAAGCCTCTTACAAAGAAGCTTCTGCCTTGGGCTGGGCAGCCTGCCAAGGTTCCTCAGCAGCTCCATAAAACAGTCTGGGGGCTGAAGTAAACTCTTAGTAAAACACAACAACTGGGCAGAAAGGGAATAGTCCAAAAGCCAAATCAATAATCCAAGCAAAGTGTTGAAGTCCAAGGTCCAAAGCACACAGGTAGAGAATTCAAGACTCACCACAGCTGTCACAACTAATAGTGTCAATAGTTTCCAGCAACCTTCTGTTGTTGAGGCCTCTGATTATATAGCCTCAGCATTCTGGCCAGCTGTCTCCAACTTAATGAGCCCTTCCCATACAAGCACTGCCCAAGTCCTTGGCGCTCCCTTTACTTCCTGCACTGGCTGCTGTAAGTACTGCCTTTTCATGTTTTTGGGGTGTGGCTACTGGGAAGGGACCTGTCTGGGTCCTGGGGCAAGGGCATGACAGCTTTTTTTTACAAAGTCTTTTTATGTCCTCCCACCCAGCCCTCTTTGCTCATTCTCCCCTGTTTCCTTGGCACTGGGAAGATGCTGAGGGAAAGCCGGAGAAACACAGACTTTCAGCGTCAGATTGCAGCAGTTTGTGTGCAGTATATGCAATGAAATTTGATCATGGAAAGAGTAGAATTCTGCTCCAGCCAATGCTATTGTAGCCATGTGTTTCTGCCTACAATGGGCAAGTAAACAGCAGCTACCTCTAGAATCCTTTACTGAATAAGTGAAAAAAGCAAAACAGAAAAAAGAGGAAAGCAGATCAGCCTGCTTCACTAGCTGGCCAAGCGTGTTAAAGTATATGTCTATATGCATATGTATGTATGTGTCTATACTAACATGAAAATCATATGAAAGGTTGAGGGCAGTGAAAGAAATTAATAATAATAATAATAATAATAATAATAATAATAATAATACATTCCTGGATATATAATAATACATTCCTGGATATATTTTGAAGATGTGTTCAATTGGTTTTGAGAAAGTTCAAAATATTTCTGTTTGTTTATGCAAGGTTGCTTCATTTCAACTGTGCTCATTGTTAGTTTTGGCTTTTTAAAAAATGCAAATACATGTTGACCTTCTCTTCTTTTCTCTTTTTGTGCTGTAGGAACCTATCCCTGCTTGTTCCTTGTTGTTCTTGCCCCAGGTATCAAATTTTCTTTTAAGAGGTAATGCCCGGGAATATATCATAAACAAAAATATACCTGTACTCCATTCAAACCAAGTATGCTGCCCAACTCAAAACATGTTGTGTCACATCAAAGTGTTGCCCTAGCCAAAGTGTGAAAAAATTATATTGACCAGCTGGCATGGCACAGTTACCTAGCAACAGTTGGGGTGAGGGGGTAATATTACTAAGGTTTGGGTAATCAGAAATATGAAAGCAAGAGTAATGTAGTAATTTAAGCATTGGACTACAACCCTGGAGACCAGGGTGTGATTCTCTGCACAGCCATGGGAATCCACTGGGTGCCGTAATGACTTTAAGGCACACAACAACAAGTCAGAAGTATATGAACTTTCTGTGTCAGGGCACATTATTCTTTATTAGTTTAATGTCAAATTGTATCTAAAACTAACAAATTTTCTAAATCCATTTTTATGAGTCTATGTTTTAGTTTGATATCCTTATTTGGTCTGAAAAAGAACCACACATTTTGTCTGGCTGTTCTTGAGCATAACTAGGAATGAAAAAGATATAACCACAAGCACATGTTTTTACAAGGAAAAATACTGAAGTGCTAATTCACAAATAAACCCAACCGAGTTTTATAGCACTTACTTCCAGCTACGTTTATATGGATTTGCAGCCTCAGATTATTTTACTAGGGTACCATTAATTAAAACAAACAATATTTTTCTAGATTGTAGTTTCAGCCCACTTTGGTTGCTCAGATAGACCACAAATCATGTACAAATCCAGTCTACACAAACATCTTGCTTCTTCTTTTTTTTAACTGCCATTATTGTGCAAACATGTTTTTAAAGTTTCAGTGAGCTGGTGGATAATCCTGGCATGTAAAAGAGACTGTTAGGTGACCCATTTTGCTCCTTTTATTGTTGATATGTTTCACAGGGTCAGTAAATCTACTTGGTCTTGTTATTGTTACTGAAAGAAGGCCCACCTGGGAATATTGAAGTCTTTCAGCAATAGCCCAAGGGCTGGATGTACTGTCTCTAGGTCCCAGATTCCAGAAAGAAAGTAAGAAAGAAAGAAAGAAATTCTTTTGGTCCAAAATTTGGGGCCTCATTGAAAGGACAAAAGGATCAAGTGAGCTACTGGTTGTACAAATATATATTACTGCAGCAATCCCTTCCACTAGGTCACTTGCTAAGTCATAGAGTTTAAGAGTTCATAATGTTTTAAATTGTATCATAAACCTATTGGTCTGCTGTTAATACAGTTCCTGTTGTCGTCTGAGGTCAAGGCCCATATGTTTAATTCTTCAATGGCATTCACTATGTTATCTGAAAGGTCTCTGACTGCTGTTGCAGCAATGCAAACCAGACTACACCCAAATGAACAAAGGGAATTTAACTTTCATAAGTTGGTTTTAAAATGCATTTACTTTGACTGCACGAGGCAAATCTAAAAAAAGATGAAAAGCATCTTTAGCGTGCCAGAAACATCTGGTTTCATATTTTCAGACCAAAAGGAAATTGCATGAAGTCTGAAATCTTATGTTTTGATTTACATTATTATTGGAGGGCTGAGAAGCTGCCAGTCATAAAATAAAAATTTTATGATAATAAATAAATAAGGAAAACAATCTGACAAAACATGTTGTGGAA
The DNA here is from genome assembly GCA_948474755.1 of Ctenosaura bakeri. Lineage (NCBI taxonomy): Eukaryota > Metazoa > Chordata > Lepidosauria > Squamata > Iguanidae > Ctenosaura > Ctenosaura bakeri. Next base: position 227,759 of record CAOLHI010001704.1, on the reverse strand, counting down.
CAAAGATACATTTCAAGTTTAATTAACTGATAACAATGTTTATGAGAGCAGAATTGTGCCACCAATTATGCAGCTAGTAAATGCATGCCAGCCATGCAAAGCTGGCCTATAAAAAAAAAGTATGACAAAGAAAAAGATATCTCCTGCAGCAAAATACTTCCAAGCACAAAAGGGAAGGTATTCTGCATGTAATAAATCAGGCAGCAATTAAGACCCTCTCAGAAGACTTTTATGGGAAGGTCTTTTATAGATTGCATGACAGTTGCTCGGCTTCAAGTGTGCGTTGTAAACTGCACGATCATTGGAGCTCCTGTTTTCTAATATGCCTACTGATAGTGTCCACAGCAACTACCAGGTTAGGGATTTTTAATGCATAGATACATCTGTGGATAAAGGCCATGGACAAGGTTATACGAGCAGGTGGATACTGGTTCCCTCTGCTTGATTCTTTACTTCCCTCCTTCAGTGCTGTAGCAAAAGCCCTGCCAGAGGAGGATCAGCTGTTTTTAATCTACATTCAAGCCGACACAAACGTCTATATTCAATACTAGTCCCAACAAGTGTAAATCCATAGGATTAATGGAAATTTAGGAACTCAACACATGTAAGTTTTATCAACACATGTAAGTTTTATTCAGTGGGCCTGTCTTGTATGGATTGTGGCTCACTAGGCTTATTTTAGGGCCACAGAATCACTGGATGGAAGCATGTCAGGCCAAAGACCTTTTGCTGCCTGAAGCAGAGTAGGAAATTGTGCCATCCTAGGTCAAGTTGCACAGTACCCCAAGCCAGCCAAGTTATTTTCATTGTTATAGGTGGTGTAATGGTTTGAGTGTTGGACCATGATTGTGGAGACCAGGGTTCAATTTTCTGATTGTCCATGGAAACCCCCGGGTAACTTTGGGCACATCACACACTATCAGCCTCAGAAAAAACTGTGATAGGTTCACTTTAAGGTCACCGTAAGTCAGGAGCGACTTGAAGGCATGCAACAACAATAACAACAATGGGAGAAAATGAATGGTCTTGTGCAGTATTCTCTCTTTATTCTAGTGTCTGAAAGTACTGTGAAGGAAAAATGCGGGATAGAATAACATGTGGTCTTTTGGGCACAGGAAGTATTTTCTGTGTAGGAAAAAAAGAGGTTTTTGAGTGAAACCCACACATTTATCTATGCAGAATGATTCAGCTGCAATCCTTCAGCACGTTTGAGGACTGGGGAAAAATTATGCAGGGTTCTTGCTAGTCTATTATTTCTTCCAATTGAGTTTTCTATTGAGAAGTCTGTTCTCTGTGTGTGTGTGTGTCTGTGAATGAACAATAATGAATATTTTTTTCTATCCCTACAATGATACACCTCTACTGACTTGCTGTCTGGTTGGAAGGAAGATTTTGTGGTCTTTGCCAGTTTGGGGGCTACATTCATATGAATGCCATTACAGTCTTCTGATCTCAAAGTTATGGAGGTAGGAATTGCAGCCACAGACTGAATTTGGAAAGAAATATATGTGTCCAAAGAAAAATCCAAAGTAATGGATATTCTATTCCCCCTTTTTCTAAGTGAGCCTTTATAGAAGCCTAAATATCCCAACGCGGTTTCAGTCTGGTAGCACACTGGGCGAATCTTTCAGAACCTTTGATAAGTTTAGGACATCTTCCAGAGATAGTTTCCTTCAGAATTGTACGGGAAGTTTTGTGAGGATGTTTTGATTCATTTGCCCCCAACCTTCATCAGATGATAGAATTCAGCCCCCCCTCCCACCATCTGATTAAGATTCATGATAATGAGTCAAAACATGCCAGTAGTAATCCCCGGCAGTGCAGGAGACAGGATGTTAACTTCTATAAACACAAGCATGCATACAAAGGAGACGCAAAAAGAAACTAAGCCTTCCAGCATATGGATGGGTTCATGTTATTAATGAAAAATTTGACAGTTTTAGGAATTTCCAGAAAGAGGAGGAGGGCCTGAAATCTCATACAGGGAAACCACTAAAACTGTTTCCGATGATGCTATCATATTTTTTTTTTAAAGTTAGTAATGCCTATGCCTTTTGATTTTACTGGAAACAGGTTATAATGAATGAAATATAGAAGTAATTGGTATAAGAAAAAAATAAGAAACATGATTTAATACAGTTAATAAGGTGTAGTGGTTTGAGTATGGGACAAGGATCATAGGAGATCTGGATTCAAATCCTTACTTGGTCATGAAAACCTACTGTATGGCCTTGGGCAAGTCATGTTCTCTCCGCCTCAGAGGAAGGGAATGGAGAATCCCCTATGAACAAATTCTGTCAAGACAATCCCATGATAGGTTCACTGTAGGGTTTCCATGAATTGGAAATGACTTGAAGGCACACAACAACAACAACAACAACAGCAGCAGCAGCAGCAGCAGCAACATAACTTTAGATGCACATCATGTAAAGTGGTAAGTCTAGAGAGCACGCAGGATGCAAAAACATATAATTAGGAGGGCATTACTCATTTAATCTTGAAAACAGGCAAAAAACAGAGCCCGGAAACCACTAAGAAAGCCCACTTCGATCTGTATCCTCCAGAACTGCTGGACATTTCCATTGATTCAACTTAAGGCTAATGGGTATCTGCACTTTCCATCTCTTTTATTTTATTATTCTATAGACACATTTAGAAAGGTCACTTTTCTCTGAAGTTTCTATGTTTCTTAAAAATAGAGTTTGGGCATATGACCATTTCCAAAGTTCAGAGTTCCATATGCATTAGGAAAATTGTTAGCTCCTGTACAAAGAGCATGTGCCATAAAAATGCTACATAATGCTGTCAATGTGGAGGTTTTTTCCTAAATAATGTCCCCATGGCAACAGATGACTTGAACTTGTATAATATAATGCCGATGACTGCTGACTTAAACTATCTGTCATCATCCAAAAGGTAATAAATAATGGCTGGAATTCAACATGGGACATACATCTTTATAAGTAGACTTAGGCCCTTTCCGCACCTTACCGTCTTCCAGTGCTGGGGTGCAGGGATCATGCGAGCAGCCTCTGGCGAGAGGCTCTCATGGCTGGGGTCCTTCAGCTCCGCACAAGCTGCCTGCTTGCATGAGAGCCCCGCCTCTTCCTTCCTCAGTGTGGCCTGGGACTTTCCCAGGCTGTGCTGGGGCAGGAAGCATGATCGGCGCAGCTCCGGAGGCTCTGCATGCCAGTGTGGGGCCCAGGAGCAATGCATGATCCCACACCATTTTCGGCTTCTAGCCAAAAATGAAAAGGTGCGCGATCAGCCCCTGCCAGCCCCTGGAGCATCATGCGATTGTGAGTGCGTCGTGCGGATTGCTCCTCACAATTGTGTGATGCTCCAGGACCTCTTTCACATGGAAAATGCTGTGCGAAAAGGGCCTTACAAAAGAATTGTTTCTCATTGTTTGTTGTCACCTAGATGCTGTTGTGCTGTTATAATGTACAGGAGTCCATGGCACAAGGATAGCCAGTGGAGTGACTGATGTATCATGGCCCCAAAATGCCGCAGCAATGAGTGCATTGGAGACACTCCCAATGCGCATCCAGATACTAGTTAGGAAGAGCTGGAGCACAGCAGGAGTGCCCAAGATACATCAGAAACACCTGATGCTCATTAGAAGTGTCCAATTCACACCAGAAATGTCCAGTAGGCATCAGAAGTTCCCAATGCTCTCACAAGTATCCAGTGTACATCACAAGCACTCAGTAAGCATGAGAAGTGTCCAATGTGTGTCACAAATGCCTGATGAGCAGAACAGGTGTCCAATCTGGATCAGAAGTGCCTGGTGTTCTTCAGGAACTCTTAATGATCACCAGAAGCACTCAGTGTGCATCAGAACATTCTTACTGATGCCTGATTGCACAACTTCACAATTCACTAACAGAATTTTGTTGCCATTCTGCAACATAGTTACGAATTGGTAAAGTTACGGAATGTAGACCATGATGCAGAATCTCAACAACTGTTCTGAGAAGTGTCACCACTATAGGAGTTAGGGATCAGCAACTAATACTTTTAAATAGAAGGGAACATTATAAGATTTCTAAATATGTCACTATCAAAGTTGAAAGCATAGTTCTTCTATTAGGAAACCCTCAAAAATAATACAGAAATGTCAACGAAGGACAAGGTTTCCATTAAAATAAGTTTGTACATTTTTATGTTGTTCTTTACTGGTAAACTTTATTCTGTCCTATTTGAAATGCTCCACTAAAATGTCATTCAGACTTTCATCAGAGGGTTATTTCGACAATGGAATTATTTTAGGAGAGAATTAATGTGAGGCAATCACAACCTCATGCTTGCAAAAGATCTAAAAAGAAAGGTGGTTCATTTGGAAATGGCTTAAGTCTAGATAATCCTGCTTTTGCAAAAAAAAGCAAACAATCCCCCCAGATCAAAACCAAGCACTGGAGCAGGTAACAATTTCCACAACTTACTCTGGGAAAAAATGGCAGAAATTCTTGATGAGTGAACTGTACCTTTGAATCAAACCATATATGACCTTAACTGTATCATTTTCCCCTTGAATACAGATTCCAAAACCACCCACATACAAAGTGTGAGTACAATGAAGGGGAAAATATGCATAATGACCTAAAGAGGCTTTAACTTTTCATTCATTCCTTCCTTCCTCCCAATCCTGATTCTCAATTACAAGGGTGATCTGTACAATCTGAGAAAACTGAGGCACCTATAAGATCAAGCCAAAATCTTTGTGGAAAGGAAGACCGTTTATTGCTGAAACAGAACTGGTTGACAGATCACACAAAAACTAGTGACTCTCTACACTCCATCACTGTATCTAATTGGTGGAAGGGAGGAACTCTCCTCTTCCTCAGGGCAGGAAGAGAGTATGAGGATTGTGAGGTTAGCCTGGTTCAGATGGCCTTGGCTGACATCTCCAATTTTGGGCTGATAGATCTATGTGACAAAGAAAAGAGACATCAGGTTATTTAATGGGGACATTTGTGACTGTATTTCAGAGAAAAAAGTTCTTTATTTAAGTGTTCCTTTAGAGCATATATTAATCCTAAACCCCATCTTCATAGTATTAGTTGTTCAAAAAGGGTACATTTGGATTAATTTGTTCATACCTTAGTGTTGGCAATCTTCATTTCATTTATGTTCTTGTCTCAAAAGTGGATGCCATCTTAGAATTAACCATTTGTTTGTTAGTATTGAATAACGTTGTGTAGTGGTTTGAGCACTGGACTGTGACCCTGTAGACCAGGGTTTGATTTCCCACCAGGCCATGGAAACCTATTTGGTAACCTTGGGCACGTCACACACTCCTAGCCCCATAAAACTCCATGATAGGTTCATCTTGGGGTCACTATAGTCAGAAACAACTTAAAGGTACACAACAACAATGTAATTGCCCATTCCTCCAGTGGGCTCGAGGCTGTGTACTTGGCTGTTTCATTCTCTCTGCTTTAGCTTCACCACAAACCTATCAGGTAGGCCAGATTAACAGAGAACGACTGGCCTATGGCTCGATAGAGACTAGAACCTGGATTTCCTACGTCCCAGTCCAGCACCCTAATCAGTATACCACATGATTCTCACTTACTGCTTGTATTAATTCAGTCAAGACACAAAATTGTGGCAAAAGAGAGGGAAAAACACACACACGTGTTTACGGAGTCTCCTGAGTGGCAGCGTTACTTTCTCCACACCCATCAGAATGGCATGAATTTTGTTGGGATTAATTGCAGGGGTGGTCATGCTAAGTGACACTTCTCACTCATGCTAATCAAATTAAGAATGTTTGCACTCTCATAGCATTTATAATCTGAGGATCTCAAGGCATTTGCAGCTAAACAATCACACACATGCCTTCCCTAGCAGCTCTGGAAACGATCAGAGAATAATTTAGGACTGCTAGTCCCCTTGATACTTTTATCCTGTCTGCGTGGTGGCACTCATTACAGTGGGGACTGCTAAACTGATAATATGCTTTCCAGCTAGGGAGTGTGACAATACCAGTAGGCAAAGAAAGGGAGCGGGGGAGAAACCTTTTGAAAGACGCTTGCAAAAACTGCCAATATAATTCCCAGAAATAGTGATTGCGGGGGGGGGGGATTGCTGGCAAACAAAAGGTAAATAATTGCTCCTTTGGGTCTTTGTACAATAACCAACTCAAAATGTTACCATAATGCCTGAAGCTAATCTTCCTTTATTTGCATTATAGGTTCAGCTACAAGGACAATTGGCAGTTGCTGGTTATACTGGTGGGGCTGATGTTGCCAATGGATGTAACAATGGCTGTGTGTGATACTGCTAACAGGGTCACTTGTGTGTGGGGGGGAGGTTGTCCCAGTAAATCAGCCATTTACACTTTAAAATGTGGAAGAAAGGTTGCAAGGTGATCCCTGCCAGAGTGCTACTGTTAATCAACACACAAGGCTGCAAGGGGACTGTTTTATCCTTATTGAAGCTTCTCAAGGAGTGGTCAGTTTCAGGAGTGGGGAAAGGATAATGGACATTTCCCCCCTCTCTTTCATACTCCAGGCCTCTCTCTTCTGCATTTTATAGTAAGCTATATTGCAGGCAGTGATGGATTCCACGTCAGTGAACCTTGAATCTGCCTTGGGTTCTAGTTTGAACTTAGATTCTATCTAAGCCCCTAGCCTAACAGTGCTGAACTCTGGTCCCAAAATAGATTCAGCACTTTGGATAGTCTCTTTAAAAGTCAGACTAAAACCTGGAGTGGATGCACTACCTCACTGACTGGAGCTGGCAGAGGAGTGGGGGAGGAATGAAGTTTCTGAAAGGGTGGCCACTTACACAAAATATCAAAAAAAGGAGGGCAAAATGGGATGGAGATTTGCATAACATTTGAATATTGTAATTGGTGTGTACAGATGCACATATAGGAGTCATTACAGAAATGCAATTCCAGTCTCTATACAAAGGAAACTTGGGTTTGGGTGACATAATGCGTATGTGCTCTGTCCTGCTTGATCAGCTTCTAAATCTTGATGGGCAGCTCTGCTTGCATTGTTTATGGCTCTCTTATCTGTAAACTAGATTTGAACCATAATTTCAAACAGAAAAGGTCTTCAGATAGAGGACTCTTCTCTGTAAAGAGGGACATCTGTGTACCCTATGTTCTGAGGATAGAAAAGGTAGTTAACAAGGGAGGTAAGCAGTAACAAACCCTTTAAAACATTTTTTTTTCTTGAAGGAGGATCAAAAATGGGGTGAGCTGTTACTCTGGGCCAAAGTAAAAGTGAATGTCTGTGAATGCAATCAACATGCACCTCCTGATCCTAGCTTATTATTCTCATTTGGTTAACTGACACCAAATTGAAGTTCCCTTGTTGCTCCAAGCCAGGATCTCCACGCCAAATCCAGGGTGAGATGGGAGAAAGTAAAGGAAAGATCATGTAGCTGTGGTGTTCACCCAAGATCTGCAGACAGCTTTGTCTTCTGGAGGTGCAACTTTTATGCCTCTTGTCCTGGTTTCCTAGCCTCCAGTTCCATTTTCCTGTCCATAATCTCTATTCATTTGCATCATCCTCTGGTCAGAGCAGCTTATCTTGTCATAGAGAGGCCAAGCTTGGCTCCCCCACCCCCTTCTACTGGTTGCTGGTATCTCAATTGCCTCTTTTCCTAGAATATTTGTCTCATAGCACAGCACATAATGCATAACTGTGTGAACAGGGAGGGTTCAAGAGATGTTGCCATCTGATGTGGAGAGACACTATTCCCCTCTCATTCCATGTGCAAAAGTTGGTGGGACTAGCAGATGAAGTTTCTTTCAACAGTGAGGATGGTGGAGCATTCTCCATCACACATTATCTTACAGGACGCAGGTCAGGCTGTATGACCCATGGCTCTCTCCTCAAGCATATTGATGGTTCCTCCTAGCATGTGATGCCTGAAGTGGCTGCCTTACTCTGCCTAATGATAGGGGAAGTGCTTTGTGTGAAATTTTAGACATCTGCATTGAAAAACAAAATATGAAAAATAAGAATCCTTAGGCAGATTAAGGACCATTGCATGAATTATATTAGTACTAAGTCTGAAATTAGGGTTTTCTTGGTTGAAAGTCTGGGTTTGGCAGGAGGGAGAGTATATGTGAAGAGCAAGAACAGCTGTAATATAGCCTAGCTGGTATGTAAGCTGAGTTTTTTGCACTTCCCATTGACAAATGATGTACAATGTACATAGCCAGAACCCCCACAGTGTTTTAGCAATACCCAGCTGGTCTAATAGTCTCTTGAGGCTTTAGCCAATCAGTGGTAAGCCATCATAAAGCCAACCAGAGAATCAAAACACATATTGGAAATAGTTCATTACTAATTCTATTTTGCAGGTCCTACAGAAATTGTATTGAGGTTTTTTCCCCTCTCTCTCCCCTACTGCTTTTATAATGAAAATAACTTTTAAGAAGAAACATTCCCAGAAACAACAGAGGATATTTCAGTTTTTAAAATAAGATAGGCACAGTTCATTTCCCTTCATTTTAAAAGCGGTGAAATGGTTTTGACCTACTTGATGCTCCTGTTCTTAAGTGTGGGCCAGTTTGTGTCTGTTTCAATAGAAAATGGCTAAAAAGGTCTGATGGTGCTAACACATTGCCATGTCTTTTACTCATTCATTCATTCACACTGCCATACACGTCTTCAAATGGCTTATTTATTTTATTCTTACACATTATCAAAGAAAGTTTGCAATTAGCTCGCAGTTAAAAAACACATTCAGAAAGCTATTCCTCCTCCCTTTGCTAACAAAGCAGTTTTCTCACACTGTAATGCAGTGCTTCTTAACCTGGGGTCCAGGGACCCCTTGGGGCCACAGAGCCCTCACAGGGGTTTGTGAACCACTGGAACAGCGGCAGCAACAGGGATGGGCTGAGGTGGGGGGGTCCAGGTGCTGAAACTGCTCCCTCATTTGCAAACGATGACTCTGAATACCAGGGTCTGACTCAGCCATGAATACCCCCTGGGTGACCTCAGACAAGTCACATTCTCTCAGCCTCAGAGAAAAGCAAAGACAACAAATCTTGCCAAGAAAATCCTCATGATAGGTCTTGTTACTGCAGGTTATACCTCCTTGGAGATAGCATATAGATATCATTTTGATATCAATAATTCGGCTCACTTCTACCCCCCCTCTTCACGTGTTTGTGGGGCCCCCGAACAAGCACAGACTAGGCGTGGCCACTAATTGCTGGACTTTCCATTCTCCACCCAGGCAGGCCAGAAATAGCCAGATCCTTGCTTTAGGAGACCTCGCTGCAAACACCTTCATTATGTATACACGCTGTTTACAAAAGGACTCCCTGCCCCGAGCAGGCAACCTGGCAAGCTGAATATTCAACTGCCAAGCACTCTGCATTTACATACTGTCTACCTCTTTGTCAATTCGGACTTAATCATGCTAAATTCTGACCTTTCTAAAGCTTTGTCCCATTCCTAAATTGCATTGTTTCCCCCAAGTACGGCATAGCCTGCAGTCACATTTCTCCCTATAAAAACCCCTGATTCCGAGACCTTCCTCGGATCACTCCTGAGTTCCAGACCGCCTTGCTGCCACTTTGCCTGGTGAGCTTCCCCTCAGCCCCACGTGCTGAGCTACATCGCACCCCAGCATCACTCTCTATCTTCTTTCCAGGCTCCAGGAGTAGGTTCCTTATCACCCAATTTCAACAATCCCTCTCAAAATCCCTCTATACCACTCCAATCTTTATTTTCTATAGTTACCTGTGTGCGTGTGTTGCTTACATTGTGTGCCTGTATTTAATAAAGATCATTCATTTAATTTCCAACACGGTTTGCTTCTTGACTTGGCTTGACCCCGTAAACATTGGGTTACAAGATCCTGCTGTGTTACCCTGCCTCTCGTTTTACCAGCAGTGCTCTAAGCTAATTTTCCCCCAAAGTGTGTTGTTGTTGGTTATTTAGGTGTCCCCCCCGGGACCCCCAGTAAACAGGGTAACAGTCTGCTTTGGTTCGCCATAAGTCAGTTTTCAAAGGGGAGAGACATGATGGCTAGAAAGAATCTCCCCAGTCAATGGCACTTTGTTTTTGTGTGTCTTCAAGCCACTTCTGACTTATGGCAATCCTAAAGTGAACATTATCACAGGGTTTCTTGGGGCAGGATTTGCTCAGAGGGGGTTTGCCTTTGCCTTCCTCTGAGGCTGAGAGAATATGACTTGCCCAGGATTATCCAGTGACTGAGCAGGCCTTTAATAAACAAACAAACAAACATTTGGAACTTTAAATAAATATTTGAATATTTAAATCTAAATTTAAATGCTAAAACAGAGAGTTAAGTCTTAGGGGTCCCAAGCAAAAAAAATATATTTGCATGCATGTTTGTTTTTTGAAGATTAAAAACCACTGCTGTAATGCTTTTCAGCATCGTTCTCAATAGTAAGCACCATTGGGTTTAAGGGGAAATTGTGAGGTAAGAATACAGTCTTAGGCCATTTCTGCACTACACTGTTATAGTGCTGTTATTCCACTTCCAACATCCTGTGGAATTCTGGAATGAAATTCACAGATGCTAAAGAACATTTATTTATTTATCCATTAAATCCAGCCTGGCTAACCTGATCATTTAGACAGTTATGTCTAAGGAAATTAGCAGTTCAGTATTGAATGTTTGTAGAATCACAGAGTCAGAAGAGACCACAAGGGCCATGCAGTCCAGCCCCCTACCATGTAGGAATATTTAATCAAAGCACACCCAACAGATGGTCATCCAACCATCTGTTTAAAAACCTCCACCACACTCTGAGTCATTGCTGAACTGCTCTTACCATCAGGAAGTTCTTCTTAAAGTTTAGGTGAATTTCTTTTCCTGTATTTTAAGCTGCTCCCTTGTGGCACCTCTTTACCTGTTCTGTGCTGCATTTCCTCCACTGCCTCATCTGCTCTATCTTCCCCAGGCTGAGCACTGTATTCCTTTTGGAAGAAGAACAAGGCAAATAGGCTTTTCTGCCCTACACTGTTATAGTGCTATTATTCCACTTTCAACATCCTGTGGAATTCTGGGGTTTGTAGTTTACTGAGGCCAAAGAGCTCTCTGGCTGAGAATTCTAAAGGCCCCTCCCTAAACTGCAAGCCCCAGGATTCCATAGGATGTTGAAAGTGGAATAATAGCACTATAACAGTGTAGTGTGGAAAAGCCCAAAGTGCTGAGTACTTCTGCCTTTTCTGTGTCCCCTGTTAGCATTTTGCCATCTTCCCCATGCAGCATCCCTGCCATTTCCTTGTTCTTCCTTTTGCAATAAGCATAACCAGAAAAATTATTTTTGTTGTTTTTACCCTCTCTAGCAAACCTGAGCAAATTCTACACTTTAGTTTTTCTGACTTTCTTCCTACACAGCTAGTTATTCATACGCATTCCTCTTTGGCGATTTCCCCCTATTTCCATTTATTTTACACGTCCCTTTTAAACCTTAGTACAGTTGAAAGTTCATTAGACAGCCATCCCAGTGTCTTTAAAGACACCAGATAGGGCTGGTTAAGAATATAGAAAAGATTAGGACTATGGAATAGAAAGAACAGTAAGTGTGAGAGTGGGAAATTTAGTTTGATGGGAGCTGAGAAAGAGTGGAAAGAGGTAGGAAGGTATATTACTTTGTTTTAACTAAAGTGTTTACATTGTATTGTGTATGGAATCAGTATAGTGCCAGATGTTTATTTAAGTGCCTGGATATATTTTATTTCTAACTTACTAAGATAATTAGGTCACATACAGTTCTCCACATTTGCAGGTTTTACTTTTGCAGATTTGATTATTCACGGATTGTTCACTGTCACCACTGCTGCCTCCCTATGCGATTTTTAATAGGGACTACAAGCCACGTGAGACTGAGAAACTGCAAACAAGGCTTGCAAATCCCTATCAAAAATGGCATAGGCAGGCAGCAGTGGAGGTGGCAGTAAGCCCCACCAGCCACCCACTTCTGCCTTGTGAAGGAACTCTGATGCCTCAAAGGAATCCATGGTGGGTTGAATATGGTGATCATACTTTTTTGTGTGTTAAATATAGTTTGGGAGGGCCTAGAGTTAATCATGGCTTTTCCACTTTCATGGGGGTCCTGTGCCCCTAACCATAGAGACTGTCGAAGGATGACTGTACCAACAAACTGAACTCACATATGCTGGCCCAGTATGGTGATTACCTTGGGACTCAAGTACCATACCCAGGGAGGGATCTTAAGGGTAGTAGAAGGAAAAGGTGAGTAATAGAAGCCCAAGGTCTGGAACTACATTGATACCTGGAGAAGGGATCCACCCAAACCCTCAATGCTATTTTCATTACAGGGAAAACATACAGATTTGCAGACAGTTATGCCCAAGACATTTTGCTTCTTGAGTCAAGAACAAGATGGTGTCCCAATTCCACTCCATGTAGAAAAGCTGAGTGGACTGTTGTAGGTGTAGTAGGAGATAAGACAGCATCCTCAACCCACATCTGAGGGCAGAAAGCTAGGGACTGAGGACAAACTATGTGGGATAGTTCTGTTCTCCAACAGAAAGGTGTGACCCAGTAGTGGGAAAGGATCAAAAGACATATGAGAAAGCTGTCGCTAGTGCCCTTAGTACCTACCATCCGAGGCCGTTTCTGAATCTTCCTACAGCCAGCCATTTCTGCATCATAAATTTGCAGGTATGTGTATGTTTCATGGATACAATATCAACTGTACACAAAAGTGTGGAATAGAGCACATAGAGGTCAAGACTGAACTTCCTTTAAAGTTAGATGCCATTTGTTTAAAGCACTTTTGTGCCACATTTCTCTTCGGATATTATTCAAAGTCCTCTGTTAGACCCGCTTTCTTCTTTACATCAACCTGTGCACATTTATCCAATGCCATCCGTCTATGTTTGAGAATTGGGTATGTTATCATATAATGTGCCCAGCTGATATTCCTTCCCTCCCTCCCAGCTTCTAAACTCAAAATAGCACAAAGTGACCAAACTATGGGCAGCTGCACTCCATCATTTACATGGCAGTGATGTATGTGCAGTTCCTTCATCAGACTTTACATTTCTTGAATAATGTATATGAGAGAGAAGAAAAGTAAATTCTCCTAAGAATGCAGATTTAAATGTCCTCTATTTTTTTATGCTGAATAGCCAAGATGAAAGGGGTGTAAGGAAACAATGCAGCTCATTCAGTTGTAAAACAATGATATTTATAATAACTGATGGGTCTAAAAGTTTGAGAAAGTGAAGCCACTCCAGGAAAGGGCAGTGAGATGCTAAAGAAAGGTTCGACCTGCTTCTTGACTCCACTGAGAATTCATAATTATGAAAAAGTACCCCACTATGGTTTTAAATCTTGCTGGTAGCTTCTCCTTAACAGGGCCACTGTCTTACCATTGGACAGAGTGAGGTGAGATTACCTGAGGGTGGGAGAAGCTGAGGGACAGCAGTGGCAGTTGCTTGGAAACCCCCTTTTGGAGGATGCAGCTGTAAATACTCCGCAACATGTTGTAGGCCTGCTACACCTGACATGGTAAAGGATATTACCTCATTGTCAGTACTGTGGTATGACTCAACAGACATTTCAGTCATGGCCTATTCACAGACTGGGAAGCAGGCACCATATTGCCATTTGCTTCAGGCAGCAGAAGACTTTGTGTTGGCACTGGTCCCTTAAAATATACTAGAGGAACAAAATGCATAGAGGGATCCACTGTACCCTTCTCTCTCCACACCCTTTCATCTTCTAGTCATTTCCATCTGTGATTTCCTTCTTTCACATAATCAGTGATTTAGGAATTGCCTCCTCATGGCCCATTCCACACGGGGTCGTTACTGTGGGTTACTGCATTGTAGTGCCGTGTTGTTCTGCATGTGGGAATACATTATTTTCCATTGTTCTGCATGAAATCTGCTGTTAATACGCTGCCATGTGGTGGGAAAGTACAGTATTTGAAAACCGGAAAAAATCTGATTCACATTCCAACATCGAAGTAAATTCAGTTTTTTTGCAGTGATGCGGAACGTACATCCACACCCATGTGCATTGGTGGGCAATGGAGGGTGGGCTGTAAGATCAGAAGTAGGTACGTGGTATAGTATGTACCTACATATGTACTTGCAAATGAAACCATCCAAACCAACCAACCAAACAAAAAACCCCAGCCAGTCATGGCCGCTGGGGTAGGGTGAGGGGAGTCAAGGGAGTGGCTGGTGAGGAAGTAGTGCGGATGCATGAACTCACACTCCTCTGCAGGAAAATGGGGGCTGTGCAGAAAACAATGAAGGAAAACTGCGTTATTTAAATATACGATGAAATGACATGAACCGCTTCTCGTGCCCTGTGTAGAAAGGGCCCATGTTTAGACATAATGCCATTGATGTCTATGTGAATTTAACAAGCCAATGGATAGGGCCAATTGTATGGATTGTATGAACTCCAAATCAGTTCCCTCTTTCCAAGAGGAAAGAAACATATGGTTCATGCCCAACCGTATTGTTTAATGCACACACATGAACCAGTAATTTGGGATCACAGCTTGGGGAAGTGGTTCCCATGCAAGTTTATGAGGGTTGAGAAAAGTAAGTGTAAATAAGGAGGCTGAGGAAGAATATTCAGAGAAGATTATTGAAATTATTTGTTTCTCATTCACATTCCCTCCTAATCTTTTCTATAGATGGGAATAATAGTTTTATATAAATAAAACTGATATATTGATTTGAAAGATTATTTTGTTGGGATTTCAACTGAATATATCTCAGATTACTTTTCTTAAACAAGTGCACTTTCTAAAAATAACATCAAAGGTGATAGAATTCAAAGACATAGACATATTAGCCTGGACCAATATGAAAATGAATATTGTAGCATCTTTGAGACAAACTGAAAGAAGTTTGTAGCATAAGCTTTCATAAATTGAGTCTACTTCATCAGATGCATGGAGTGAAGCTTATAGACAGACAAGGCAAACTATTTCAAGAACTTCTTCTACCATTCATATAGTTATCTACTTATCTTGGCTTAAGGCAATATATTTTCTCCCAACTATGTCCACTAACAACCATTGTGGGTTTTTTTTTACACACCCTGAAATTGTCACCTTATCACTAAACCCACAAGTTTTGCGTTTCTGTTACTAGTCTCATAGACACACCTGTTCTTTCATGGGTATAAATGTTGGTCTATAAATACTTCATGCATCTGATGAAATAGATTCAATCTGTGAAAGCTTATGATTTTTTCCCTCCTCTGCATGGAATTTCCTGCATTTTTTGTACTCCCTTAAAAAAAAAAGTTGCATACATTTTTATATACAATTTTGTACTGATTAATGCAATGGTTTGGATTTTATAGTCATGCTCATTTTTCTGAATGTACACATTTTTTCTGCAAATGGACACATGCCTCTTTTTTTTCCCCTTGAAATGCACTCCACACCTCAGAAATGTAAATATCGCTGAAGCAAAGATGTACTTTGTCCTGCTGCCAGTCTTGGGAAATGCAAAATGGATACTTTTAAAGGGAAATGAGAAGCCCACAATTTCCTTTTCTGTTCTTAGTTTACAGCTACTTTTGGAGTTGTTATGTATGCTTGGTTTTCATAGACCATTTACTCTTGGTATCTTCCTTCAAGGTATCACTTGCCACCCCTTCCCTTTTCATACCTCTATTCCATACGTGAATGCTAGAATAACTGATCCATAACCATTCTGATGATGTTCAGGCAAATGGATATCCCAAATCTAGAAGACTCATCTGCAAGGCTTCACTCCACTGCTGTAGGAGTTGCAAATGCTATAAAATTGCAAAAGTGGGCCCTTTCCATTTTTAATAGAATAGATATCTTCAGATAGAAAGTGAACATTGAGCAGGAGGAGAGTCATGAAAACAGATCATATCCAAAATTCCGCTGGAACATCAGGCACAACTGTACTTTTTCATTTTTAAGAGACAGATTAAGTGTTGAGAGCAGCTGTCAAAATAAGAATGGTTATTTACAAGAATCTGGGTCTTTTTTCTTTCTCTTTTTTCTTTCTTTCTGGAAACTGTGTCCACTTATGAAGGTCAAGTTATAACCCTCGCTGCAGCTCAGTCAACAGCAAACATAGAATTAAAATACAATTGAGATTAATTTTATCACAGTGATATAACAAAATAACTGGGATATGAAACAAGGACCTGCTGTCTGTGCTCAGGACCATTTACATGGGGAAGAAATTTAGTAGCTCTGTTCACTATCATTTTGGTTTAAATCAGGCTGAGTTGCTACAGCAAGTTAAACTGTATGCTAGTCTTCCATGCATTTCTTCTGAGTAAATATCTGCTGGCCGAAAGCTATGAACTGATAGAAATTGTAACCCCTTATGAATTATTGGTTTGGCCCAGTGGGTAGGGAAGTTTTAAAGAAGGAGCTGTACTAACTAGTTGAGTTCTGAAAGAAGGGGAGAGCTGGAGCTAAGGAGCAGGTCCTCTTCACCTTGAGTAAGGTAATGGTATTTTCAATTATGTATTTAGGCAGGAACATTCTTTGCATTGTAATTTCTGTATTATATTTGCATCTATTTTATTTTATTTTTTAATTTAAGGCTTTAATGTTGCATCCTAATATTATTGGACAGCACAGACAAGGATTCTGCAATCAAAGCCTGCTCTGGAAACTTGCTGAATGCATGGAACTTTTGGAACAGTACATATGTATCGGTTTTAATACCTATAGTAGCCCCTCCACATTCATGAGGATTCAGGGCACAGAACTCTTGCAAAAATGGAAAAACTGTGAATAATTCCCTCCCCGCAATTCCCCTCTAGAGTCCCCTCCCCACTTTCTTTGCCTGGCCCTGGTGTGAAGGGGGCGGGATACAAAAAAGACAATCTAAAAGGCTTACCAGTACTTTCCCCTCAGACAGGGAAGAGGGGAGTTCTGGAGTTCTAATTACTTCTGATGTCCATCTTGAGAAATGACCACCTGACCCATCAGCAGCCAACACACAGCAGAATGTGCAACCATGTGGCAGAGAGGCCATACCTTCAGCAGTGGGAAGGGTCTTTGCTTACCCAAAAGGAAAAAAAAGTCCATTTTTAATACAAGCCTCACAAGCCTGGGGTGAGAATGGAAGGGAGCCGGTGGAGGAAAATGGGGAGGAAAACATGTGCCTCTTGAATAATCAAATTTGTGAAGGTCAAACCCACAAATGTAGAGGGAGGACTGTAATATGTTATATTGTTGTGTGTGTGTTTAAAGTGCAATTGTGTTTTCAATTTTCAATTACAGATGGCCCTGTAGCACCCAGAAAGAAATACAGTAGCACTTGTTGAAAGTGACTTTTTGCCTTCAGTAGAAGTGATGCATTATTTTTGCAAGTTATATGGCCCAGAATTCAAAACATGCTGGTAGGCATTTTATTTTACAATGGCATCTACTTTCTTTTCCACCAGATAGTGATTAGAATTTGACCCATTTGTGAGCAATAACTGTATCTTATAAAAGCTTGGCTAATAACAAGCCACGATGCTATATTAATTAATTGACTAATAACTAGGAAGAGATTTTACTAACTGTGGATCTGTCATTTTAACATTTTAGCACTTTTCTCAGGGAATAAGATCTGTTAAGGATTTAATGAACACACAAGAGCTGGAATATAGACATTTCAGATTTTGGGGAGGCAAGACAATAATGCTTGATAAGGTAGAAGCTAGTAGGAAAGAAGAAGGCCACATTACAGAGGGATAGACTCAACCAAGGAAGACATGTCTCTGAATCTGCAAAACCTGAGCAGGGCAGATAGGGTGACTTAGAAGTCTTACCCATAGGGTTACCATAAGTTGAAGTTGATTTGATGAAGTAAACAACACCAAGCAATAACACATGTTTGTAAAACCCATATGAATGATGAGGCAAGGGATCACCTTCTGTCAAAATTGAGCACAACTGAACTCAGGGTGATACTAGTGCTCTCCAGACTTTCCTTCTATTTTTTTCCATCTATGAAAAGAAATGAAAAAGGTAACAGAAAAGGCTGGGATGTAGTAGAGAAAAAGTGGGTAGCCCTATCAGAATTCAGCTCACAGAAGCCATTTCCGCACTGCACTGTTATAGGCCATTTCTGCACTAGCCTGTTATAGCGCGATGATTCCACTTTCAACATCCTCTGGAATCCTGGGGTTTATAGTTTCGGCTAGTGCGGAAATGGCCATAGTGCTATTATTCCACTTTCAACATCCTATGGAATCCTGAGGTTTGCAGTTTAGGGAGGGGCCTTTGAGGATGTTGACAGTGGAATAATAGCGCTATAACAGTCTAGTGTGGAAATGGCTAGAGAAATTGCAAGTCATATTGCATAAGAAATTACAGGACTAGTCATATTCTGTGGAGAGGGAAGCAGAGGAATGCCCATTAGTTCTACAGTATAATTTTGGGGTGTCATTGGTATACTACTCCAGGTAACTGAAGAACATTTTCATTAGTTGGTTCACTTTTTTTAAAAAAAAATCCAGTTGACAATATTCCAGTATGGTAGCTTAACAGAGCTGCACATTTTATTGTAGAAAGCAGGCAAAGCCACACTAGTTGTCTGCAGATTTCAGGTTTTCCCCTATGCGGAATACACAGGGTAAGTTCATTCTGAGTTGAGCCTATAATTCGAATAGATCAGTTACTTACTCATAACATATTCTTACAAATATACTTACTCACATACTTTTTTGAATTAATGCATTAACCTTTACTCTGCATTTCCAAAGCTTGATTTTTTTCCACTCAGATTATCTTGCATTATTTTTGAACCTGTGCATCTTTTGTTTATCACACCTAAGTCACAAAAAATCTGTGTAAAATTTTTTTACACAGTGATGTATCATAGCTTCTTTCTAAAAGGTTAACATCTATGTAGCCCTTGTTGGATCTTGCCACCTAGTGGCAAACAAGGACAGCCACTTTCCTTCTGGGGAGTTTATTTGTTTTCTCGCTCCCCATTGAGAGCCAATGTAGTTTGAGTGTTGGACTATAACTGTGGAAGCCAGGGCTCAAATCCCTGCTTGGCCATGGAAACTCACTGGGTGATCTTGGGCAAATCACAGACTCTCAGCCTCAGTGGAAGGCAAAATGCAAGGCCCCTCTGAAAAAATCTTGCCACCCCTCCCAATAGGTTTAGCTTAAAGTTACCATAAGTAAGAAATGACCTGAAGGCACACAACACCCCTTCACTCCATTGAGTCCTCTTTTTTTATCTGCATAGCTCTACTCTCTTTTCAACAGAACTGCTCTGGAGGCTTTGGGTGTAGGCCATTTAGATATGGTCTTTTTGATAGGCCCACAGTTGTGATATGAATGTAGCATATCTAGAAGGAAAAGTGTTAGGAAGGAAGAACAGAAAACCTAAACTGGAGTCCCCTTCTTATTCCTGAGGCCCTTTTATACTCCACTATTACAGTGCTATGATTCTCTTGTAACTGCCATAATTCTATCATATGGAATGATGGGATTTTCTCTTTAGGGAGAGGCATCTACTGTTCTCATTCAGGGAGGTCTACTGACTCTGACCAAGCTACAAACCCCAGAGTTTCATAACTTGGAATCATGGCAGTTAAAGTGGACCCATACTAGTATAATTGTGTAGTGTGAAAGGGCTCCAGGTTTACTCATCTTATTGATTCTCCATCTACTTTGTTATTTTTCTACATTATTGGTTGTTTATGGTGGCCACACCTGTATCAGGAGTCATAGCTATGAAAGGTAGCTACAATTGTCTTCTGTCTTATTCCCCCCCCCACTATTTTTTTTCTCAGTTATGGCCCTCCAAGCCCAACCATTTCTTGGTTGGTAGAAGGAGGTGAAGCAGCAAACAAGCATCAAGCTATTATCCTATGGCTGGTGACACAGTGACAGGCATCCACAGGGACCTGTGGGAATCCTCTGGAGGTCCCTGTAGATAATGTCATAGCAATGCATACAGCTATAGGAAAATAGCTGGATGCTTGTCTCCTGCTTCCCTCAGTCTCCAAAGACCAGGAAATGACCAAATGGAGTGGACTGCATCTGAGAAGAGTAAATTTTGGGGAAATGTTGGTCATGAGAGTATAGATGACTGGGAGGTAGTTCAACGCTGGCCATAGAGTTCTGTCTAAACCTCAAAAGCAATCCTCAGGAATGTTAATTCATCTTTCTTATATGTAGCCTCCTCAAAATTGTTTCAGATATTATATGCTGACATACCTAGGTTGGAGACTCTAAGTTGTAGTCAGATGAGTAAATCAGTTGCACTTTGGGCTGACTAAAATCAACTTGATAAGTTAGATGGGACTTAAGTCCCATTTAAAAGCATAGGTTAATGAAGGCCATTTCCACACTACAGTGTTATAGTGTAGTGTATAGTGCATAGTCAACATCCTGTGGAATTCTGGGGTTTGCAGTTTACTGAGGCCCAAGAGCTCTCTGGCTAAGAATTCTAAATGCCCAGGAACCCCAGGATTCCATAGGATATTGAAAGTGGAATAATAGCACTATAATAGCGTACTGCAGAAATGGCCTTAGTCTGTATCCACTCATTTTTGGGGTCAATAGAGAGCCACAGCCAATCTGGCCTGGTCAGTATACCTGTATAATACACACAAACATTTACAGTATTTATTGCATCCACACTTTTCAGTTTTTTTAAAAAAATAATGTCACCAAATTAGTAATTGGTTTTTATAGACATGGATTAGTCTGGGCATTGGGAACATCTACCCCTGCAGATGGTGTTAGTTTCTCATCAACCCTAGTCAGTATAATCAGTGGAGAGAAACAATAGGAGCTGAAGTTCAATAACAGAAAGACACACATCCCCTGCTCTGATTTTATCCATATATTCCATGGAATCCATTTTACAAGAAGCTTGGTGAGAGGTGGGAGGATGATAGCATGCAGAGAACTGAAGGGAAATTTACCCTCTCTGACTTTACCTCACTGCAAAGAGCTACAGTCCAGGGTCAGCACCCTTAGGCAGCTGTTGACAGGCTAAGTCAAGGGTAGGCAGCCACAGCTTCAGAAGAACCCAGTTTTTGCCCCTGCACCATTGCAGCAGGTTACATTATGCTGAACTGAAAATGCAATGTCTTCCAGCTGTGAGTCCCTGGAATACCAACATATTTGCAGGGCTCTTTGGGGAAATTTCATGGTTCATGGTTCTCAAATAAAATTTGGCACTCATCAATGTCTCCAGGAGTATATTTTGGGGTAAAAAGTGTCCTCCGGTTACAATAAAATTTAAAATGGAGGCTCTAGAAGCTTCAAGGGGTTTGGAAAAAAGTTTTGAGGTGTTCTTAGGGTCCCATAGGCTGGGCTATGTCCTTGGGAAGGCTTACTGCTGTCCCCATTTGCTAACTTCAGCCATCCCATCTGCCATTTTAATTGCCCTGCAGTGCTTCTGCAGTTACGATGTAGAAGCATTCTAGCAAGTGCTCTTGTCAACTAGATCAATTGATTTTATTGCTGCTGTGCCACCAAGAAAACAGAGAAAATGGCAAGGAGGCCCTTCTCGTGGTCAGGAAGCCCTCCAGACTTGGTGACAGTCCTCTCAGTGGCTTTCAGTGCTTCTCCCCACCCCTGGGTCAGGCCTCTTTCACTGGAGCATTGGATCACAGCATGGTAAAGTGGGAGGGAGGTGTTGGACCCTGCTTTTTCCTGAACATTTATTCTTCAGTGAAGACAATCTCCTCTGTCCTGTTTTTTTTTTTTAAAATAAATACCTATGGTTGTCTGCCCCATCACATCACACAGTTTGGCCTTTAGATGTATGCTTTAAAAGTACAACACGACACATGTGAACCTTTGTCACATTCTATGAAGGGAACTATGCATACTCCTATTATTCTTCCTTCACACAAGCAGCTGTCTTTGTTAGAAAACATCTTCCCTTCCCCTCTCACACTCATTCACGCTCATGCCATTTTCTGAAGAGATTTTTGAAAAATCTTATTAGCCTAGGTAATAGATTCCACCTGGTTGCAGGGTGTGTATTTCTGGGTCAAGTGCAGTCAGTTCTTTTTCCACAATTAGAGCAGCGAGACAGAGGAACTCATGCTATTCATGGCTACTGTGGCCTTTAACACTTCTTTTTCTGAATGTGGTTAACAAGCTGCTTTCTGAAAGCCAAAGTGTTTGCTCCCACCTACTTGGGTAATTTATATTATTGATTTCACTAGGTTTTACTTGTGAGTGATGGTGGTGAATATGCCTTCTTTAAGGTCCTGTTTTATGTATGTGTTATGATTACCAGTGGCCTATACAATTAAAAGAAACAGTATACTTATTTTCTTGGTATGCAGATGGAAATAAGAAATGTGCTTAAATTATTTTATTTGTTTGCTTGTTTGTTGTTGCTGTGTGCCTTCAAGTCATTTCCAAATTATGATGAACAGGGTTTTCTTGGCAAGATGTGTTCAGAAGGGGGTTTGCCTTTGCCCTCCTCTGAAGCTGAGAGAGTGTGACATGCCCAAGGTCACCCAGTGGGTCTCCATGGCTGAGTGATGATTTGAACACTGGTCTCCAGAGTCATTGGGCAGTGCTCAAACCTCTACAGCTCATTGGCTCTCACTTTGTTTTTTTATTTAAATTTAATAAATTACTTTATTTCTTGTGCTTAGGAATCACATTAGCCTGTTTAGATTTCTATATGTGCGTTATTATTCATATACCTGTATGTGTATATAGATATATACATATATCCCCAGCCTAGTATTTGTGGCTGCTTCCTTTCTGTGAAATATTTACATATTTTAGTTTAATTCTCTTGAGGACACCCCATCAGGCAAACAAATAACGTGGAAAGAAAAAGCCTCACAGAGCTGCTCAAATGTCCTTGGAGACACTCAATTTTTTTGTTTGCTCCCATTTGTCATCCTCTGCTCAGAGAGATCAACAGTTTTTAGCACACAGATCAATATTCTCTTAACCCAGACCTAATCTAAGGAGAGTTTCTCCGTGTTTCACCTTGGCCTACTCCTGAGTGCCAGAGTTGCCCTTTTTTTCTGCAATAATTTTGTCTGTGTAAGACGGCAATTTTTCATCCTTTGGTCAAAACTGGTGACAAAAGAGGGAATAATGGTTCCTGACATATCAAATGATAGATTTGACACATAGCATGCTGAGCTGGGAGCTTTAATGCGCCAAGGTAGAAAGACAGATAAGCCTTCTGATGGCCCTCTTGACATAGCTACCTCTTTCCCCTCCACCGCTGTTATACCCAAACAGTCTCTGCTGTATTCCCTTTTCTCCCCTCTCCAACAGCCTCCCTCACTCCACCACACTTTCCTCAGACTCTCTTTGAAGAAGTTTTTCTATAACTCTGGGCAGGAAGCGATGAAATGCACTGTACACTCCAGCCCAAAATAAACGTTTTCCTGTCCTATAAAATGATCAATCTATGCCCTTTTTTCCACTCAGCACAGTTAGGGCCATATAGCATGCTGCTTGAGGAAACACTAACAAATATAACCAGTGAGAGGGAAACAGATGGGACTAAGAAATTAAACCAGCAAAGATCTGGAAAGTATTCAAAAAAAAAAAAAGTATTACAAAATGTAGAGTAGAGCTTATAATTCTGGAAACTGAACCATTCTTTATTTATTTTTTCTTTTCTGAAAGGTGATGATCACAGGAGTTAATTTTTTTTTTTTTTTTTGGCAGAAGGCTCACAGGCTGGGTTATCCCACTTATCACTATTACTACCAAAAGACTGCAGCGATATACAGAAGTACATGGGGGAAATTTCCATTGAACTTGGTGAGTTTTCTCTCTAAGTAGATGTGTACAGGAGTTAATTGATTAATTTGTACCTGTATTTACCACTACTCTCTTAGCAGTGTACAACTGTAAAAATTAAGCACATCAACAAGAAGTAAAAGACCAACATGAAACCTGAAAGAAAAGAAAACTAACAACAACAGAACACCAGCAAAAGCAGAGTTAGTCTTTGATATAGGCATTTTTAGGTATAATTTAGTAGTATATATATTATACATAGGAACCCACTGATTTTAACGGAAGTTAAACCATGGCCCAGAATGGTTCTGTTCTTTATCCCACCTCTATGTAGTGTTAGGTAGATTTCAGGGTCCTGGGTCTCCAGGTTTTGGTGTGTGTGTGTGTGAGAGAGAGAGAGAGAGAGAGAGAGGGCCCTTTCCACACCTTGCCTTCTTCTGGTGCTGGGGTGTGGGGATCTCATGAGCAGCCTCTGGCGAGAGGCTCTTGCATCCAGGGTTCTTCGGCTCCACATGAGCTGCCTGCTCGCGTGAGAGCCCCATCTCTTCCTTCTGCAGTGCAGCCTGGGAATTTCCCAGGCTGTGCTGGGGCAGGAAGCATGATTAACACAGCTCCGGAGGTACCGCATGCCAGGTAAGTGTGCGCGGGGCCTGGGAACAATGCACGATCAAGCACCATTTTCGGCTGGAAGCCGAAAATGAAAAGGCGCACAATCGGCGCCTGCCGGCCTCTGGAGTGTCATGCGATTGTGAGTGCACTGTGCAGAACGCTCCTCACAATCGCGCGATGCTCCAGGTGCCCTTTCACATGGAAAATGCCATGTGAAAAGGGCCAGAGACAGGACTTTTTCTGTAGCAGTGCCCTACTTGTGCATCTGTTTTCCTAGGGAAACCAGTTCAGTCCTGTCTCTGCCTGTGTCTAGATAGGCTAAACAATTTTTTGTTCCACTTGGGCTTTTTCTTTTCTCCAATCTTGTCCTTTGTGTAATTTGTGGTTTTGCCCCAAATCCAGTATCTTCATTCCCTCTCCTCCACACCACACAAAGATTTGTTCCATAGAATTTTCCCCAGCCCTAAGGAATAGATTTTGATATTTTTTGACAGACTGCAAGGACAGAAGGGGATGAGCTACCCTTGCAGTTCTCTTAATGGGAGTGGTTCTATCAACCAAACAATGCTCTTGGACCCTACCCCTTGATACATTTTATTATTTGTGAATCACAAGGCATCTTGGGACGATCGGGTGCTCAAAGAAAAGTCAAAGTTATTTTTTACTTTTTTTATCATTGTAATCAATGTAACTTAAAAATGTTTAATGTGTGCTGGATTCTTCTTTTAGCTGTCCTGTTTTAAATTGTTAATGGGATATGGGTGTGTGGGAGGGATACAGCAATATAGTGAGAGTGCATGCTTAATTTTTGTACCTCACCTAAGGCAATTTTGGAAATGCTACTAATTAAATAAATTACACTGAACCTTTAAAAGAAATCAGTCCCAATGGAGACACAACCTTTCTCCAGCCTTAGTTCAGAAACAGTTTCCAAAGATGGGATCATATTACAATTTGCTACACAAAAGCCCCTTTCAGAATCTTGACTGACAAAACAGGCACAATTCTTAAAAATATTATTCCTCTATGTTTTTTTTCCCCAAAGCATGTGTTCACTTTAAAAAAAACAAAAAACTCCTGACCTTGTGTGTCATTTTCACTGGCATTTAAAGTGATTTGTATTGTTTTGGTCCTAGGCAAAGCAAGCCTTCTCACCTGCTTCTTAATAGCTGATGAACTTTGGCAAAAGGCAATTTATTCTCCATCGTATTTTTAAAATATTGTACCATTTTCCATATTTTACAGTAAGACAGTGGGGTGTTTTTTCCCCTTTGGTAGCTAGATTATTTTTATACACTTTCATGGTTCCACAGACATTTTAAATTTGATCCAATAAAGGAATAAACAGAAATTATTCCAAGGAGATTGTTGTACTTACAAGGTCATCAAAGATCTGAGTTGGATGTTTTGTCGCTGTGCATTTAAAGAAACCCAGAGCGTTCAAAGCCTTGTGGGTTGTTTCTCTACCTTCTTATAAATGTTTATATATGCATGCTATACATAAGGGAAACATTATACGTATAGATCAAATAGATTTTTGGCTCCCTCTAACCTAAGGATTTTTTTCCCCCAGTCTTAATGAAAAACATTTTTATTACAAGTACCTACTTTGACACATTTACCAGTAGTTTTCTCAGTTTTGACATTTCAGCCAACCCTGGTAGTAATAGGAAGTCCTATAAAAATCAGCCTGCAGTGTTAATGCCTCCTCCACTCCCATTTTTCTAAATGAATACTTTACAGAAAATGAAAGCTGTAATCCTACACACATATATCCGGAAATAAGTTCCATTGAACTTAGTGGGGCTTAGTTCTTAGTAGATGTCTACAGAGTTGCATTGGGGGTAACACATCAAGGTATGACACATCAAGGCACACCTTCAGTATATAACCCACACTTTCCAGAGCAATATTAACAAAATTAAATAACATAGGTCACTGCTCCAAGTAGTTTACCATCTAAATTTTGACAGTACAGGAAAGGGAGAGGGAGGGGTAGAAAAAATTAAGAAGAGGGATAATAAGGGATTCATTATCCTTCTCCTCCTCCTCCCCCACACTTTCTCCTGCATTGTATCTGATGGGGCTGGGGACAAAGTTCAGTGGCAGAGCAGACATCTTGTGCATAGAAAGTTCCAGGTTCAGTCCCTTTAGTTTCCAGATGGAACCCAGAAAGACTCACGTATGAAAACCAGACAAACTGCTACAGTCTGAAAGAGTATTGTACTGGAGTCAGAGTAGACAGGGTTGAAATGCTTGGGTATTTAAATGAACAGGGATGGTTGTGTTAGCTGCCAGCCACCACAAGCTTTCCTGTCCATTCTAGACTGAACTAAAAAGCAGTTCCCTTTCTTCATAGTTTCTGGGGTGGGGAGAATTATTCCCATTGTTGTGAGCTACTGATGTGATGCAAAATATTTGGGGGTGAGTTGCTCTTGAATGAACCATTAAGGCCAAACGGATTTACAAAACATTCATATATATGGGGGTGGGGGAGAGAGGTGCTCTCTTAGCCCTAAATCAGCAAAATGGGTGTAGGACCAATAAATCTCACTCACAGCTTGAAGGATAAAACATTTTTTATGGGGACAACATAAGAGAGGTAATCCTTTTTTTTTTTTTTTCCCAGACAAAAAATAATGATTGGAAGTGCTCAGACTTTTTGATTCACCTCCTGATGCCACCCCAGGAAGTCTGCTTCAGTCTTTGGAACTAAGAGTCCAAATGTAGAGACTTTACCTTATGAAGGAATGCATCTTTAATTTCTTGATCCTTATGTGTCCTTACCTTTTTTTTAAAAAAATTCTTATGGAAATTTTCTTAACATAAAGTTCTCTTTAGAGACATAAGAAATAGCATAAGTAAATGCATGGTAACTGGACTTACAAAAACCACTTACAAAAAGTTCTTTTACTGGAGCTTAACTGAAAGAAAAAGAAAAGAAGCAGCAGTTTCTTGTTGAGAGCCATGGAATATACAGCCTTCCAGATGTGGCTGTAACTCTCATGATCCCTCATCATTGGCCATGCTGCTGACGGAAGGTGATGAAGTTGCAGTCCAACCATATCTAGAGAGTGACATGTTCTTCACTCATTCCCTAATCTTTCGAGTGGGGTTTCAGCAGGAAAACTTCCAGATGGCTCATACTCTCAACCTGGCACTGGCAATCAGGAACGAAAACAAAGAGTTAAGACAATGGTTCTTATTGTGAAATTAATCAGATTCATATTAGCAATGGTAAATGTCATGTTGGCATCTATTTTTTTCTGACATGTTAGAGTTTCAAGTCTCTGCTATGATAAATAATGAAGTAAAGATATGCAGCGCCATATACTATGCAGCGTTCATTGTCGGTCTCACAAAATTGAATTGTATCTGCTAGGAAGCAGGTCATGGGGGGCAACAAGTTAGGAAAAAGGCTTGAAGGAAACATAAACCCCAAGTAACAAAGATCTCAGTGTATTCCTCCCACCCGCAATAACCCTTTCATAAGATCACAGTTTGGAAAATGAAATGTTTGGAATAAACACTTCTCAGCTGTGTTCCATTAATACTTATGGCTATTCCTTCTGATGAATTTAATCCAGGTGGGGCATTGAAGTGCCTGACAGAAATGTGTGATGATCAAGAAATATGATAATAATATTATCCAAGTGCTAAGGTTTAACCCCAAATATTAGGTGTAGGTCCGGGGAAGGCATTTGGTACATGAGATGGAGAAGGTGACCCCTTTGTTTCAAGCTATTTAGACTGCCAGGACTGTTAGTTGGACAATGTCCTCCACTGTATCATAAGGTGTAGAGAAGACAGCACAGCATACAGAGGTGCCTTCAGATTATCATTCCTCTCCATTTACTATCCATGGCTTGTTGCAGCTGCTTCACTCTGCCTAATGGAAAGACTGGCCATGAGTAATAGTATGATCAGTGGAGGAAACTGTATTTGATAGTGAAGAAGAATTAGATTTGGGACGGCAGGAGGAAGGGACAACATTAGCATATGTCAGAATATAATTTTTGGGTGATTTGGGTCCAGTTTATCATCTGGGGATCCACTGTTGTATTAACATTCAACTATATTTCTACTGGATGAATGCATGGTTCTAAAAAAGTGTTTTTAACTACTATAACTCTTTCTCTTCTGTTGTATCCCTCAGCTATTAGCTAGCTTCTTATATATCTATATGTAGTGACAGGTTTGAAAGACCCAAAGTAAAGTATTCTGAGTTAATGTGTGATAAACAATAGAAAGCTGACCTTTGCAAAGAAAAACAGTGCTTGGTTTTCAGGTCAGTGTTCAGTCTGTGAGTCCTGTTTCTTCAGTACTTCCACTCTGCCTCCCCCTCCCAAGTGAGACATGAGTATGTGTATGTGAGTGAGACGTGTGTGTGTATGTGAGTAACAGCCACTGTGTATTTTAGACACAATTAATACTTAAAATTGAGAGAAATTGTAGCAAATCCTTCTGGAACACTCTCATAGAGCCACCAAATGCTCCACATGGCTATTTATGGTTTTCATGTTGGTGGGACACTGTCCTCCATTGTATCTGAAGGCTGCTGGCCACCTTACAGTTTAGGGTAGGCAGCACAACATAAAGAAGGCTCTTCCTACACCACATCATTATTCCTTTCCTTCTGCCATCTATTGCTAAGATTTGTTGAGATTTCTCATTTTATTTCATCACCTCTATGCAGTCCTTTATTACTTTTGGGGTGCAAAACATGAGTCTTTCCAGATGTTGGTACACCCCAAATCTAATTGGCCCCAGTCAGCATAGTTAATAGTGTGGAATGCTGGGATTGGCAATCTAATGATATCTGGAAGACTGCAGAGTTCCCAATACATAGGGTTATGTTAAAAAATCTGTTTCACACCTTCTCTCTTTCCTCTTTCTAGGAAAGTAACCTGTCCTTCTAATTGTACCAGAGATGACTAACTCATAGACGTGGGGTGGGGCAATGGAGCTAAGCAGTACTCTCCAATATAAGGTCAGGGTGTACTGAGTCAGCACCCCCTAACACACACAATGATAAGGCAAAGAGGATCTCTGAGATTCCTACATCCCCCCTCAGGAATTGTCAATCGAAAGTGAACTAAATGATCATTATTTTCTACTACTCTCATGGTACTCAGATTATTACCAACTTCAGTTGGATGACAACAACAATGATGATTAGTGCCATGAAATATTTTTCTGTGCTTTGTGTTTTCATTGTTTTGTAAAAACATATATGCAAGTAATCAATAGCGAACTGCCTGTCAGGGGAGGGGGGATTTGGAGAGGAATTGCAAAGGGGGAGTTATTCATGGTTTTTCCACTTTCGGGAGGGTTCTATGCCCCAGACCTTCATGAATGTGAAGGGGCTACTATAGTATTTTTCATGTGGCTTGACCTGGTGTATGCCATTTAAAAACAAACAAGCTCCCCCCAACCTAAATTGCCAGTTTGGGGAGTAGTTCTCTCTCCCTCCCTCCCTCCCTCCCTCCCTCTGTGTGTGTGTGTGTGTGTGTGAGAGAGAGAGAGAGAGAGAGAGAGAGAGACTTATCTATTACCTGGCCCCTAATACCTTCTGAAATGAAAACTGACCACATCAGAAAGAAAGGCAAAAAAATTTCCCCTCCAATTTGCTTGAGGACTAAAGTGGAGGTCAAGCATTAATTCCTCTTCCGCATGCCATGGCTCCAGTTCTGTTTAGCCCCATCTACCAACAATTTAGATTAAAAAGGAAATCATATACAGCAGGCCAAACCACTTTAAAAACATCATTTGTAGTTTGGTGCTAAAACCCAAACAGTCATGGTTAGCAGCTGTAGGAAACCCAAAGCCAAAACTCTTTTGACTAGGCATTAGCACTGTCTGATTGCGAACAGTTTTTTTAAATGTAGATATTATGCTCAGTGATTATGCAGTTGTTGTTATTGTTGCTGTTGCTGTGTGCCTTCAAGTTGTTTCTGACTTATGGTGGCCTTAAGGTGAACCTATCATGGGGTTTTCTGGGTCTGAGAATGTGTGATCCAACCAAGATCACCAGCAGGTTTCTGTAGCTGAGCAGAGAATTGCACGCTGATCTCCAGGGCTTTAGTCCAACACTCAAACCACTATACTACTTTGGCTCTCCATGCTTACATACAAATGCTTAAAATGTTACACTTCCAAATTAAGTTACTAAGGGCAAGGGGAGATATCTCTAAGAATAGAATCTGAGAAGCTGGGGTGCAAAGTCTGAAATAGGTGTTAGTAACAATTCAGGTGACTGATGGCTATGCATACTTTTTCCTAGAGTATAATTCCACTTCTGTCATAAGCAGCCAAAGAAGAAATATAACTCAGTCAAGAGAAGTACAAAACCATTTCCATGTGTAAGATATGTGAAGACAAATTCTTTAACATATTAAATGTTAAAGCTACTAAACTATAATAGTGAAAAAAAGAAGAAAATTCTACTTCTGCATCAAGTTAGGCTGCAAGATCCTGTTTCTCACTCAAGGCAAGTGCATAAAAATCAAGTCATACAGAGAAAGAACAGAGATCTTTCTCTAATAATAAGATACAGAATGAGTAACTCAGGTATGATGTGCTTACTACTGAAGGAAACATTCTCCTTACTTATTGTAACTGCAGTGAACTTGTGGCCCACTGTAGTTTTTTGATTACAACTCCCATCAGTCTTCATCATTGGCTGGACCAAATTTGTGCACATAAAAGCTGTGCCTATGAAAGTTTATGTTAGAAATTTCTTCTTCCTGGTTAGTCTCAAAAGTGCTACTGGATTCCTTTACATCTCTGTGTGTGTGTGTGTAGTATGTAGTGTGTACTCGACATGGAACTGTTTTAAACCAAAATATCCCCCAATCTTGGTATGGCCAGTGGTTTAAAAATGCTTGCTTTTCCCAACCAGACATCAATCTCTTGTTTTCCTCTCTCATGCTATCATGATGGTGCCACCTAAAGGGACAGACTTAGAAGAGCTACTGGTCTCTGTTTTGTTTTTACATGTCTGAACTGCAAAATAATTAACTGCTTAAACACCCAAACTCTCGACAAATCCAGGGCTGCCTTGCTGCCAAGGTGTGACACCTAGTCTTGACCACTTTATTTAGGGAGCATCTAGCTCAGGGTTTTGTCATCTTCACAGTCCATGGAATCAAAAGGCATGCTGAGAAAAGTCATCATCATCATCATCTTCTTCCCTTCCCTTGGTTTCTAACAACACCATCAGGACATGAGGATGTTCACTTTTTGAGGATTCCCTTGGGGCTATACCATGAGAACCTGCTTAGTGAAATCAGTCCTTACCATAATGATGCCTTGGGCCAATCATCATCATGCTCCATGCCCCTCATTTTCTACTGTCAACAAGAAACCTGCCATTCTAAAGCATTGTTGCTTTAAATTTAAATAGGAAAAAGGGTCTTAATTGCAAACGGAACAAATGTATAGATTAATAAATGGATAAACCAGAGTGATTGAATGAAAAGGGGTAGAGAACATCAGATAAATTAACACAGATCTTCCATTTAAATGGACTGAATTGAATACCAGCCTTTCTCAGACCTAGCTTCAGTGGTGTGTAAAAAGAAAAGATAAAAACTCAGCCAATATTCTGCTCCTACCTGCCATGCAAGGAACCAAAGTTTTAAATCTCCTGGCTATTTCCATGTGACTATTCCTGTACTATCCACAGTGTCTACAGTGGCATGAATGGGAGGGCTGTCACATTTTTTGGAAATATGGGGAGGCATGGTTGCTTTTAATTAGGAACCACTATATCAACACAAAATGCAGAGGATGCACAATTCTACTTGAATAGGCGACTAGAACTGGGATCTGTTTTAGCTTCTGCAATTACAATTTTTTCCCTTGGTATGTGTTCATTCTGACCTATTTCCACATAAACACGATTTGAAAAGAAAGCATGTGCAAAAGGTCATGTGCACTTTTGTGCTCATTTTCATATGCATAAAAATTCCAAAGCAGTTCTTTTAAGTTCTGCTTGGTTGTTGGGTCAAGCAATCAGAGCATAAAATATTGGTTCTGAACCAGATGCTGTTGCTAGTGTCCTTCTGATCCTGATTCAAAGTTACATTCCTAAGCAGGACAGGTTATTTGAAAGACTTAGCTTGGCTCTTAAGGCTGGCTTCCTTGGTCATCAGTAAGGTCCATGAGATTGGTTTGCTGGAAAAAGGGATAGAGCCTTTCGGGTGGTGGGTCTGGTCATTCTGGAGCCCCTAGATAGGGTATCTGCCTCTCTCCTTGCTTTTGTAAACCGTTTCTGAAGATGTGACTGAGAAGTCTATTTAGCACTCAAATGTAGCTTAACATATTAAAATAAAGAAAGAAGTAAACAACCTTTAGTTCAGTCTTGTGAGAAATGGAATGTCCCATACGTACAGGCAGTAGGTTTTCAAAGAGAGAGATTATTCTGAGAGATGCAGCTACAGGGAAGTCGATCAAGCATAGGTCCTGCACAGGTAATCCCAGAAGATGAAGGGAGGAGCAGGGGCAAAGTCTCAGATAGTCCAAAAGTCATTACTCAAAGCCAGTTGTCCAAATAACCAAAATTAAAAAAAGAGTGAGACAAGGAGTCATTAAATGCAGCTAGTCTACAGATCAAGAACCACAAGAAAAACATGGGCCCTTTCTGCATGACGGGGCACAGCAACATCCTTTCGCTGCAGCCCCGGTGGGAGGGAAAGCGAGCCAGGAACACTCCCCTCCACAGCTCCGCTGGTCGCTGTGGAGGGGAGTGCTCTGGCCCTACCTCTTCCCTTCCTCATGCAGTCGGGCATTTGCCATTGCTGTGCTGGGGAGGGAGGCATCACCAGCATGCTTCCTCCCTTCCACATTGCTAGAAAAGGTGGCAGCATGACACGATGGTAAGTGTAAAACAGTTTTTTTTTCCATTTTACAAATACTACACGATTTTAAAAATACTGCGCAATACTGCATGATGTGTAGGGACAAGATGTTGGTGGGACTGTGACAACGTCATGCAGAAGCATGACCCGTGGAGTGCTGCGATCATTTCCCCACAGTGAGGCAGCCACATGGTGCGGAAAGGGCCATGAACACCAAGAGTACTGCCAGTCAAAGAGATTGAACAATTGTGAACAAAGAGCTCTCCCAGCAGCTGATTGGAAGTTTATAGGTGGATGCCTGTGGATGCTAGGTGCTTGGTGAATCAGCTTTTCCTAGTTAACTGGTGCTGGTTGTGCTGACGAATATCCTTCTCTCTTCACCAGATTGCATAGCATCGGGGTGTCCCTTCAGCATCTAACACATCCTGCCAAGGAGAGAGCCCTTAAGTTGCTTCAGACACCAGCTATTCAAATTTGGGGAGGGAGCCATTCTTGGGGTCAGATACACCTTGGCATTTAGCTCCTTAGTGTCAGATTCCTCAAACTCCAGAAGGCGAGCTAGGACACTGGGGCTACCTCATACTTCTTGTTCTACTTCTCATGAAGGAAGTAAATAAAAGTGCCCCCACCCAATATATGTAGCAGGTGAAAGTGCCTCTTCTTTTTCATTATATATGCCAGCTGATGGCATCTTTTGCCTAACAGTCAGATTCTAATGAATGTGCAAGGAATTTCTGAGAACTGTGGGAAACGGTTTGGCAAGAGAATACTAACATTGTGCATAACAATGAAGGCAAGATCAATACTTTTCAGTGTTATGTGATAATACGCTCCAGTTTGTGACAAGCCTTTTTAGGCCTAATAAAATGGGATTTCCCCCCCTCTTTCAGTTTAATTTAAAGTAACTTTGGTTTGTCTGTTGTTTTCATGTAAACTTTTAATCTGCAATGTTAACTTGCCTCCAGCAAATTATGTCTATAGGATGTTTTCCAAACTGAACAATTCTAAGGGGATTCTAAACTGTCTTTATCAAATAATACATGAAGAAAAATCTGTTACTTGAGAGAGATGCAGGCAGAGACATAAAAGCCATACAAAACCATTTTGATTTTTTTTAAAAAAAATAAAAAGCCCTTTGGAAAAATTATCTAAATAGCAGCTGCTGTAATAAATTTTGCACGTGGCAAAAAGGGTTATGGAGGAGGCAACAAGGGTGGGAAACATGTAAATAAGATTGTCAAATTAGAAGTTGTAAGTAAAGAAGTACCCCTATGGCTATAGTCCCAAAATCAGAAACATTATGTTTCTTCAGCCTACAATATGATAATAATAAATCAGCCTCAGATTTGAGGGAGTGGGGAGATCAATCACATATGAATATGAAGTCTTTATATTTATTCATGCATTACACCATTTGCATCCTGCCCTATATCTGAAGATCTCTGTGTGGGACACAGACAGCAGAACAGCTTAAAGTGTTCTCTTCAAAACAATTCTATAGAATAAAACAGTGTATCAAAATTCACAACCCTGTAAATAAAGTCATAGGTTCTGAGCCTTAAGAGTTTGGAAGAAGAGCCAACTATTAACATGATTCTGGAATGGAGCAAGTATCCATGTTAATTTGTGGATGAATTAGGATCTCCAAAGGGTGCCACAGTAGAAAAGGCTGTCACTCCTGATCTTCCATTTCTGCCACTTCTACTTGTTGTTGTTGAGATGAAGCCTTAGGGATTTGAAACAACTAAAGAAACAAATACAAGAATCAAACTTTTACTGGAGAACCCACCACACTTGATGGCAAAATTATATAAGACTTTACTGCTTTATGAAAAGGAAGAAGAAACTGTTAAAGAGGTGATGATAAAGTGGTCCCAGAATTTTGGACACCCAATAGAGCTGGATCAATGGGAAACAAGTTGGAAAGGGACACTGAAATTTACAACAGCACAAAACCTGAAAGAAAACTACTTTAAAATTTTCCATAGATGGTATTTGGCTCCAGAAAAACTCCAAAGAATATACAAGTCTGGAACAGGAAAATGTTGGAAATGCAGCACTCAGATTGGAACAATATGTCACATGTGGTGGACCTGCCCAAAGGCATGAAAATACTGGAAAGACATACATAAAAATATAGAAAAAATATTTCATATTCAATTCACCATGACCCCAGAAATTTATTTATTAAATATACTAGATGAACTAGATAACCAGACAAATAAGAAATATTGGAGAATTTTACTTTACATGATAACAGCTACAAGAATAGAATATGAAAAATTATGGAAAAACGAAGATGTCCTCAGAACCGAGCAATGGTTACAAAGCTTACAGGAGATGAAAATAGCGGATGTATTATCACAAAAATTGAGAAACCAAACAGAAGAAAATATAAAAAACAAGTGAGCTCCAATAGATAATTACCTCCAGTACAATGACTGAAATATTGATATATATAACAAACATATAATGGACACTTTTAGAATGTTATAATAGCAGGAAAGTACTTTATTAGATTTTGAAGGGTCTTAATATAAAGATACTAAATAGACTACTCAGAAGTTAAGGATCTGGAGCAAATGACACTTAAAGACAATTGTAGAAGTATGTTGATAAACGATAATATCTAACAAAATACTAAGATTTTAGGTGGAAACGTTAGAAGATTAAGAAAATACAGTAAATCTACATGTGTAAATATTGAACTATGATGGAAAAATTGTTTTAAAGAATTTGAATTTACGTTTTGTATAAAAATGATAAATAAAAAAAGAAAGATTATGAGGATGAAGACTTACAGAATGGCTCAATTGCAGAGAAAGAGAGAGAGAGAGAATGAACCATTGGTTCAAAGAGACCTTAGCCAGAGGGATTATTTTGTTTTGTTTTATTTCCATCTTTGACTCCCACCACTCTCCTAACACTGGAATCCTTCCCTATGTAAGCTGTTTTTTAGGATCTGGAGCCAATATTCACTGTAACAAGCTAGAAAAACCCAGCCCTGTGTCATGGAGTCAGGTTGCTTCTGAGAGACTTCAAGCCACTGTCTGAAGTGGTTTTCCTCCAGTTTAAGTCTGGTTTATACTCCTTACCCTAGTGGAGTTCTCTTCCATCTTCCTTCCTTCACCTTCAACCAACAAATCTTAAATAAAAATATAGCACCCTATTGTTTAGCCTCATATTAATGGGGTACCTGGGGAGGGACCCTGCTGCCACTGGTGTTACTTCTGCCACTGCTGGATATGAGCTGTAGCAGGTGGTACCTGCAGATGGTCATTTGCAACATTACTGTGGGTCACCTCTCTCTACTACATACAACAACTAATTCAAGATGCAGAGGTATCAGACCAGGCCTTATGGTTCTGCCCACCTTTTCCTTAATGAACACTCCCCGCAAAGAAATTAGAAAGAGTGTGAGAAGATATTTGGGCTTCTATTATGTAGAACAAGGGATGATTTGTTGTGGGATCACAACAGGGGGCTTTTAACAGTGCGATCACCACAGGAGGATCATCTCAGAGGCACCTTTGCTCAATCTTAAATCCTTGTGCTAAGCTATCTCCAGGGCATAACACTGGACACTTAATTGATTTCCTCTTGGTTTTATTATTATTATTTTTTATGTTTCTGTGCAATTTTGGGAACTCCATATGGGACATAAAATCCATATATAAATATTTAGAATAATAAGATATATATCCATGTAGATCTGCCAGTTCTCTCTCACACATACTACCTTCTCAAAGTATGCAGCCCAGTGGCAACTCTGCATTTTCACAAAGCACTCTGTGACAGCCATCATCATGTGTAACTACCTCAGAGGCTGCAAGCCCAAATACAGCTTAATTGGGTGCTTAATCCATTGCAGTGATACTGTTATCAACTGGTCTATTTTAGAAGCAAGGCACATTAAGGCAACTTAAATAACCTTAGGATTGCAATGTAAAGTTCTGAAGTATAAAGAAAAAATGAAAATGGGGATTGCTAGGAAGAGTAGAAACTGAATTACATTTTTCATAGGTACTTTAAGTAGTAATAAGCAATTGAGAGAGTCAGATTCTCACTTTATCTTGTTTCAAATGTGATTAATTCTACTATTTTTAACTGCAGGATGGTACATTAAAATGTAAAACTAAAACTAGTGTGGTTCATTAGCTGAATGATGTTTTAATACTTTTTGTAAAAATTTAATGTACTACTTTTAAAATATCAGTAAATTAGCCCCATGTAAAAATGGAAGTGAGCTAACATTAATATAAAAGAAATATAATTTGCAAAAGGAAAAAAAATCCAACGAACCCATCGTTTGATCATATTTTTTATGTCTATAATATAAACTAGTACATTTTTTTAAAAAAAATCCATGTTGGAATTTGATTGTTTTCCTACTTTATTAGTTCATATTTTCCTTTTGTAGAAGAACAAGATGTTCAATGCCCTGTATATTAATTCTCTTCCAAAAATGGACCAGGATGAATGTAAAAATAGGTAGTCACCTTATTGTTTGTGACATTATATATCACAGGGGAAGTTAGAAGTGGTAAGTTCTGTGCTTGTTCACAATGGCAAAGTTGATTCATACTGTCAGTTCATACTGAATCATATTGGGGAAAGAAATATTGTAGCTGATTGTCAAGGAAGAACTTGGAGAGTTCTTCCTTGCCTTCAGAATATACCACAAGCTAGGGTTGCTAGATCTCTCAGCAGTGGCTGAAGCTACAGGGAACTTGAAGTATGTCAGGAAGTATGTCAGGACATGCAGAAATGGAAGAGGTGGAAATCTGAATTTTGTATGTGAAATGCTTTATAGCCTGTGCACACACATATATGCATTCAGAGCTGGTGCCAGAGTTCTCTGGGTCAGTGTGAAGATATTTATATCTGTGCTTCACTTGTGCAAAGTCAGTGCATCAAGAAAACCAAAAGTGAAGGGAGAGAAGGGGGAGAGAGAAGGTAAATTCATGTGCTTGACTCCAACCTGCAATTTGGAGCAAAGCAAAAATGGAGTGCTGACACTGAAACTTCATTTTTTACAAGCTTTGGCAATGGAAGAGGACCTGGGTGGTGGTGGTTTGGAAACATGATGAGCTCTGGTAGAGGGCCTCCTTGGAAAACTTCAAGCATGTCTTGTGTGCTTTAAGTAAATGTACATGTGATGTGAGTCCTAGAGGAAACAGTGGGAATTAGTGCAGGTACAGTTCCTGGATTTCCTCCCTTCAGATCACGAATGAGGACATCATCAGTTACAGTGCCAGGATAATTCACAGGTCCTCTTTGCTCTGGCAGATGATTCTGGTGTTAACAAAGATTTCAAGGATTTCAAGATTTATAGTTATCCATAACTAAGTGTAAAAATAATATTATTTTCTTCACTCTCTGTCTATCTTTGTGCTAATATGGCTTTCTTTCTCCAAAGACTAATTGGAGAACTACTTAAAAGTCACAGGTTACATTATGGCTGACTAATGAACTTTTGTGAGAGCTCATTGTGTTTTATGAGTTGAACCTATGATGTCAGAAGTGAGTGGCATTCAGGTCAATGAAAGCTGCTTCCAGGTTAGTGGGCACAGCATAAAGGTCACAGTGAGCCCAATAAGCTAAGTGTTGTGTTCTTTAATATTTTTCATGTATGTATGTGTGCTTTCTCAGGGTTTCCAATAGTGTGGAGCATTCTCCTGACATCCAAATGAACCAGAGCTAGAATGCAGCTTCAGATCTTGTTCCTTAAGGACAAGAACTTAGAGGCTGATGGACTGGAACTTGTGGAGACATAGGAGATGAAGGCACTGTGTTTGTGTGTCATCCTTTACACTTGAGCACTCAAATGTTTACCTGGTCAAGGTGAAAATCTGAATTGGGTTTGCAACTGACACAACTCAAACTTTCTACCTGATAATGTTTAACTTCAGAAAAAAAATATAACTTTTTTGATTAGAACAGCAGAAATGAGAACATACCATCAGCAAATGTGAAAAAGTGCTACATTTCTAAAACA
This sequence comes from Ctenosaura bakeri, assembly GCA_948474755.1. Taxonomy (NCBI): domain Eukaryota; kingdom Metazoa; phylum Chordata; class Lepidosauria; order Squamata; family Iguanidae; genus Ctenosaura; species Ctenosaura bakeri. The sequence continues at coordinate 188,590 of CAOLHI010001704.1, read as the reverse complement.
GGTGTGTCATGACGATCACAGCCAAGACAGGTTGTCAATAGATCATCACTCTTCTATGGTAGTCTGAAGCACATGTGTCAAAGAAATAGGATGGGGTGAAATAATAAGATACTGATGAATTGCTGTTTTTTTACTTTCAGATTCTTTGTGCTCGTTTCACAAGTGTTTTCCTTAGATGCACTGGGATAACCCAGTATTAGTCCTATCTTGAACAGATCCACTGAAATCAGTGGGTCATGTTTCTTATGATTAAAAGACCCAATTCCTTTCAATGGGTCTAGTCTTGGTAGAACTTACAGCAGATTTAGCTCACAACTGCTGCAGTGTATATGAAAAATTACAGAGCGGTTTAATGGTTTCAGCGTTCAGCTTGGGCCAGTGTGCCCTGGGTTCAGAGCCCACAGAAACACTGTATCTTTTCCAATAGACCAATAAACCAGAAGCAGATATTCCTTCCTTTTTTAAAAAAAAAATCTAGAGCATCTAGAACATTTTAAAGCCTGGGACAACATTACTGTTATCCACTTGTTTTCCACTCTTTCCAAAGACCTATATAAGACAGTATGTGCCAAATATTGTCCAGTGAGGTATTCTGTTTCCCTCAATTCACCAAGCATCCTGTTTCCTTTCATCTAACAGAACTATTCATTCCTTATGAACACTTAGCACTTCATCTACTATCTATCTCTGGAACTCTTTGATTCTTTAGAACTCAAATCATCATCACCATCATCATCACCATCATCATCATCACCACTACCGCCACTGCCACCACCACCACACTATTATCATGTGCATTCAAATGTGGATAAGTTCTTACAAAATGCAAGAGAATGGTTAATTGCCCAAAGGACTTATAATCTATGATGAAACATAACAATTTGGGCTGCTTACCTTAAGTGTGCAACTAAAATGGAAAGTGTGAACACAAACAACACATTTGTAAACATATGTGTCATGCAGGTGCATTAATGCAAGATGTAGGATTTGTTGACTTCGTGGCAGACTTAATTTTCCCTTTTGTAAAGTATGAAATAGATTTAGGATACTTTTTCTGGAATAGACAAAGAACAGCTCCTCATTTGGGAATGTTCAAAAATTTCAAGTTATAACATGAGGTACAATGGCAAAGTAATTTGGATGGAAGATTCTCTTATGGACATTATGTCCTTACTGTTCTTGGAACTTACCTAGGTTTGCTCCAGCATCTTGGTAAAGTGCAGAGACTCTGTCCTTCAGTGTACAGAAAATCTTGTCACGAAAGAATTATAAGTACACTAGTCAGCCCTGTATAGAAAAGGAACTATCCTCCAGCTATTCCTGAGAGGTCAGTTATCTAACAAGGCTAAGGTCAGGACAGGAAAGTTACTGAGAGTAGACCTTGATACAAGAAAATCCTTTGTGAGCTTAGTGAGGACCTACAATGTACACATAAATTGAAGTAGAAATTGTACCCATCAGGCAGTTAGTGTGCTGGTAATTGTGAAATGAGTACCTTGACATAAGTTCACCAAATGAGGCCAAGATACTTGCATGAACTTCCACTGGAGCAACCTGTATAAGTGTCCAGAGGGAAGTTACATTTAAGGAGGAAAAGAACTATAAAGACTTGTTTCTTGAAAGATTTTTTTTTGGGTACCATTAGTTAATGGTTAGCCACTAGAAAACAAATAGGTGATAGCAACTGTGGACACAACAACAGTGTGGAATAGTTATCAGTTCTTGCCTTCCTTGGATAGACTGGCGGCATAGATGAAAACAAGGATCATCAAGGTATTCAAAGTGTTTTGTGTAACAATATGTATGAATTACAATAATTAACATATAATTAATACACTTAACAACATGTATTAAGATGACTTGAGTGAGTGATTTGAGACATAAATCAAAGAAACAAAGAAATAATATGCAAAATTATCAGGACCAGGGAAGCTGGAGTTTGAAAAAAGAGCAGGAAGAAAAGACAAAGTAACTGGGGTGAGTATTAGAAAGACAAGAGCTTGTAATCTTAATTTTTTTTAATATTGAGTTTCTTTCTTTTGATTTTCTGTTACTTGGATGGGTGTTCCTGCATAGCAGGGAGTTGGACTCGATGGCCCTTGGGGTTTCTTCCAACTCTATGATTCTATGATTATTAGAGTAGTGCCACATGAAACAGTTATGAACATTTTTCCTAAATATTTATATATAAAGTATTTCAATATCTGCAGATAATTAATGTGTTGTTCGAAATCTTGCTTTGAGGTGCAACATTCTTGTTAGGACTTCCCCTCCCTCCAAACATATGCAAAGTGAAATGTCTGCCTTCAAGCAGACTGAAGTGCACTTTCACCCTAGTTTGAGGGGAGGGTAATGGTAGGGATGATTTTATCTGCAGCATGAATCTCCTTTGGTGTATGTTTGCACTCACCCATAATTCTGTAAAAAAACGGTTTCCGTTCAGGTGTTGATCTCAGCCAATCAAGGATCACATGATGAATGTGTTAAGTTCCTAGAGTCAGATGTAACCAGTCAGCATTGGGTGATGTGATAGTTCCATGAAGAGCAAATGGAATTCTAAAAGTCCTAAGTGAGGTCAGTGGTAATGTGTCTCCACTGCTAACATAATTAGATCAATGCTTCACATTTTCATAATGTAGCCCTGGAATTTCCCTCATCACCGTATGGAGAAAGACAAAACGGGGGACACTGCCCTTGGACATAAGGCTACTGTCTTAGCCCTGTATTCCTATATTTGCCCTTGCACAATATTTCACAATATCCTATGAGGATTTATTGTAGTTAACTGCCATCAAGGTGACTTTGACTCATGGCAAAGCTATGAATGAGAGGTCTACAAGTCACTGTGTAATCAACAGTCCTGCAGAGCCATGGCTTCATTGATTGAATCTATCCATCTGCAATTTTTCTTTTTTCCTTCTGCCTTTTACCTTGCATAGTATTATTGCTTTTTCTAGTGAGTCATGTCTTCTCATGATATGTCCAAAGTATGACAGTCTCAGAATAGGTATCTTGGCTTCTAGGGAGAGTTCAGGCTTGATTTACTTTAGGCCCATTTATTTGTCATTTTAACTATCCATGGTATCTGTAGAACCCTTCTCCAGCACCACATTTCTTATCAGTTTTCTTCACAGTCCAGCTTTCAGAACCATACATAGAACCTGGAAATATGATAGCAAGGACAATCCCAACTTTAGTATTCATTTATATATCTTGACACTTCAGAGTCTAGTTCCTTCATAGTTGTCCTTCCAAGTCCTAGTCTTCTGAAGTCCCCTTTCTGATGCATGACTAAGCCAAGATATAGAAAATCTTTTGAGCATCATTTTCCTTGTATGGAAAATTATTGCAATGGTCCTGTGGTTACTGCAATCCCTGGTGTCCTCTTTCTTGGGGACTGGAAGGTATATTGAGCATTTCCAATCTATGGACCATAGTTTTCCCATATTTGTTGACAGATTTTAGTTATAATTAGAGTACATTCTGTCACTGTAGCTTGAATCAGCTCTACTGACATGCCATCTTTTCTTGGTGATTGAATTCTCCCAAATGCTCTGAGTACAATTTCCATCACACTTTCTAAAATTATAGACTCATCTTCAAATGGTTCTTCCTTGAATGTATCTGTCACCTTTCATCTCTTTTAGACTGTTCTTCAATATATTGCTTTCATTATCTTTTTATTTCTACTAAATAATTTGTTCTACATAATTTATTCCCTTGCTGGTTGTAGAGCATCCCTATTCTTGTTTTAAATTGCCCTTTCATCTCTCAGATCTTGTGAAAGATGCCTCTTCTTCTTCCTTTTTGTTGTCATCTTCTAATTCTATAGATTGATTTTTATAGTGGTGTTCTTTGTATCAGCACACAAGTCATTGAACAGTTGCATTCAGGGTTCTGACTCTATTCCTGTCACCTTTTATTTTTGCTTCCAATCCATCTTTATGTTCTTGAAGAGTTTCATCGGTCATCTATTGAGGTTTCTCTTTCTTTTTGGCTACAGACAGTGTCTTTTTTGCGTTCTTCCCTGAACATTTCCCTGGCTTCAGTGCAGAGTTCTTCTGGTTCCCAGTCAATTAGTCTCAAGAGTGCAAATGTATTTTTTCAGATTATATTTCAATTCTATGGTGATGTTCTTTAGATTGTAATTTGGTTTAGTCTTTCTTTAGCTTTATTATAACTTTTGATATTAGCAGATCTTGGTCTGTGCCACAGTCTGCTCATGCCTTCTTTCTGCAGAGAGAATGGAGCTTCTCCATCTTCTCCTTCCAACTGTGTAGTCTATTTGATTTCTATGTTGGTCATCAGGTAATGTCTATATATACAGTCATCTGGTTGCTTGATAAACTGCTGGCCTTGCTCTTCTGATTCATTTCTTGATCCAAGGTCAAATTTTCTTACAGTTTTTGATTCTACTCTGTTTCCTACTTTTGCTTTCCAATCACCTATGATTAACAAGAAGCCCTGTTTTGGTGTGTGATAATATCCTCCTAGACTTCAGCACAGAAGTCTTCTGCAATTTCTTCTTCTGCCTCTGTAGTTGGAGCATAAACTTGAATTATGGTTATGTTGATAGGTTTTGCTTAAATTCTTACTGATATGAATCAATCAGATTTTGCATTATGTCCTTTGACTGCTTTTGCTACATCTGTCATCACTATTAATGCCGCCCCATTTCTTCTTAGATTTCTATTTCCTTAGTAAAGTTATCTGACTCAAAATTTCCATTCCTACCCACTTCAGCTCAGTCACCACAAGTACTACACCTCCATTTCTTGCTTTACTATGTCTGGCTTCCCCTGATTCATATTTCTCACATTCCATGTCCCAATAATATGTGTTGTTCAGCTTTGGACTTTCCTTTCACCTCTGAGCATGTGAACAACTGAATGTCCTTTCAGCTTGAGTCCAATTGCGTGAGTAACCTCAGTGCTACTCGTAGTTGTTGTCTGTAAAGATTACTGCTATATTTTTGGCATGGGGGTAGTGAGGAGAAATGGTTTTGTAAAATCGTATTTCTATTTGGCCAATGCTCAATTCTTATGCACAAAGTAATGAGCAGAAACCTATTTGACACTCAGATAACTCTACAAGTATATTTAACAATTGGTAAATATAATAAACGTTCTTTTCCATGTTTCAGACACTTAGAAAGAGAAATGTTCAAAATGCAAGTCCAGAGATCCAGCTTTTGAGCCCTCAGCGGTGAAACGTGCAAGCATTTGTATAGTACAACAGACAAAAGGAGCTTGAGAGAGATGAAAGGGTTAAATGCGCCATTGTAAGCTACTATAGGTCATCTGCAGATATCAGAAAAACCTGAAAAAGATACTCTTGAAGTATCAACCCCCTACAGGGAACCAAAGGTGTTGTGCCATATACAAAAGTGACCTTACCTCTCTTTTTTTTCTTTCCTTCTAGTTTCATATTGAAAATGAGGCCATTTTCTGGCAGAAGGAGCTGAGTCAAAATGGGAAGGAGAGGAATGAAGACACAGATACAGAATGGGTGAATAACAGTTCTCCTCCTACCAGTATTGTGAAGATTGCTGCAGTATTTCTGCAGTACTAATTCCACAAATGCAGAAAATAGATGCTCAAGGGTCTGAACAATTCAATTCAAGAAGCAAACAAAGAAAGGAGTCCAGTTATTTAAAAAAGAAAATCTGATGCCTTGCTTGCACATCTTCCTGAGGCTCAAGATGAATACATCCTGTACAAGATAACTGATATGAAAATTGGAAGCACTTTATCATGTACAACATGATGGTAAAATGTTTCAAACTTCTAAAATTAGAAGTGCTAGAGTTCAGTCAGGCTTTCTGCTTCAACAGCCCTTACCAGTAATCTCTAGGAGGATATTACCCAGCAATTTCTTTTATTTGGGGGAGGGCATAGTCAATGTGACTTTTATCCTGAGAATGCAGTATTGTCATGCCAAGTTTTTGTTATGTAAGTATCACTTAGGAAGTTAAAAACAAAGGAACCTGAGAAGTAGAGCACAAAGCTCTTTCCATGATGATCACTACACAAATGCCTGCCTTTCCCTCGGCTGGTATTTGCATTGTGAGTAGTGGATAAATTGTGTCAATTCCCACTATGACCTTAGCACTTATATTGACATCACAGGATGTGACATTATGTATGTTATCTTCAGATTCAGTAAAAGAGACATGGATATTTTTAAAATCTCTGCAGTTGTTTGGGCAATTCTATGAGAATGCATGATGGATCCCATAAATCTACAAGGGGCAGCCATTTTCCTTTCATGGTGCTTCTCCTAGCCCTGCCATCTGTATATTCCTCCAATATATTATGTTAGTATCCTAGTACATATTGGTGTGTTGGTATGTGTCTGTTTTGTTTTTGTTTTATTTTTGCAATTGAATATTTTAGTCCTATTTAAGCCTTCACAATAAGGTTAAAATAAATGCATGGACCCTTCATCACCACTCTTGATGTGTCCTGATCACATGCATGCAAATCATGTGGAGAACCTTAATACATAGCAGAAGTCCTTCTCTTCAGACTGACACTCCCCATGTGAGAACAGAGTGGGTAGGGCTACTGTGCTCCTCCTTCTCACATATTTTTTTAAATCCTATTTTGAATACATGACTGTGGATCTGGTAATGAACAATGAAATGAAAGATCTGATTCTGGTGAAAACAATGTTGGCTCATTTCCCAAGCTGTTGCTTTGAATGCTGCAGTTACCACATGATGAATTTGCATGTTTGAACTAGGACTAAAAGAGTGTACAAAATGCATTTCTGTACATGATATGTATTTGATGGAAAGACATGGAAGATGTGCCAGGTTTGATGTCTGTTGATGGGAAAAGAAAGAAAGAAAGAAAAAAAGAGAAAGAAAGAAAGACATGGAAGATATGAAAGATATGAAAGGATTGGTGGAAGAGCCATATAAGTGGGTGCTGCTTATAAAAATACAAAGATAACTGAGCATGTTACCAGTAACCAAAAATGCTTTAGGTATTAGTATGCAAGTGATGAGAAAGGTGTATGGACAGGCTTTGCAAAGAACGATGGGGCTGACGGACAAGAAGAGTTCTGGGAGCTGGCTTTGATTCTTTAATTAATGCAAACAGCAGTCCCCAAGGTAAGTGGAGGAGATGGATCCTGAGATGGGATTTGGAAACAGACATAAGTAATTACCATAAGGTTGACTTGAACACAGTATTCTAAAAGGTAAAGTTTCTATTTTCAGAACACAGAGAACATAACCAATTATTTCGCTTGCAGCCCACATGGTGACGCAACTCCCTTCCATTTATATTCCTAGAATTTGAATATTTTTTTCCAAAAAAAACACTCACCTCTTAATTATTCATTTAGGAATTGCTTTGTTGGATTCTCAGGCGTACTATATTAGGAATGTCTTTTGTTAATCAGATATTCAGAATGTCGGAAGAGTGAAGATTTGGGCTCCTTCATGAAGCTACTGCGGATTAAGATTGAAATGGTTGTGCCAATAAGACAAACCTGTAATTTGCTCTACTTTCTCTTCCCACTTACAAAAATGAGCTTCCAAAACATGGTTTTTCCCCCCTCTTAATATTCTTGGCACCCATATCTTAAAATTCACAGCCTTTCAACATTAACATTGAAATAGCAACACTAAATATATAAGTCAAAAGCATTAAGAAATAACACAAGCCTCCAACATGATTCTCATATTCAAATGGAATCATTATTTTTCTTTACTTATCAGAAAAATAATGTGCAGGAAAAACCCAAAGGAAATATGTCAGCCTTTGAAGTATCTAGTTTTGCCATTAGTGAAGAAACAACTGGTGCCAAGCATTTTAAGTGCTCAGAAAAGCACCTTTTCCCCTCTATTTTGGAAGAGCCAAAGGTTCAGATATGAACTTCTGCTTGGTAAGTTGAAAGTCCATATTGGTTGGTGGGTTGAAAATATTTCTTAACTGCCTGTCATCTACATGATTCCAAGGCAGTGTATAAAAGTGTATATAAGACCTTTCCACCAATTATATAAGCATACTTTCAAAGCACATATTTCTGGTAATGTTATTCCAAACAGAAACTTCTCAGACTAGGCCAGGCCAAACCTGAAAGATGTGCTCCACATCTCTGAGGTCCAGTGGCATTAATTGGTAGGATGCTATAGATGGAGGTAGAGGAAGCAAAAGGAATACCCTGATGAACTAAGAAGAGGCCAAACACTTCACTTTTATACAAGGCCTGCAAGTTATAGAGTTGTATATACCTTTTCCATTCTGCAACAGAAGTGAGTTCTATGGGGTGAGCATACATACAACTCACAGGGGTTTGTTTGGTTAGGCTGAACCTCAATTCTTGAAGTTTTGTATTTGGATACCTGACATATTGCCAAATAGTAGTGGACTTTATGTGATTTGTTGCTTTGAAATGCGCACTTCATTTTAACATGCTTTTGAATGCATGGGATGAGTTTCATGCAAACTAAGAACAATTCATGGTTAACATTGTGTTTGTCCCAAGCCACTGAGCAAGAAGGAGAACTACCTCCAGATGGGACAGTGCAAAGGATTCTTGAGACACTGTCTGTATTCTGTCTTCAAAATGGTTTGCAACCTCATACAGGATGAGATAGCCTAGATCTCAAAAGAAGTTACCTTGTTTCTGTTAATGGAGATGAAAATTTTGTTGCCAGGATTTACTGCCTCTGTCTCCAGTCCCCCTCATAGCCAGGAAGGGGGTGTGATCTCCACCTGCTTTCAATCTCCATCAAGATCACCTTAAATATCAACTTCAGAAACATCTCAAACAAGTCCATCACTATTCTTCTCCTGCATGATTTTCAATATCTTTGCCAGATGAAGATGACAGTGAGCTTCAAAAGCTAATGTACCATATTTTGCACCTTTTGGTTGATGTAATACATATGATTTTGTCATATTTTGCTGCATGGCCAACCTGATCATCCCTGAAATCAACATGAAGAAAAGAGAGAGGCAGTGATATAACAAAACATAAGTGATGAATTTTATATCATTCCATTTGAGCCTTGAGAATATTTTCTGATACTCTTTACAGAACTTGAGAAAAATGACTTTTTGTACTAGATGTCCCACAAATTCATGCTAGCAGTAGGATGTAGCAGGGGAATTATGGTAAGATGTGGAAAGGATAGAAATTAAAAAGAACAATTTCCAAGCTCTGATTATTTAAAGATCAGCAGTTCACCTCTTCTCCTTAGTAACATTAAACAGCAACATGAATTATGGCATCTACAACATTAAAATAATACAGAAACTATAATGTCTTGCAACTCCACATCCTTAATTTTTAAAATGTATGTTCTGACAATGAAACAGCATGATCATGATTATGGATTACTATATGGTGTGTGTTTCATTTTGCCAAAGAGCACAAGATTTTTTTTTCTTCCATACAGAAAGAAATCAAAATGACAAGGCCAGGACATTCTTATGTGACATCATAACATGATCCCCATGTATGTAATTCTTGCTTTCCTGGATGTCAGCATATTTTGCCAACATCTCTTGATAAAAGAAGACACTCCTCGCTCAAAAAGAAAATTACAGAGCTGATCAAAATCTGTCTTTGATAACACTCTCCAAGTACAGCTGACCAGCCTGCCATTTTATATCATTTATGAAATACAAGGAAGATTGGATGCCACAGTATGCATGCTCCTTGAAACGTCACCTCACAGGATGCAGTAAGGTGGCCATGGTAGGTTAGAAGCATTCATGTCTAATGGCTCTTTGAAAACATTAAAATATGGAAGGCAGGCAACAGAGTAAAAGCACATATAATCTTGCTAAATGAATGTAAGTGTACAATGTATCTAAAGTATAACACATCTATAGATGTACATTATTTTTTTCAGGAACAGTAGGAAAGTGAGGAACAAAAAGAAATCCTTCTACTGCAGTGGCTGAAGAAAGAGAAGTGAATAAAGTAGAAACTGTGTGCTTACCAGCTCCCACTGTTCAGGCCACAGAGGGTCACTGAACTGCAGTTCATTTCCTATTCCACTTGGTGACTCCAGGACTTTGAAGACTGCTTAAGGCATGCAATCATTCTTTCTCAAGCACTGGTGAGAAGCCACACAGAAGTTACTCATTCCTTGTCCTACAAGACATCCGCCATCCGCTTCTCATTTGTATTTCAGTGTCACAATGGAGATCATTATTCCTTTGAAATTACATTCACTATTCATAGTTAGTTTTTTTGGTTTTTTACAAAAAAAAAGCTATAAAATCATATTAGTGTACAGTGTACTGAATTCTGTGTACTGCTTGATTTTTGGGATAAGAGTAAGCATTTTTAAATCCCCCTCATAATTCCTGATTGGGGAAGTCTGCTAGGCTACCCGCTTGAATTTGAACCTGGCAAACCAATCCAGAGGGTTATCTCCTCAGAGTGAGACATGGCTCCAATATTAAATTAAATGGTACTGATTCCCCACCCCATTTTTTCTTTCTTGGTCTTCTCCATTATTAGCCAGCTACTGCTATTCTAAGATTTGCAAACTGCTGTGCCTTCACTATAAACTCTGAACTGAAACGGTGCTTTTCAAATGATGCCATCAAGTGTTGCTACTGCCGAGGTTCTGAGGCCACTTGGCAAACCTGGAACAAAAACCCTCAGACAACAACTTTGGAATCTTAATTATGTAAACAACTCTTTAATCGTGTGAGAAATACCAATTAAATTATTGGATGTCTTCTATCAGGGCCTCTTCTGCAAAGTGACTTGTTTCAACAAACAACAGCAAGCTAGAAGAAAAGATATCTCCAAGGCCTGAGGGTTGCACACACAGCTGGAGCTTGACCAGTGCCCTGTCGAGCTTTGCTTTCTCTGACTTTGCCATCTGCTTCAGGTAAAGTGCTCTGTTTCTTTTTTGTGTGCAGTGAATGCCCATGTTACCAAGTAATCAAACACCTCAGCAAAATACAAAGAGGAAAAGGTAATGCTAGTAGCTTCTGTTTGATTGCTGAATAGACTAAGGGTCCAAATTTTGTCTTCTTGTAAGACAAGAATCAAAAGCATCTCTTATGCTAGGCTTACAAACCTCCTTCACAACAGTAGTTCAGCATCCTCCTCTAGGAACTGGAGACAGCTTCTTTACTGCTTTCTCTTTCAGTCCAGGGCCATGAAAGGGATGCCTCAGGCAATCCCTTTCCTGTCTTTCTGAAGACCCAGCAACTTCTTCAGACTTTTAGTATCTGTTTGTCTCCGTATCGAATGAACACCTGGAAACAGCCAAGTCTTATTGGAAGCTTTATTGCTTCCACTTCTGTTTAGGGCTGATTTCCTCACTGCTTTCTTCTCATAGCAGTAATGCAGTTCCCCAACCCTACCACTGATACTATCACCACAATAGTATCACAGGATTTCCTCAACTTATATGACTTGCTAGGCAGTTAAAAGAAAAACTAGAGGACTATGAAGGTCCCTGTCACAAACCAACTCCTCTAATTGCAGCTTTTACCTGTCAACCTGACTCTATGTCTTCCTGTATTTTGTACTGTAACAGGTACAGGACTCTCATATCTCATGTTACCATCGCGTCTCATGTTACCATCAAGCTGTCAGAAATCTACACTACCACCTCCTCCTCCTCCTCTCCTCCTCCTCCTCCTCCTCCTTCTTCTTCCTCCTCCTCTATCTTATTTTAAACTTTTAAAATTCAGGTTTTTTTTTTCTTTTTGCTTAAGGTAATATAGAATATTAGTGGGACTACAGGATAATAGAATAGCTGATGACCCATTTTAAGATGAGTTGTGTCATACGTAGTCTGGAAGGATGTCCATTTATATGCCGCCACATAATAATAATAATAATAATAATAATAATAATAATAATAATAATAATAATAGTAGTAGTAGTAGTAATAATAATATTTATTTTTATCCCGCCTCTCCCAGTGGATTGAAGCGACATTACAGAAATATATAAATACATTAAAACATTAAAATGTACCTCATCCTCCCCACCTACCAACCCTTCTATCCCCCTAAAACACATTAATTATTAAAACAGATTAAAAACAAAATTAAAAACAGAAGGACAGTTGATGAGAGGCGGTGGAACACTAGTCTGGGAAGGCCTGTCAGAAGAGAACAGTCTTGACTGCTTTTTTAAAGTAGTCAAGACTGGTAATGTGCCGGGTCTCTTCCGGCAGGCCATTCCATAACTTGGGAGCGACAGAAGAGAAGGTCCTCTGGGTAACCGCAGCCAACCTAGTTCTGATTGGCTGCAGTAAATTCCTCCCAGAGGACCTTAGTGTGCGGGGCGGATTATATGGGAGAAGGCAATCCCGCAGGTAGGCTGGCCCCAAGCCATGAAGGGCTTTAAAGGTAAAAACCAACACCTTGTACTGTGCCTGGAAACTAATAGGCAGCCAGTGTAAAGACTTCAGAATAGGTGTTATGTGGTCAGTTTTAGATCTTCCGGTGACCGACCTGGCTGCCATGTTCTGAATTAATTGAAGTTTCCGGACTAAGCACATGGGTAGCCTTATGTAGAGCGCATTGCAGAAGTCAAGCCGTGAAGTTACCAGCGCATGTACCACTGTTTTTAGGTGTTCCAAGTCCAGGAAGGGGGGCAGCTGGCGTATCAGCCGAAGCTGATAGTAGGCACTCCTGGCTGCCGCATCAATTTGAGCTGTCATTTGAAGCAGCGAATCCAAGAGCACCCCCAAGCTGCGGACACAGTCTTTCAGGGGAAGTGTGACCCCGTCTAGAACTGGTTGACAAACCTCCATACCTGGGCTAGGGCCCTTAACAGCGAGTACCTCCGTCTTATCTGGATTCAGCTTCAGTCTGTTTTTCCTCATCCAGTCCATTACTGCTTCAAGGCATTCATTTAGAGGCGAGATTCCGATGCCATATGAGTATAACTGAGAATATTCCTATAACTAGTCTTTGAAAAGATTCTGAATAAAGTATTTGAATAATTAAGAATGAAGACATTCTGAAGTGCATGGAAATAGTTTCTTTGAACATATTTTGCAACATTCCAAGGAATTTGTTTTCAGTGCTAGAATGTATGCTCTTCCACCACCCTAAGGCAGCTATCCCATGAATACTTCTGAATACAGTTCTTGTAATCCAGTGTTACTTACTTTTAACCATGTTTTGTTTACTATATTGGAAGAAGTGAACCCCCCTCCCTCCCTCCCTCCTCATATTTCTGTTTCTCTCTGCTTTAAAGTATCCAGAAACTGGATGGTGAGAGACTGAGGGAGATAAGAGGAAGTACTTCATATTTCACACTTAGTTACAGCATGAAATCTGCTACCACAAGATGTTGTGATGGCCACCAGCTTGGAAAGACTCAAAGCAGAAATAAACAAATTAATGGAGTATAAAGCTGCCCATGCTTACTTCTTATGGTGTGTATCCATTATCTCCAATATGAGGGTAGAATGTCTCCATATACCAGTTCCTGAGAAATTCAAATGGAAGAGTGCTATTGCACTTATAACCTACTTGTAGCTTCCCCAGAATTTGGAAGTACAACAGGTGATGAATTATAGTGTGCCTGCTATATATGTGAGAGTTCTGTTTCAGGAAACCATGTGTAAACCAAAAAATGTGAATATTGCATCTCATTGTAGTCAAGAAATGCAACGTGCACAATCTAACTCCCTCACTGGCGTGTGCCCATTTCAACCAATGACTATAATGGGAGCAATGCTTCATGCACCTTCACTTTTGTGTGTGTGAAGCTTGTGACAAAAGAGGGTGCACTGTACTTTTAGAAAGTAACAATTCAAGCTCAGGGCTTTGCATGGATATCTGGTTGGCCAGTGTGGGAAACAGGATGGCAAATGAATCTTCAGTGAAAGGCAATCATGAAGCCATTAGCAGTATCCATGCAGTAACCTCCCTGCAACTTAGACTGCTTTCACCACTAGGCCCCTTTCGTGTCTTGAAAAGGGCACTATATGTTAGCAAATTACTGATTAAATTAAAGGTATTGATAAGCCATTAGCCTGGATTGCCTATAAAATAGAAATTCTCTATTATATGTAGAATGTCATATAAAATAAAAGCCATTACAATTGGCTATCAAGTACTGCTGGTCAAATACTAAAATACATTGTCTATTATCAAATGACTATGAAATACCTAATGCTGTAAAAAAATATGTATCATCGGATATCATATCTTGAGATTTCAGGAGTACGATGCTCGAGCATTAGTTGCCTTGTTAGCCATTTATTTTATTTCTTTTAAAAATTCATCAGCTCTAAGGTTGTGAAGAGCTGTCCTAAATACCCTGAAGGCATCAGATCTCATCTGATCTTGGAAGCTAAGCAGGGTCAACTCTGGTTAGTACTTGGATGAAAGACCACCAACAAATACCAGGTGCTGTAGGCTATACTTCAAAGGAAGGAACTGGCAAAACTACCTCTGAATATTTCTTGCCTAAGACATTCATGCAGCCATCATTAGTCAACATAAGTTGACTTGACTGAACATACACATGTTCAAGGTTGTGAAGATTTATATACTGTATTATTGGTGGTCTTTACTTTTCATGCTGGTTACTGCTATTCTTCCTTTTTTTGCACTTACATGCCACCTTTCCAACAAATATCTTGAGGTGGTGTACTTGCATTGGAACCTGGAACCAGCACATTGACAATTACATTAGTACCTACATTTTAAAAAAATATCAGTGAGACTGCCCTTTTCACTACCAGTCAGAGTAATTGTCTAGGAATGGTACAGAGGAATACTGTTGTTCTAATGTTGTCTTCACACTTTGCACTTCTGTTTTGCACTCACATGTGAATCTTACATAGACTAAGGCCTGCACTGTGAATAGCCTTCAGGTTGATAAAGTTACTCATTGCTTCCTTCAAAATTGAAATTAGTGAACCAGAAATACTTCACTTCCTGGTACATGAACTTATTCTGCAGAGCTGTGGAAGGCAAAGGAGGTCTGGTCCATGCAGAGGGTGGGTGCAATGGATGAAACAACAGGAGAGAAGAAAGTGGAGTGGAAGGCAAGAGATGGAGGAGTAGAGAGGGAATGTAGGGGGAAAGGAAAATGATGAAGGAGTGGATAAGATGGACAGACAAAAGTGAGCAATGAAAGAAGATCTAAGGCCCTTTCCGCACAAGGCGAGTGAATTGCTCTGTGCTGTTACTCACCGCTTCTTCTTGGCTCGAAGCAACGCGGACTCTCCCTTAAGCCCTTTCACAAGGCTCCTCTGTTTGTTCCAGGGTGGTGAGGAGCAGTGCGAGGTCTTCAGATCTGCATTGGTGAGGCGTACAAAATGTCGGTTTCCAGTTGTTTGTGGGTCTGGACCAACCGCTGAAGCTGGCCATGCCCACAGCCTGCCCTCCGCTGATCGCAGGCTCGGATTGGTGCGAATCTGTGCATCTGCACAACTGAACAAAATGGTGCGCTCCGGAAAATTGAAAAATTGATTTTTTCCGGTCTTCACATAGCACGCTGGAGGACTACTTGGGGGTGTTTTGGATTGGACTTAGGTGTGGAACTAAGGTAAATAGTCTGAACGTAGTCTGATCCAAGGTGCGGATGACCTCCGTGATAGGACACATCTTAACTTCCCCATGTGGAAAGGGCCTAAGAGAGAGTGCACAGACTGAATGAAAGATGGAGAAGAGGAAGAGAACAGATGATATCAGAAAAGGACAGTGAGGAGGACATACATGGACACCAGAAAGATTAATGGAGATTATGGAGAACAATTTGATAAAAAGGTGACAGAATAAGAAAGGAAAAGACTGAGCAGCTGAGAACAATGGGGAGGATGTTCAAAGATGGCATGGCCAAACAATAACAAAATCATAAAATCAAGTATCTTATTGTAGGTAGTAGAATTAATTTTCAATATTTTAGTAACTATGCTTTGATTTAAAAAAAGACAAAAGTTATTTATTTATTTATTTATATTTAGGTAAATACAACCAATGTCTACATTTTAAATGAGGCAACCATCACCATTCACTCTTGGTCTGAGTAGCAACACTTGGAAGCAGAAAAGGAAAAGCTTAAGTGCAACTATTGCTATAGGTTCAGTGTTAAACTCTGAATCTGAGTTGAAACAACATTTTCAGGTAAGCTTTGCTTGGAGTGACTTTCTTACTAGGACTGGTCTGCACACTACAGTGTTTTAAGTGTTTGAATGTATTGTGCAAGTGCTTATGTTTCTCAGCTTTGTCCTAAGAGCCCCTGTGATACTGAAATGTAGAATTCCAGTATGTGAAACTGGAATGTACATTCCCGTACGTGATTAATATTAATCTTTGCTGCCACCACCCACTGAATTATGAATTACAGGACAGTACAGTGGGACGCTGTCCCTTCCCCCCTCCTCTGGATGGGGAGTTCTATCTAGCGTTGGCGTGGGAAGGAGAGAAACAGGGTCTTTTACAGAAAGTATTTATTTAAGGCATGCAAATGAACAAGACAATACACACATGGGAGGCTCCCCCCTCCCAGGCACGCTTAGTTACAAGTAGCTACAAAAAGAACAGATATGAAAGCACAGATACATTCTTTAGATCAGCCAACTCCAAAATAACAGAAAAGTCCCTAACGCGACTAGTACTCACAGATGTTCATAGCTTAGATGTTCTACGAGGAAGACGCCAGGAGGTGAGGCCTATGGCCTGCAGCCTGCTACTGGCAGTTCCTTTGTTGTTTCTTTGTTGTCCCTTTGTTCTCTCTCCCAGCCACATGGCCTCGCAATAAGTTTTTTATAACTTCCCCTTGGAAGTATCTCGAAGCATCCTGAAGATGCACACCTCTTACCTTTTGATTGGTCAGTTCTCACCCTGTGACCTTTGATGCTGACCCACACTAAAATGTAATCTAATCCCAACACCTCATTAACCCTTGGTTTACCTGAAGAGGAAAGTGTCCCCTTTAGCTAAGTCTAGATAATGGGAAGCCCCATTATCACAGCCCCTCCCCAGCATGTTTTTGGGGGTTTTGGAGAAGAGAATTTCCCTAAAAATTAACGAAATCCTAGATGGCATTGCAGGAAGAAGGGAAAATAAGAAGAGAGGAATAGCAGTAGAGGTCTGTCCTATCAGAGAAGGAGCAGATAGTACTGGAGAGCTAGACTTAATGGCAGCCAACCATTGGACTGTGTGCTTCTACAAAATATGTTTTAGAATTGTTTCTCACAGAGTTTAGTTGTTGTGGGGTCTTTGCATACATGGTCTATTTTTTTTTTTTTAACCAAGAACATATTTACTAAAATGTTGAAAACTAATTAGCTACTAGCATATTTACCTGGCGTTGCCCTGGATTTTATTTTCCTCTTAAGAACTCACCAAACTGTCTTCTTCAGTACTTGTAACTTTCCCCCATATTTTCCAATGCAATCTGTATTCAGAGTTATTTACATACACAGTTTGGGTTCATGAGGGAATACACTATCTTCCTCCTTACTGCTAGATCCCGTCTGTATAGTAACTGGCCTATTCCAGTACCTGTAACTTTCCCCGATATTCCCCAATCCAGTCTGTATTCAGAGTTGTTAACATAGAGAAACCGGGGTCGTGAGGGAATACACTGTCCTCCTCCTCGCTGCTAGTCCTTGTCTCCATAGCAGTTGGCCTATTCCAATATCTGTAACTTATCCCCATATTCCCTAATCCAATCTGTATTCAGCGTTATTTACATACACAGTTTGGGTTCGTGAGGAAATACACTGTCTTCCTCCTTACTGCTAGGCTTCATCTGTATAGCAACTGGCCTATTCCAGTACCTGTAACTTTCCCCCATATTCCTCAATCCAATCTGTATTCAGAGTTGTTAATATACAGAGGTTGGGTTCCTGCAGGAATACACTGCCCTTCTTCTTACTGCTAGGCATCATCTCTATAGCAACCGGCCTATTCCAGTACCTGAAACTTTTCCTCATAGTCCCCAATCCAATCTGTGTTCTCTGGCGATGTTGATGTACTGGCTTTTGATTTTTTTTTTCTTTCTGTTGAATTTGTGCAATGGTTTTATGTTTTTCTGGAAGCATTTTTTGTTTTGAATTTCAACTTTAAGATTGCTCACATCTGGAACCCATACAATCTGCTGTGTGAGGCGAGAAGGCCTTGTAACTATGTTGTATATGTCACTTTAATTTTTCTCACATATGTCTCCCCAAAGTTTTCTGACATTCTTAGTGATGGTAGGCCTCATCGCCATAGCAACTGGCCTGAGGCCCAAGAGCTCTCTGGCTGAGAATTCTAAAGACCCCTCTCTAAGCTGCCAACCCCAGGATTCCATAGAATCTTCACAACCAGCCAATCCTATGAGGTCTTTTCACCTCACGCAACCAATCATTTGAGGTCTTTGCCTGCCTGATGCAGGTAAACAGACAAACACGTAGATGACTTTTATATAGTAGATAATATGATCCCCTATTTGTTGCTGTTGGGCATCAGTCAAGAGCCTTGGTTGTTAACAGCCCTGCTCAGGTCTTGCAAACTCAGGGCCATGGCTTTCTTGATTGAATAAGCCACCTGCATTGAGTTCTTGCTGCCTTCCACTTACCAACCACTATTGACTTTTCCAGTGGATCACTTCATCTCATGATACGTCCAAAGTATGAAGTCTCAGTTTAGTCATCTTGGCTTCTAGGGAGAGTTCAGGCCTGATTTGCTCTTTGGCCTGTTCATTTATCTGTTTAGCAGTCCATGGGATGTGTTGAATTCTCCTCTAGCATGTCATATCTGTGCAGGAGACAACATTTTCTGTACAAAAAGCAATATTTATTTATTTTAATTAGTTAATTTAACATTTAGTTAAATATTAAAAGTTATGTAATATTCAAATATTTCTTCGGTGTGCAGAGAATGCTATTTTCTGCATAAAACAACCCTGTGTGAATTTTGTGTAGAATAACTCCCCAAAATGCAAAGATTCTTATCAGTCCGGGATTCTTCTCATCACCTTTCTCAACATTCAAAAAAACATGTTTTTCAACCCCATACGTACATATGTATGTGCTTTCAAATTACCTGTTGACTTATGGTGATTCCATGAATTTCATAAGGTGTTCTTAAACAAGGAATACTTAGACCTGCTTTAGGCAGTTCCTTCCTCTGAAATATAGCTTACATTCATTGGCTGTCTCCCATCCAAGTACTAACTAGGACTGACCCTACTTGGCTTTCAAGATCAGATAGGGTATTTAGGCCTTATTCATTCTATGGTCCTTTCCACACGAGGAAATAACACGTGGTAGCGCGACCTCCGTGGGAGGTCGTCTACATGGTAAAGTGGATTGGGGTGGATTACTTTAGAATAATTCCACACCGCAATCCGCACTAGGGTGCCCGGAAGTGGCACCACCGCGTGCTTTTTAAAATCCACTTTTTATGTGGTTTTTAAAAGGCATGGGGCATGCAGCCCCATCGCAGCACCCGGTGTGGATTTGCAGGCGCGTGCAAAGGCATGCCTGAAGATCTGCTGGGGGTAGGATTTCCGGCTGGCGAGGTTCTCCGGTTGATGGAGAGCCTCTGCCAGTCATCAGCCGCCATTTTGGGTGCTGCCGGACGCTGCGGGACGCCGACGAGTGTGGAGCAGCGCTGCTCCATGCGACGACGGACTGAGGTAAGCTCTGTTTTAGCGTGGCTTACCCCGTTTCTCTGCCCGCGTGTGGAAAGGGCCTATATCTAGTTTAAATAAACAACAGTTTCTAATTGACTTCTAAAGATATTGGTCATGGTTCAAAGCCAGTTTGCCCTCTAATACCGTTATTCTTATGACAGCAGAATATTTTTTTAAAAAAATAAAAAGCAAGATACTAATAGCTACATTTATAAGACAATGACAGTCATTTTAATAAAAAAAACTCACTGCTGACAACAGTAAATGGTACAGCTTTTTTTAGTATTGGCCTTGTAATAACTTTAACTTGAACAGATTGCATTATATTACCATCTTTCAAATCCCAGAAATACCTGAAATGATCATTTTTAGAGCACAGCAAGGGGCTTTTAAAATATCTTTTAGTAGACTATTGTTCTTAATTTTTTTTTACAATCCATTGTCAAAATAAATCAAATTGCGCTTATCTCCACAAAACTTTTAAAGAGATTAAGATGATGGGTGAATTACTTTACATACCCTATTACTTTGTGTATTTCTATTATTTGGAATGAGAAGAGAGCAAAAGAATTGCAAATCAAAAGAGAGATTTGCTCTTTTGATTCAGAAATTCTCTTTTGTGCAGGTCTAATTAAATAGCACTTAAAACAAGACTAGGAAGAGCTGGGAGATACAGATTAAGTTTAAAAGTCACAAGTTGTCATTATATCCCTTATATGATTGCCAAACAGAGGCTTGGGTCAGGAGTCTTGCTGCAGAATGATACTGCTTTGTCTGTGTGTCTGTCTGTCTGTGTGTGTGTATGGTTGTGTGCGTGTGTCTATGCATGCTTTCAAGTCACCTGTCGACTTATGGTGACCCCAGGATTTTCATAGGGTATTCTTAGGCAAGGAATACGCAGAGCTGGTTTGACCACTTCCTTCCTCTTAATATAGTTTACAGCACCTAGTATTCATTGGTGGTCTCCCATCCAAGTGCTAACTAGGGCCAACTCTGCTTAGTTCCAAGATCAGATAGGATCTGGTGCCTTTGGGGTATTTAGGGCCAATGATAATGCTTTATAGATATACTTTTCAGACACTAATTAATGAGTCATTCTGCATGAAAGAAAGGCTAGAAGTTGTTTATAAAGCTTGATTTCAAAATTGTTTGCATGAATATTTTGAAATTTGTTTTACAAAATTTGTTGTACAAAGCTTTGAAGCCCTAGTGAATATAAAAGTGGTCAACAAATTACTAATAAATTAGTAAGAAAGACTGTTTTGTAAGGAAGGTGACACTGGCAAATCTCTGGAATTTTGTCTTCTGTAATCTCTGTGCAGTGCAAATTTAGGTATGGTTACTCAGAAGTAAACGCTGCTGTGTTCAATGTAGTTTGTTCCCTAGAATTTAGGATTGCAGCTTCAAGGAGTCAAACGTGGCTAAGTTTTTGATCTGAACAGTAGAACTTGTGAGGAAGTGAAGGGAATGTTGTACCAATTCTCTCTATATATAAAAAGGATAACAAAAATGCTCATAACCCCTGGAGATTGACCACCCATGCTATAAGGTTGCTTAAGTATAAACTGATATCAGATTCTGGCCAAAGTTAGTAGGGAGATTTTAGCAACCTTTAAATACAGCAAAACTTTTAATTAATTGAAATAATAACTTTATAAAGACTTCATTACGCATAACTTCAAGCCATGGAGAAAGACAGACAGTGTACAAGACATTATCAAAACTAAGTAAAATGTATACACATTCTATTAGCTAAATAGCTCAAAAAATTTTAAGTTGAAAATTTGATTGGGAAGAAAAAGGAAACTCAAGTGGGATATTACATTGGCCCTGCAAAAGAACTATATGAAATGTAACTCCATTAAAGAGAATATAGAATGGAGGAATGGAATGGAATGGAAACAGAATAGCACAATAGAGGGAGTTTTAGGCTGAAGAAGGCTGCTAGTTCAAGAATGAAAAGCAGAAAATTTGTCCATTGCCCTCGAACTTCATACTGAAAACAATAGAAGCACATGAAATTAATCCAGTGAATGTTCCATATTTTTCCAAATGAAACACATTAGAGGGCAACTGCACAAAATATTTTTTTTGAAAAAAATTAAAGCACACACATGCATTAATCTTCGTTCACACACATGCATACTCAGGAAAAATAAGCAAGAAAAATACTTTCCAATAGCCAGATGAAAAAGTACAACTGTTCTCCTGTACTAGGAGATATTGCCAGCCAAATAAAATATCAACGTTCCACTAGGAAATGGCTAGCTAAACAGAAAGTGTAATGAATCTGCAGTTGAGGATTTCTCCATGAAGTCCCCTGTGTCAAAAAAAAGAAGAAAAAAAAAGAAGCCTCTATAGAAGCTTTTTGTAGTTTAGGATATTCACAGGACTGGTTGCTTAGTGTTATGTAAATGACAAATGGATAGAGGGAAGAAAAGGAGCTGAAACAAATGAATATAGCATGTGGTTCATTGGAAAAGAGATTAAGAGATTGAAGTCATTTTTAAACACACACACACACACAATCCCAGGTATCTAAATAAAGTAGAAGAAATGTTTAGCACTATCATACCATTAAACTCAGAAGAACCACACTCGAATATGTGAATCACCTTACTGATGCATTTTTTCTCCTTATCATTTTTTTAAAGCAGGGTTAAAAACCATTTCCTTGATTTTCTGTGACTAGAATCATAATTACCCCCAAATCAAGAAACAGCTGCTGAACCCTCACTAAATGAAGCTTTAAAAAATAGAATAGAAAAACAGAATGGTTCATCTGCTATTCTTATCTTTCGCTCAGGAGCAGGAAAACACCCAAAATGAATGCAAGAGTATGGGGGAGATATAAGTGCCGCCTGGGTCATGACATGTTCTTCTGTGTAGTCAGGCTATGTTAAAATCCAAGGGGAAAGGTGAACAGTACAGAGGCACAAAATTCATGTTTTGCCCTTAACTAAAACACTGCATTTCATGAGTGGACTATTTTATTCCTGCCATGTAGAGTGATTTGCTACAGCCGTATATGTGAACTCCATGATGCACTGGCTAGTCTTAGTTAGCTGTTTTTCACTCATTTTCTTTTCTATTATTTTTGCTCATAATAAAACACAATATTAACTAATGCTGCTTCACCAGCTTCAAACATACTGCTGGGATATTTCTTCAGACTCCAGTTCAATATCTCCATTTATATATGTCTTCTTTTTTCCCCCTTTGCTTCCTTAATTTTTAAAGAACTGTTGTTGAGCATTAGGCCAAATACTTTAGATTTTTACATGGTACTAACCCTCAGGCCATACACTGTTGAACATACTGTTTAACTTTTTATATGTGACTGCTGTTAGTATACAACAGTGTTGAATGTAGATTAAGATAGCTGTAGCCTTGTAGGTGATAAGAAACAGATAATGGCAGTGCTAACTGGAAACAATATTATTTTTTTAATTACCTGAAAGCACTGCAAATTATTTTAGATGTAGAAAATCTCTCTCTCTCTCTCTCTCTCTCTCCATTCTTCTGTCCACTCATTCATCCAAATAGTATATAGTAATGTACATACTCATCCTTCCCTATACTATACTACACTGGTATACCTCATGTAATGTAGATGTGTTCCTAGGTATTGCATCTTATTTAACAAAAAAATTGTCATCAGGGAAGAAACAACATGGAAAGAATATGGATAGGTCCCTATACCGAAAAAGGAAGAGTAGTTCAACATCTTTACTGAATTTTTTATCCAAAACTAACAATAGACACATGTGAAATTTAATAATAAGATTTGATAAGCCTTGAATAAGTAAATAGAAACATTTTGAACCTTCTAAAAGTACTTCAAAACATCTTACAAAATGCACCTCGGAATGATTTTTCACAAAATGCCTTTAGGAATGGTGCATCTAGGAAAGATGTATCTAGGAATGACAACCAGAGGCGTAGCTAGGGTGGCACAACTGGGGCGTGTGCCCTGGGTGTCTATGCAATGCTGCTGAGCCTCAATATACCACTGATGGCAACCCTCCTTTTGAGTTCCATCTATGCTTTTTTTAACATGCCAGGCCACCTGGTGAGCAGCCTTATCTGCTTTTTCCCTTTTCCCTATGTTTTGCTGTTCACACATGCTCAGTAAGGAATTTTGGAGGCAACTGCTGTTTACCTTGTCTGTTGTAGGCAGGCACACATGACTACAAAAGGATCAGTTGAAGCGAAGTTGTATTCTTTCTCTGTCCAACATTTATTGCACTGTTTGCTGAAGACGTGCTGTTTAAGTGAGTTCTCAAATTCTATATTTTTCCAGCCCTTCTGCAGCATCCTTCCAATGGCAATGCTGATAAAAAAAAATTCTACAGACAGAGGATGAGGTGGATACCTTGGGTGGGTGAAATCCATTTTGCAAGATGGAACC
The DNA here is from genome assembly GCA_948474755.1 of Ctenosaura bakeri. Classification (NCBI taxonomy): domain Eukaryota; kingdom Metazoa; phylum Chordata; class Lepidosauria; order Squamata; family Iguanidae; genus Ctenosaura; species Ctenosaura bakeri. The sequence goes on along the minus strand of CAOLHI010001704.1, from coordinate 164,586 downwards.
TAATTGTCAGAGGCTTTGTTAGCTGAGATATGCCTGCATTATAGAATGTGTGTGTGTGTACATGCCTTCAAGTTGCCTGTTGATTTATGACTATACTGTGACCATTTCTGCACTACGCTGTTATAGTGCTATTATTCCACTTTCAACATCCTGTGGAATTCTGGGGTTTGTAGTTCATTGAGGCCAAAGCCCTCTCTGGCTGACTATTCTTAAATGCCCCTCTTTAAACTACAAACCCCAGGATTCCATAGGATGTTGAAAGTGGAATAATCACGCTATAAGAGTGTAGTGCAGAAATGGCCTGTGTAGCTAAAATGTTTTTACTGCACCTGAAATCAAGAATTCAGATTTTGCACTTCTATTATGGTTTTCAAACATTTCCATGTATTATTCCTTTTCTTGTGTTTTAAAAAATTCTACTGCAAATGTGCCTTTGCAGAGGCTAGGTCAATCAGTGGATATTGGCTAGTCAAAGTGGTGAGGCAAACACAATGACGTACATATCTGGTTATTACATGATGGTAATAAAAAGAGGGTGGGTATTTCTATCACATTCTGGTTGTGTGCTTTGAAGACTAAATTTAGCGGCTACTGTTAGAACCAAAATGGACTCTGAGTTAGGTAAGCCTTTAGGTTGATCTGATAAGGCAATTTTTCCCCTGCCCTCAACTTGTTGTTGTACTCTTGAAATTCTTATGAATGACTGATTTGGCCCAGCAGTTGGGGAAGACCTAAATAAGGGGCTGTATTTACTAGTTCATTTCAGAAAGAGGGTGCAAAACTGGAGAGGAGAGGAGCTTCAGTTGGTAGGGATAAGGACAGGGCTCTGTTCATCTGGAAAAGGTAGCAGGTTGTTCAATGATATATTTACCAGCAGACAAAAGGGCAAATTTCTTATTGTTGAATTCCTATTAAGTATTTGCACCTATGTTGCAGTGATGTCTTTAAGTTTTTTACTCCAAGTCTCAAGTTAAGTCTCGAGTCCTTGCAAGACACTTTCAAGTCAAGTCTCGAGTCAAGTCTGAAGTTTGGAAGCCAACTTTATACCCCATTCTGTATTCCAGAATTTCTGGTCAGAGTCAAATAAAGTCAGTTTTAACAATTTAAGTAGAGTTGACCCTCCACTTTTGTGATTTTGCCATCTGCAGCTCCGGATGTGGGGAATAGGATCCTTCTTACTTCCCATTTGCAAAGCTGGAGGCTTTTTCAGAAGTAGGGAATAGAATCCTTCTTATTCCCCATTACTGAAGCTTCAAGAGCTTTAGAAGGACAGATTCTTCTTCTTCAAGCCCATTGCCTAATACATTCCCCTCTGAGATATGTACCTTCCACTCTGGGTACTCTGGGCACAAGTCTTGCCTTCTGCTCTTAGGAAAAGTTTTAGAAAGCTGCTCCTATATGTAGTGGGGACAGACTACTGAGCAGACCTCAAGCCCACCTCAAGCCCATCACCTATCCCATTTGCTGTTCCCTCTGAGAAATGTGTCCACACTTTGGGCTTGAGACAGATCATCATGTGACCAGTAAGTGTTAAGGCTTCTGGATGAATGTGTTATGTTACTGAGCCAACAGCAGCAAGTCTATCACTAAAAATAAATAAGTCTTGAGTCGAGTCAGTGTGTAATTTTTGCCAAGTCGAGTCACTGAAGTGACTTAAGTCTGAGCCAATTGACTTGAGTCTACATATCACTGCTATGTTGTATTTTATATTTTGGGCTTTAAGTTTTGCATCCAGGGTTATAATACTCCTAAGCAGCATGTGCAGAAAAGTCCTGCAATCAAGACCCGACTGGCGACTCATCAAATACGCAGAACTTTGGAACACTGGATATGAGCTCAGTACATAATCTGTTGTATTGCTGTTGGTGTTTTCTTTTAAAAAATGAACTTGCAGTGTTCAGTCCCATAGAACTCAAGACAGAGGTACAGTCTTACTGACCAAGGAACCTCTGACTCCATGTACTCTCTTTTGTTGTTCCTTTGTGGGGAAACACTAAAGAGCTACCACCACCACCATTGGCCCACCATTGGTCTTCAAAAAGGCCAGAAAAAGTGCTATGGTGGGAAATGTAGAGGGGGTCAGTGCTTCTGTTAGTTTTTCCCAGGGCAGACAAAGCTCTCACCTTTTGCGACCTTACTCATAGAAGGGCATGGTTCCTTTTTTTTTTTTTTTTGATAAGGGTTAAGGTGTAGTACTCACACTGGCCTGTGGATAAGTCAATCCAGGTTTATTGGGTCAATTTTTTGACTAAAATTTCTAGACTTACACATGAATATATACAGTGTGTGTTGATTCACCATTCTACCATTAATTCAATGGATCTTTTTTTCATATAAGATTAACTAATTGGTTTTGAGCTGTTATATTTCAACTAAAAGTTGAAAGAAAAATTCTTATTGGACATTTTCAATACAGAGGATCTAGAACTGTATTTTAAAGGCAATTAAAAAGAGAACCACCCTCTGCCCAGTAAATCCAAAATAACAATATGCTAATTCATAAGTAAAATCTTTTACAAATACAGAGCAAACTCCATAATGCTACTGTAGTGTTTTTCCACAGTTCTTATTCATTTCATCAGGTTTATATGGGAGACGTTTGCTGTAGATTGTAGTAAACAACACCAGCTGTATCTGAATAGCCTAGAAATGAGTGACTAACACAACAATAAGCTAAACCTCTTTGCATTTTAGAAGCAAATTAAACTAGGAAATACAGTAACGGGAAATAAATGAATGGAACACTGAATAGCATAACATTCTCCATCATTAAGCTTGATAGTTGAGAGATGAATAATCACTACATATTAACAAAAAACAAACAAACTCCCAAACAGCTTCATAAAATCTTGAAACGGAAATTGCGTCAAAGCCTCCCCCCATTTCATGTTTCCTTCAAGAAAACAGACAATATGAATTACAACAATCTTTTCATTCCTCCATCCTTTTTTATCCCAGTCCTCATATCTAAGATTTCTTCTGATTTCTTAAATAACTTTTTTTTCCCTCTCAGGGTGACCGGTAGATCCATTGTTGTTGGAGCAGCACAGCTACTCTGGTTACAGCTGCTTCGCCTGCAACTGCTCTGCAGTATTTAGGAGCCATCCAGGTGCTATCCCTATTCCTGATAGAAACTCAGTCCTGGAAAAGGTCTTATATAGTCCATTGTGATGGACTATATAATTTACCCAGCACTTTTCAGATAAAATCATTAGGATTCATTCTGATTTAGATGCTGCATATCCTAGGGGCATAAGTCTCACCCCTGGATAATTTCACCCATGGATACTTTTTCATTTGTGCAGTCTGAGAATGTAGACAGGATTCTTTGGTAACTGACAACCTCCTGGCCTCAGCAGGTCTGGCCATGTGGGCAGCAAGGCAAGGCCCCAGTGCATCTGAAGGAAATAGTTATAATAACACTACTGAAAAACATGTCTCTGGATTTTACTATATTAGATAACTGTCAGTGAGTCAGTCTTCAATATTTTGTTCTTAGGAAATATACTGGTGTGTATGGAGGCCTCCTGGGTCCACAGGTTCCTGGATTAGATGACTTATCTACAGCCATTTCAGTCAGACTGGTTATAGGGTGAAGAAAGCTTTGATCTACATGGGAATTGAACAGGGAGAATGAGTCCCTATTGGTTCTGCTCAATCACTTAATGCATTTTAATGCTATCAATTGGAGGGAACTGGATGGACTGTTTTATAGTGATTCTGTTTCTTCCTTGGTGGGCAAGACCAGGGAACTCCAACTTTTTGGCCAGTGGCCTGTGGGGTCCCTCAGGGTTTAATTCTGTCCCCCATGATGTTTCACATATACATGAAACTACTAGAAGTGATTATGTGGATGTCTGTGGTTCAGTGCCAACAATATGATGATAATATCCAGTTCTCTCTCTCCTTCCTGTCTAATTCCAAAAAGATATTTCTGTTCCAAACTGGTGTCCATAATCAGAAATGGACAGCAAGTGGACAAATTAATTGATGTTCAATCTAGACAAGACAGAGGTGGTCCAGCCGGTTGAAAGACAGAATAGGAAATAAGGATTCAGCTTAGGTTAGGTTGGGTTACACTCCTCCTGAAGGTGCAGCATCTTCATTTTAGATGTACTCCTAGATTTGGTCCTGTGCCTAGAGTCCCTCTGTAATATTAGAATTAGTGTGTCAGCTGTCCCTGTTCCTGGAGATGCTTGATCTGGCCACAGTAACACATGATTTAGTTATATCTTATTTGGATTATTATAATTCATTGTTTATGGGGCTGCCTGTGGAAAATGATGAGAAACTTCAGTTGACCCAGAGAGCTGCAACCAGACTACTGAGAGCATACAGGGTACATACAACTCCCTTATTATAGCAAATCGATTGGCTACCAATTCATATCAGTGTACATTTCAAAGTGCTGGTTACGTCAATCTGTCGAGGCAATCTGAGAGATTGTATCTTCCTATATGACGTCACGTCATGGCCCTACTACATTCATAGATGTGTCTGTAAGGAGAAAAGGGGAATGTCTTCTTGAAGGCTGTTCCTAAATTGCTCCTAGGTGGAACTTCTTCTCTAAGGAGACTAAGATGTATACTTCCCAATTGTCTTCCTGTCAGCAAGTGGAAACTCTTCCATTCAACAAGACTCCAAGGGCTGTTTTGTTGACTTTTGCCTTTGTAACAGATTTCAGCAATCCTGAAGAAGATAAGAAAAAGTGTGATTGGCCCAAGGTCATCCAATCAACTCCATGGACAAGTCAGAACTTGGATGTGGATTTTCCACTACCAGTGCTTTTCTGCATATATTATCTTTCAAGATAGGTATTGCTAAACATATTTAATGCTAAAATATATCTTTTGCAGAGCTTGTTTGGACTCCAACTCCTGCTATCCTCCAGGAATCATACTCAAGGTTCAAACATGGAACTCCCATTTGTGATGCTCAGTTTTCTGAGTCTACTACTGTATTGCAAAATTCAGAATAATCTGAAGAAAAATGTGCATTTGAAATGCAGAGTTGCCTGGAAGTTGCAGATCAGCCTGGTTAATTGCAAAATGTGGACCAAATGAAATCCTCAATCATCCCTACCAGGTACATGTAGATATGAAGATGTCTGAAGTCAAGGAAAGGGTAGAAAATGTAGGTTTCTTTTGTAAAATATAGGTGTCTGGTGACACATCTTACTCCCTGAGACCCATATCTAAAGAATATGTTGAAATCTAAATGAGCTGATTTTAAAGAGGAGAATTACTTTCAGTAGGATGAGTTAATTAGAGAATGAAGGGAATAGATTTAGTAATTAATTCAGATTACATAAGGCTATTGAGAATACTATGAATATAATTCATTGAGAAATGCTCATCAGGGAACCAAAGATTGTTTTCCCCTTACCTCCCACCTAGTCAGTTTAAGATGCTATTCAAAATTTGAAAAGAAATCTCATTCTATGGATCATAATTGGTGTGCAAAGGAACAGTTTCCTCACTCATTATGACCTGTTTTATAATCCATGTACCTTGACAGCCCATGTGAACAATACACCATGAAATAATGGGCTTTGTAGGCATTATGTTAAAAGGTCAAACACAGGACTCAGATTCATGGCATTGGATATAGGCAGTAGAAAACCAATACAGTGCATATCCTTCTTTATTTGAGAATGGTCAAGGTAAGTGCAGGCCAGTCACATCCTTCCTGTACTCATGGATTAAAACCTCTTAGCCCCAAGAAGAAGAAACATATTGTTTCACAGGAGCTTTGGTAGCCTGCCTTTTATTGAGTTGGACCATTGGTCTATCAAGCTAGCATTAGAAACCACCTAGCCTCAGTTCTGTAAGGTCTCAGGCTTTCCTAACTGTATTTAGAAAGTACATTCAAAGCATGTACTCTGCCACAAAGCTACTCTCTTGTTTGCTTTCTTGATTACTGTTGGAGCACCTTGTCACAGTAGCAGGGAACAGATGTTACCCCTTCCTCTGCAAAGGACATTAGAGGAAGTGGATTTTCAGAATGTGTGATGGAGTGCAATACAATAGAGATTCCAACTGCCTTAATATTTCAGGTAAGACTTAAAATTTGACTTTAGTTGATATTTTAATCCAGTGTATAATCCAAATTTCATCTTTATTTTTGCTGGTACAGAGGTTGCCGTGTAGCTCTGTGACACTACTCTAAGCTGTATCAGGAGCCTGTGACCTGGGAAAAGCTGAAATATGATATTTAAAGAGCCCCTCTCTTCACTGAAGCAGCAGCAGCCATCTTGCATTAATATATAGTGGTCAATATACCATTTGGACTTTTTGCTTCTTCCCTTATCCCCAGCTTTTTCTGGAGAGGTCTAGTGCCACCTTTGTACCACTTCTGCAATTCTTTAGTGCTCCTAATAACTCATAAAATCTAGAGTTGCTGACTAACTCCAAACTGAGCCTTCCTCCCATCTACAAATCCGTGTGTGTGTGTGTGTGTATCTCATATTTATTAATACCCCTCTCTCTGATGAGAAAGAGAATTCAGCCAATATTCTTCCTTTTTGGCCATTGAGGTAGTTTGCTGTACCTCAGCTATGTGGTCCCATAAGACATTCAAAATCCAAGAGGTTCCTTGCTAAGAAGCAGAAACAGAACCAGCCTATTCCACAATGGATTCGGATGAAAACTGGCAATAAGATCAGGTAGAACTCCGAAAGAAGACACTGAAGGAAGATGAAGCTGGGCCTGTGAAGCATGCCTCTCCTGCTCTCAAACCCTAGAATGGCCCTTTTCTACTGATCTGCCACAGCTCTATTTTTAGGGCTGAATGCTATCATATATTGTGCAGTGTTTTTTTTCTTTTCTTTCCTAAAACTTTTATTTTCACAAAGAGTTTCTGAAAGAATTAAAACTGAATAATGGGAATCTTTGTGTTCAACATTTTCTGTCCTTCAGTTTCGAGTCCGTTCACACAAATTCATTTTGAATCTGACACAAAACCAGTCCAAAACAGATCTAGAGTAAGGGCTTTTCTGCACTACACTGTTATACTCCTGTTATTCCACTTTCAACATCCTATGGAATCCTGCAAATTGCAACTTGGGGAGGGGAATTTCAAATTCTCAGCCAGAGAGCTCTTTGGCCTCCCTAAACTACAAATCCCAGAATTCCACAGGATGTTGCAGCGAAATAATAGCACTAAAACAATATACAGTAATGTGGAAATGCCCTGAGTCTCCTTGAGGTCTCCAGTCCATAAAGTATGGCCACCATAATCTCATTTTGCACCAGACCCTAGAAGAAACTATTCTAATCTCATTCCCTTCAGAGCCCTGGTGGCACAGTGGTTAAATGACAGTACTGTAACCACAAGGTTGTGAGTTTGATCCTGCCGGGCTCCAGGTTGACTCAGTCTTCCATCCATCTGTAGATCGGTAAAATAAGTACCCAGCTTAGCTAAAAACATTGCAAACCGCTTAGAGAGCGCTTAGCTGATAAGTGGTATGGAAATACACATGCTATTGCTGCTATTGCTATACTTTGGCCTTCCACTCTCTGCATTATATGGGCCCTGTCAGAGGCCTGGTCAGGGGCCAAAATATTCAAAGAACACAGGTTGGAAGAGGCTGCAAAAGAAGCCAAATATCTGCTGCAGTCTTCACAGTGATGCCAATGTTGTCTTGTAAGCCCATATGGTAATTATAGTTGCAGTGTTAGGAGGTTGCTGGAGGCTGTGGTATTTGTTGATATAATTCTGCCATTTTTTTAAAAAAATCCAAATGATGTTTCTGTTGTCTTGAACTATTTTCTAACAACTCCTGACCAAGTTGGGTTTCTTTTTAATTCCAAGTTGTATTGAAATAAAAGTCTCCCCCAGTTCTCCTTTTATTTTTTATGTTACATTAGTGAAATGGTAGTTCTGCACTGTAGCTCTAAAAATAAAATAAAAATTAAAAAATTTCCCCTTCTATCCATAGAACAACTTTAGTAAACCTTGCACCATTAAAAAAAAAAAAAACACCTTTGGAAGAGACCTAGTGCAGATTCAAGACATCACTACAAGCAAGTCTCAGAAAGAACTAGTAGTCACAGAGTTAATAACAACCAACAAAACCCAAGGAACAATTTTGTGGGAACTCATGGGTTAGACCAGTCTGGAAGAGACTAATGTTTTCATACTACACAAATTATAGTACTCTGATTCCACTTTGATTGACATCTTACATCTATGGACTCCTGAAGTGGGGAGGGGCATTTAAAAATTCTCAGCCTTCCCAAATGACAAATCTCAGGATTCCAGAATAGAGCCATTACCAGAAATCAAAATGCTTTAACCGTGTGGAGGAAAGCTGTTGGCATTAAATGAGACAATGTAGCTGTTTTATTCCCTTAAATCAGGATAAGGCAATCTTTTTTAAGCCTTCATTCAGGGAATGGATTATCAGCCAAGATACTTCTCGCATGCCATATGACAGCAGTAAACAGGGCCAAAAGCCCAGGTCGGTGTGAACAAGCACCCAAAAGAGTTGTGGCTACCCACTGTCTCACAAACTGCAAGCATTGTTGGAAATGCCACATTGCTCAGCATTTGAGGAGTTAAATCATACAAAGTGCAGTAGTGATAAGGTTAACTAGTGTTTAAATGAACCAAAGTACTCTCATGTCTTATCCACCATTCTTAACCTCTCTGAGATATAGACTGATATTCTTAGGTATCATTGCACCTCTTCATTCCACCTACTTTTTAAATATTTATCTGCTACAGATATGAAACTAGCTTATTCCTGGTCTCATCCCTGCTTAACCTAGCTTAGCACCCTTACAGAGCTTTCCTCTCTCTAATGGAATTTCTATAATACAATTTAAGTTTGTTTCCGCTACCCACTGGAGTCATTGCTCCTTGATTATAATGGATTGTAGTTGACACACATACACTTTCTATCAGGTGTGGTTGAGTAGGAAGGTTCTTCGAACTCAGTGGCAGCATAGGGGTGTATTAGTCCTAAAAGGTTAGCTTATATGTCAAGACTGAATGGTGCAGTTATGTTCTTTATGTGCTGAGTTACCTTTCATCTTGCAGAATGCCTAGGCTACCAATGTTACAGTAATTAGCAAGTTTTGCACACTCTACACTGGTGTCCCCAAGTGATTCACTTTAGCGATAAGTGCATAGGTTTAAATTTTCCTTGGAAATAAATAGTATTTAGTGTGACCTCCTTAATTATCTTTTATAATCAGATTCTTTTGATTTAACTGATTAATAGTAAAACATATGTTCCAATAGTACCTTTCTTTGGTAAAACACTGTTCTGTTTTGCTTTTTCATGGGGATTTTGTATGCATGCCTGCAATAAAAATAAATAAAAAAAAATGGTACAAGTTATCAAGCCTCTAGATTGTAAAGCTATTGTATATTGACCATGTATGTTTTGCTGTGCCTGTGAAGTTTCTCTTGAATTGCAACCACTGTCCACCCTCCAGCAAATAAATGTTGCTGAATCTTTTTCTATATTTTTACCTTATGTTATAACGAGATTCTGTACATAATTTAGATATTCAGTTTCTATGAATTAGGGATGGGATTTGCTTGAATAGTTACAAATGCATAACCAGAGTGGTTCTGTAAGTAAGTAGTCACTCTTGGCCCAATCCCCCATCTCCATTTACTGGGCAGCAGCAGTCTGTTTCCCCTGTCAATCAGACAGCAGCTGACTGACAGTCCCATGACCTACTGTGAACAATCTTTGGTGGAACAGGCAGAACCAGAGTCCCTGTTGTAGTTCTACCTGGTGCCAGAGATTGCTCATGTGAGAGAGGGTGGAACTTTCAGTCAGCTGCTTCCCCATCAACAGGGGAACAGATCTCTGTTGCTTACAGCAGCTTCTGCATGGTAAGTGGGGATTTAGAGACCTTCATGGTCTAGACTAGGAGATAATTTCATAGTCTAGACTAAGGAATTTGTGAATACAAAACAGTTATGAATGCATAACTTGAGGTCACTCATTTGTAACGGAGTTAGTGAATTCTGGCCAATCTTTTAAATGTTCATTTTATTAACAAACCCGCCAAATAATTTGTCAATAGATTAACATGCTAAAGTCAAGGTAAGAAAAATATTTCAGAGTAAATTATGAGAGAATACAGCAGGCAGTGAAGAGTCTTCTAGGGACAAGCAGCAATGAAAGGGCAGCAGGGTATAAATATATCCTTTGGCTGTAGGTCAAGCTAGACAACAGGAATGCATATTCCCTATAATAAACCTGTTTTCTCTCCTACAGGGAGATTTCCTCAGAAGTGTGTGCCTCAGCAATAAGATTTGCAAACTAAACCTAGGTATATCTTCTGATGACCTATCACAAAACAAAAACAAAACAGAACAAAAAGTGGTTGGTAAAACTGCGTGCTATAACAAACAAACATATTTCACCACTTGAGGGAGCACCTCAGCTAATCACATATAGATATCAATGCTAAAAATTACAAGCATTTCCGTCTTTCACTGATCAATCTCTCATTCAGTGGTCTCAGTATCAACAAAATAATTCAATTTGTAGTACAGACTTATATGCATCAAAGATGCTTGGGAGTAGTGCATAGAAATACATTGCTTCCCCTCTGGAAACTCTGCAATAGCCAAACCAACCAATATCAAGATTCTGTCCATACTACTTCAGAATCAAGCATCAGCATCATTCAATCCCGGCTTCATGTTCTTGATCCAATTGCAGTGTGACAATGCTGGTAACAGGATTTTCTATAAGAATTTAGCTAAATATTGTATAAAAAGCATAGCTAAATATTTTGTTATGTTTTAAGATAAATACTTTTAAACCAAAGATCAGGTACTTTAAAGAGAAATAGTACTTCATGGGATTTTACTCAAATAATAACATTATATTTTGCTGAAAAATTCATAAAGGAATGCTATAGTGAAGGTGGGGCCCACAAAAAGGGAGGCATTCATGATCTATCAAAAATGCAAAAATGAAAATAAAACATGGTAAGAAAAGGTGTTACAATTTACAGATGCATTTTAAAGTCTTCCTATCCATTTCATTTTTCTTTTCAATTCTTTTTAACCACACATTCAAGACTTAGTTGCAACTGAAGATAAGTGTTAACACTTTGTCAAGCATTTGAATCCCTTCCAGCATATTGTAGTATAATCCGCTGTCCACAAACATCCCCTTCATTATTGCCTAATTACATGCAAATTTCATAAAATGAATGAGTTTTAAGTACTTGTCAATCTGTCATCCTAGGAACCACTGAAACATTTTGACTGCTGGATAAATAATCAGCAATAATCACACTATGCAAATTTGATATTTTCTGTACAATTATCTGAAACCATAAATAACTGGACACAAAGACATTTGGCATTCTTTCAAAAAGACTTGACCTAAAGGTTTTTTCCCCCTTAGAACATGCATGCTTGTGGAATTTTTAAAATTCTGACTGAGTAAATGTGACCACTGGAAAAATTATGAGCACTTAACATGCTAATATTTTAGTTGGGCTTTTTTCCTCCTACCAATGAAACCCCCAAAGAAAGGTCCTTATTTTATTTTTAATTTTAACTGTTAATAACATTCACTACACTATTTCTGAAATCTTGGGCCTTTCCGCACTACACTGTTATAGTGCTATTATTCCACTTTCAACATTGTGGAATTCTGGGGTTTGCAGTTTTCCGGGGTCAAAGAGCTCTCCGGCTGAGAATTCTAAATGCTTCTCCCTGAACAGCAAATCCCAACATTCCATAGGAGGTTGAAAGTGGGATAGCAGCATTATAACAATGTAGTGAAGAAAGGCCCCTTGTTTCTTTTTATTTTCATTTTTCTGAACATTGCATTTAACCCATTTCTCCTATTTTAACAACATTAAAGAAAGTAATACAGTTGTCCTTCCACAGTTGCTGGTTTGACTTTGACAGATTTGGTTATTGTGAGTTTCTCCAATGCCTGCCCTCCTATCTCAGGCACTTCTTTTCTGGGGCAAAACCTTCCCTCTTGGCACCTCTGATCAGGCTGTACAGCCCTTTAAGAACCCACCCCTGGTCCTCCTCCTCCTGCTCTGGCTGCTCCCTGGCCAGCTAAGGATGGCTAACAGCCTGCTTTCTTAGCACTGCAAACCCTTTTCTGATGTCCCTCACAGGAAGGAGATAGGTGATAGAGAGGAAATATAGGGCTACCATGTTGACTCACTCCTTTTAATCTCCTTTCCCTGACCTGGTTTGGACCCTGGGTGCCTGCTCTCCTCACTATGCCTCAGCCCCTTCCCACAAACATATTTGTGTGTGTGGGGTCCCACTTTTTTCCATTTTTGCTGAAAAGTCCCTAACCCTTGTGAATGTGGAGGGCCAATTGTAGTAATGATACTAGGTCATTCATATGAATTTGTCGTTCCTCCTCCTCCTCCTCTTTGCTACAAGAAAGTTCAGCAGTAAGATCAACTTCTACTTATGTCTGACAATGTGGGTTGCTCCAAAACTATTTTGAGAACTATGGATTGAAGCCCCAAATATTCCTCTTAAGTACCTATTTGAACTCCTCTCCAGTTTTTTTTTCTTAAACTTGCAATGAAAATATCTCACCAATGGAGTAGAATGCTTCAGAGAGTAGTGAATTTTCCTTCTTTGGAACTCTTTAAACAGATGTTGGATGGACAACTTCCAGGAATGCTTTATTTGTGTAGTGCTGCATGGTAGTGGGTTGGACTAGATGGCTGTTGGAGTCCCTTCCAGCTCTATGATTCTACTTGACATGTGTGACTATAGCCACACTTATGTCTTGACCTGAAAGGTTGTATTCTTCAGTGTAGGGTTCCAACCTGAAGTCCTAAAGCTGGAAGACTAGAGCTGAAATGCAGAAGATATTACTTTGTTAATCAGGCAAGTGCAAGAAGATAAAGTTATTTCTATTTACAGATCCGGCTTACCTGCCAATTACAGGATCACTAATATATCTATTCCACGGATAAACAAATCTGTCACCTCAACATTCTTCCAAATTCAGATTTTTTAAAAATTAATCTCAAGGTCTTTTTATCCTAGTTATGATAAAACTTGTGAAGTTTGCCCAAGATCTACGGTCCTGTTCACTCACTGATAAAGCCTATGATCCTATACGGAAGATGAAGAACAAGCCTGACCATCACTGCATATATGAAACTTGAAGAAAATTCTTAGGTGTCTGTAATGAATTTATAGCATAGTATCTTGTACCTGTTAGAGGGCAGCCCTGTGTAAACCCATACTCTGACACAAATACAGGTCACTAGCTTCACCAGGGGGCTGACTAGGTTAGAGTCCCAGAGTATGATAACTAATTTGTCAATTTTAGTTTCTCTTGCTTTTTTTTTTCTTTTTAGATCTCAAATTCTTTCTGTCCTGTTTTTATAGCAATTCATGAATTTTGATCAGTTTGTATAAAAATGACATTCTCTCCCATCTTCAGTAGCCAAATTCAACAGGTATGACTGTTTTCAACAAGGATAGAGGCATATTGTATTTCATTGCCATATAATTGTTAAAGGTGATGCAACTGGATGGTATCTACAGGGATGAGCTTAGTTCAGGAGCATAAACATGGCTCAATACACAAACACTCAAAGTCAGTTGGACATCCCCTTACACTATCTTTTAAGAACCACAGTTGAGGCCTTTTCCACATGGAGTTTTTGAAATGGTGCAGTCCATCCTCCAAGGAGGAGGTCTGCACCTCGGACTGGACTGGGTCGGACCTATTTAAGGTAGATCCGTATCTCAGTCCGGTCCAGAACGACCCCAAGTGGTACTCCAGTGTACTTTTGAAAGACCTGTTTTTTTGGTCTTTCAAAAGCATGTAGCGCGCTATTGCGTGCCTGCCTCCTTATGCAGATTCACAGGCTCGCATCTACCTGGGGGTGGGCTTTAGGCTGGCAAGCTTCTGCAGTTGGTCGAGGCCCTCAACCAACCAGAAGCCGCCATTTGGGATGCCGGAGCAGTGTGTATTGATGAGCACGCACTGCTCTGGAGCGCCATGGACCGAACTGGGGAACCGAAAGGTCTGGTGAGTAGTGGCGCAGAGTGATTCCTTCGCCCGGTACGGAAAAGGCCTGAGTTAACCAAGAATTATGCCAGTATAGTTCCCTAGAAGATTCCAGCTAGCATGAAAAAGTTTCCTATTTCATGGGTCCAGTACTTCTGATTCTAGCTTTTGTGATATGGTGAGGAGGGGATGAGATTCAACATAGTATAGTAGTTTGAGCACTGGATTACAACCCTGGAAACCAGGGTTTGATTCCCCATTCAGCCATGGAAATCTACTGGGTGATCTTGGGCATGTCACAACAACAATAGCATAAGGAATATAGCATCCTACACATTATAAATCTCAGATCTCACCAAATGCATATAGATAAAACATTGACCTCCTGACAACAATGGAAAAATATCACAGAGTGCTGAATTCACCATCTAACATAAAGGTAAAAGGATAGTTGCTTCATAGTTCAATAATGTTTTAATATCATGATTTAGATGTGCTTTGAAATTATAACTTTTTCCCTATCTTTGTCTACACTGTCCTTCTTGGGAACTACCTTGAATCCCACTTCTAGGAAAAACGTGGGAAATAAGTCAAATATATATATAAGTAGGATAACAGCCCCAATATTACTTTTCCTTCTCCTCTTTTTTTTCTTTTTGCAAAACATCTCCTTAATCCACCAAAGCCCACCATATTTGTTTGTGTCTATAACACACTTAATAATCAAGTAGTCATTCTACAAACACATGCTAAATTTTGTTTATATACAGAAGCTTTTTGTTGCCTTCTCACCTAGGAAGGAAAGCATGTCCATGTTGTGTGGAGTTAATTGGATCATTCCCCCCCCTACTAATTCAGAGGTATCCTATATAAGCAGATTTGCTATAGATATACACTGAAACTATCCCGTTTCATAAGGATTCTTGGCAAACTCAACAAATGTTGAATGAGCCAGAAATAGTGCCTGAAGGTAATGTCCTTGGCCAAACTCCATGTACAGCTACATGTGAGGAAGGGCTAACCCAAGACATTCCTATGTTCCTAGTGTCACTGAACTAATTCTAGCACAATCTAGCAGGAATATGGAAGAAATTCCATAAGGTATTTCCTTTTGTCCCTTTTTGTTGTCTCTGTTGTTAGAAGCACAAAGTGAGAAATATATTGGAAAGGTTGATGGTAAAGAAGACAGATTACTAAATGCTCCTCTTTCTGGTCTTTTTCTTCAAACCTACTGCTTTCCCCACATCCAGTTCTAGTATCTGCTGTTTCCAGTTGGTGGATTTAAAGAAAAAAATGGAAAAATATATGAAATTTATGTGGACAAGAATTTATTTTACAATACACGCACAATTTTGTGAGCACTTTTCCCCAAATGGTTTATATTATTTCAATTTATCTAACCATTGATTAAATTGTGTTTGTATCCATTGTTGAAATGTGTCCATGTTGCTATGCAGAACTTTTGAATATGCAAGTTTTATTTTATAAATCTTTAAATGTGTAGATTTCCCGATGTGAAGATCCATATCTATTTCCAGGTGATGCAGACTGGAATCCCAGAAAACAACCACCACCAAAACTCATGTCTCTTTCTCTATGGATTGCTCACACATCCTCACAGATTACTTATTAATAGTCCAACATGGTGGACTATTTCCAATGGGACATCTTTCCAGTGGGAACTGATGGGGGCAAACTGCAATGATTTTGTAAAATTGGGGTAAGGTCTACATTTAAAAAAAGGAACTTGCAGAAAAAGTTACATGAACACACAGCATGGTCAGATAGAGCACTTTTTATACTGGAATAGACAAAGATGAAACACCTAAAATGAGTGGAGTCTTTCTCTAGCAATGTGATACAGGACAGCAGGGTTGCACTCTTGTAATGCTCTTTGCCTTTGCTCTGGTTCTCCTTTCACAGTCATCAATAAAGCAAATATTTTGTTTTTAAATCATTATGTGTCCAATACTTGGTTCTTCATTTAAAGGATACCACTGCACATGGAACTTTTCATTGCTCAGAAAATCAGGGAGTGGTTAACACAAATATGTTATTTCTTTGTCTGAATCAACCCTTTAGTATATTATGTTGAATCTGTTTTTGCCTTTTGCATGGAGAAAAAAATATATATTCAGGGTTGTTAAAACATCTGACATATGAACTAATAAAGTGGGTACTTCATAATACAATCATTGCCATTTTAATTGTACCATGGCATTCAAGAATTTAGTAACCCAGGATTGACAAAGGACATGCTCACATGAGTACAAAACCAGAATGACATATGGATTTAATATTGAAAACCTATACGAATTCACCTGGCCTAGGAACACACATGTCAAAACTGTTTTATTGAATAACAGAAATATTAATCTTAACATGGCAGTAACAAATTGCAGTGTTAGAATTTTCTCTTTGAGTGACAAATTAATGATCTACTGGGCAAAACCTGAAAGAAAATCTTTCACTGCTTTATGCATTGAGTCCCCCGCCCCTCTGAAGTTAAACAATACAAGAGCCCTCCTTGTGGCTTCTCATGTGCTCGTCTCAGCTATCTGCATGAATCTGTGGTAGTTATGCATCAGAAAAGCTGACTGACCCATAGGGTGAATATTATTCCATAGCAGTTGTGTCCTTGAAATGTCTTCACTATTGCATTCTTTTCCCCCTCTGAATTATGCTGAAACCAATGTAAGCATTACGGTGCAGCTCTAGCAATCTTGCCCCTACACTTGATAACAGGAAAATATTATATAGAGACTTAACTGTTATTGTTGCTATTAGTATTATTACTATTCATATTATTAGTATTATTATTGTTTTCACTCACAGAATGTGACAAATATCTCTGCAAGAAAAGCTATTTAATTAGTTAGTGACATAAAAAAAAATTGCTTTGAAAGAGATGGGAAGAAGCATTGCTTTCAGATAGGGATGGAGGACCTCCAGTCCATTGGCAGATGAAAAAACTCTCTAAATTCTAAACTAAAAAATTCTCACATGCAGGCTCAGCACTAGCGTAGTGAGAAGATCTTATCTTCTGTGTCACCGGTGAAAGAGGTTCTTGCTCTCAGATGCTGGGATAATTTACTGTTGAGCAAAGACATTGTATCTTAGCACTGGGAAAGGAAAATCCTGCTGGTAGTTCTACATGAGTCAGCACTGTGGTACAATTATAAAGAATAAAGGAATTCTCCCCTCCTTTCTCTGTGTATGGATGCGTACTTGTCTGTGTTAACAAATTGTGTGGCTGGCATTTGGCACTACCCTCCTTTTTTTGCCAAACCTGTGCATTTGGCATGTGATCTCTTAGAGGTATCCTTGATTGCCTTTGGGTGAAAAAAGAAAAAAAGATTCATTTTCCCCTGCTTTCAGGAAATAAAACAGCTACACTGTCTTATTTAATGCCATCAGCTCTCTACTACACAATATAGGACTGTGGCTCCTGGTATTATAATTCCAGTGGCTATATTCTAGAATCTTGGGGTTGGTGGTTCAGCGAGGCCTAATAGCTCTCTGGCAGAGAATTCTAAATTCTGTACTGCAAATCTCAGGATTCCAAAGGATGGAATGATGGAAGTTAAAGTGAAATCATAATGCTGTAATTATGTAGTGTGAAAGGGCCCTGTATTGTACAATGAGGGGCTTTCTAAACTGTTCTAAATAAACACGTTTTTTCACAATATAGCTCCTTGGATTTTGTTGGTTGTTTTCAACGCTATTTCCACTAGTTTTTTTCTTTTTTTGTGGAGGTGGAGTTTTTAGCAAATTCTTGGATCTGCCCCAGGGCTCTTCCAAAGGTTAGTTAAAGTAGAACATTCTGGTGATTCTATGCTTTCAAGGGCAAATTTTCTCCTCTCTCCCTCCTCCACTCCATTTTTATTATTTATAGGCTGGCATCCTTTTGGTTACTCTCAACTAGAGTAGACTCATTCAATCAGTTATTTAATAGTGAATCAATACATAGGTAAATCCCAATGATTTGATGGGTCTTCTCTAGTGAAGATTAACAACAGATTTAGACCATTGTGTTACAGCTGTGGTTCCCAAACTTTGGCCTTCCAAGTCTTTTGGATTTCAGCTTCCAGAACTCCTGACTGCTGGCCAAGCTGGTTGAGCCTTCTGGGAGCTGAAGTCAAGAACACCAGGAAGACCAAAGTTTGGCAACCATTGTGTTACCGCGCAAAAGTTTTCACTGATGCACTATAGCACCATTTAAAAAAAAGAGAGAGACGAGGAGGAGGAGTAAGAAGACTTTTTTGTTCTAGTATGTCTTGGAATTAAAAAGAAACCTACTTGAAGACTGGAATAAAGTGTTGCAGGTAAGAACTTTCAGAAAAGAGTTGGCAAAACAGAATTGTCTTTTGGTGGTCGTCAGAGAGAGCGAGAGAGAGAAGGGGGAGGGAGAGGGAATTACAACAACAAAAGCCCCAACTTACAGCAATCATTTAGGGGTTTACTAGTTGTAGAGACAATGACACAGCTTGGTTGTGTTTTTTCCTAATGGTCTCTCTCTCTTTTTCTCCCATCTCTGTGCCCACTATGTGCCATTGCACATTGTGACAGCAAACAGCAACCACTGGCATCCTGGCCACCACGTTTCAGCTTCCACACCCCCTCCAGACCTAGCATTGTTCCGGGAGTTTGAATGCTAGTGGGCACAAAAATTGGTGTGGAACATTTGTAAGATAGTTCCACACAATTACTTTCTTTTTCTAGAAAAGGTTGGGGGTAGAGGGAAATCTGTCTATTTGACCTCAGAGAAATGTCAGTTCACTTGGAACAGGAAGTGCATGTATGAAAAGAGATTTCCAGAGGCAAACTCCATTTTCTACACAACTTTTTATAAAGAAAAGGACTTCATTTATGCTCTTTCACTCCCTGTCTTTTTAAAATTGCTAGTTTATAAGCATTTCCTTCAAAACCAGATTTCGTCCACAGTGTATTTGTGTGTACAAGAGGAGGCACTGGACACCCACACATACACACAAACAGAGATAAATGAGATCTGGGCTAGAAAAAGTCAAACACTCAAACCACGTAGACGCCTATTATTCATATAGCCCTAGAATGCAGGAAAACAAAAACAGAACATTTTTTTCCCTCTAAATTGTCAAAGGTTAGCCCCAAGCCATTTTTTATTATTAATTCACAATCTCATAAAAATAGGGCTTTATAAATGAAAACATTGACAGACCCTTAGCTATAGCCACACAACGGGGAATAGCTATAAACAACATTTTTATTCCTCAAGCATACCTTACCCTTGAAAGTTTACACTAATTACCTGTAGTTTTGTTAATGTTTTGAGCTGCCCTTCATCTTTCTCAGCCAGACATACCATTCAGCTTCTCCAATAGATATATGCAACAGCTTCTGTTCACACCTGACATCAATTTCCTTTGATGTTCACAGTCTAAATGAGAATGCTACAGCAAGCTGTATTTGTGAAGTATACAGGATGCCTTTAAAATGATGGCAGGTATTTTCCTCATTAAAGCAGCCATAACAGATAGTTAGATATGATGCTGTCCCTCACCTTCCTGCTAATTAATGAGTATGATTGCAACCCAAATAAGATCAGGCAATTAAATGTGATAACATTTCAGAAGCGAAGAAAATATACAACAATCTTTAGAATGGCTTCCTGTAGATAAATAAAGTTGATCTTAGCAAAATTAACATATAATTGTACTATTCTATCAGAAACTGCATGAACTAAAGAATGTAATAATTTAGCTTTTAATTGAAACAAGAGCTAGTCTAATGGCTGAAAGAAGAAGCAACTCCACATCTGTTTTATAGTCTCCATTCTGATAGTATCATGAAAATGTGGGCTCATCAAAGCCCATTTGAGAATAAGCAATTCTATTACTGAAGAGCAAAACAAAAGCAAGCTAATCTTTCTTTCGCCACCTAAAGCAGTTTTTGAATGAAATACAAAAAACTGGGTCTGTGTTGTTTGTTCTGTACCTCATTTTTTTGGACTTAGAATTGCAACATATATACCCACAATATCAGGTTCAGAAGTGATTCTTCAGACTTCCACGTTTATTTACTTATTTCCTTCCTTCCTTCCTAGATGAATGTCATTTGCCGCCACTCGTTTTCACAGTTACTGTTATGGTATGGATCATGTGCAGGGAATTTTGGTACTCACAGATTTATATATTATACATTCACATATTTGGTGCTATTTAAAAAATGTGCCTTCAGCAATGGCACAGTTCAGTAGTCTTAATATCCGTATTTCAAAAAAAGAAAAGAAAAGAAAACTGGTCCTAGAATTCAGATGGAACCTCACTTTAAACTGTAACCTAACAGTTCAGATGGTGTTGTTGATTTCTCCTGTTGTTTCTTCTTCATGTCGTGTTGCCTTTTGCATGTGTGGTTTTTATGCATCCTTTCTAATACAGGGTTGCATTGCCTCTTTCAAGCCAAGCTATAAGCATCATTCATTTGCAGAATTAAAATTTCCTCTGTTATTTGGCCTTGGGTACATATGCAAATTGTGTGCTAGCTCTGTTCAGGAATAGGCTGAATCATGTGGCAAGTGGTTATATAGAAGCATATGATGGCACATCTGGAGTGCTTTCACAGCAATTACCCACTGTCGCATCTCTTTTTTGGCTTACAGATGAAATGTTAGGAAACAGGTCTTTTTTATTTTTTTTTTAAAAACTATATTGTGTTAAACAATGTTGATAAGGGTCAGAGGCCTACGTAGGAACTATATCAGGGAGGGTGAAAATATGGCCTACTAGGTATTGTTGGACTGCGGTGTCCATCATCTATCACCATTGGCTATTTTTGCTAGGGATGGTGGGATATCTGAAAGCCCACACATTCTCTATCAGTTTGGATAGAAAGGTTGGAATAAAAAGACATGGCACTGCATCACCAAATAGAATGGCCATGTGAAAAACAAGACAAGGTCCCTGTACCTTTAATAACTACAGAAGAATTTCATTTGTTGAAATTCTACCTTTTATGCAACTATGAAAAGTATAGGAGCCCTATTCTCTTTTTCTCCTGGAAATTATATCAAAGAGCTAGAAAACACTGTTGTTTCAAATCTACCATTAAAATTCTGTTCTGGCTATTTCCACAATGACCTCCCATCCCAGCATAAGAAGGGGAGAAAGATGGGACCGCGATGATGCTTCTGCATGATGTCATCACAGTCCCATCCTTTTCCTGTCCCCAGGCGGTAGGATCACGGATTAAATCACTGATGGGTTTTCCCTGTCAATGACACTCAATCATGCTATCATCTCATACTTACCTGTCCTGAAGAAGCCCTGGAAGCATGATGGCTGCACTTCCTACCCCAACGCTGCCTGGGAAAGTACCCGACTGCGTAGCAGAAGGAAGAGGCATGAATATTGTGCCCCCTTCTGCAGGGAGCCAGCCACTGTGGAGAGGAGCGCTCCCATTGCACTTCCCTCCTGACAGAGGCACTGCTGGGATCCCCACCAAATGACTTCACAAAAAGGTAGGGTGCGGAAAGGGCCTTAGCATTCAAGTCTCAAGCATTCAAGTGTTGGATTGTCACAAGACATTTCTAGCTGTCTTGTAACACTGCATATATTTTGGAGATTAAAATGTAGCTGAGGACATGTGATTAAATTTAAAAAACACTTTTGCCACTGCACAGTGACCTCCAAAGTGTGGATGGTCATTGTGAAATAGAAGACACCATTTAATAGTTTGGCTAATACCTCCATTCAGTTTTGCATTCATGACTGTGTAGAAGAATCACCTTGCAAAATAAGCCACTGTTTGTTATATTCCAGAACTTGAAAGGAGAACACACTCACAAATCATGTAATTGCTGATAGAAATATGTGGTGAATATCAAGCAGATCTGGAATTAAATGTAGAAATCAGATGCCATAAATAAATGCCAACCCTCACATTTAGCAAACATTCAAAAAGGAAACCACTTTTAAAAAAATATTGAGCCATAAATAATGACTTTGGCCATGAAATTTTAAGTGCAGCACAAACCTTTTCACTTCTCATTGAGGATGAAATCAAGGCCATTTCCGCACTACACAATTACAGTGCTATTATTTCACTTTCCATATCTTGTGGAACTCTGGGGTTTAATGTTTCCTGAAGCCAAAGAGCTCTCTGGCTGAAAATTGTAGATGCCCCTTCTTAGACTGCAAATCCCAGGATTCCACAGCATGCTGAAAGTGGAATAATAGCACTATAACAATGTAGTATGGGAATGGTCCAAGAATTGTCTTATATTTGAAATATCTTAACTTGCACGTTGGAGTTTATTGAGGAATAATTCACTGAATTTATGTTTATATTTTGCCTCAGCCTTTAATTCACTGCTGAAGGTATAAGAAGAATATACCTGCTGCAACCTCTCAAGCCTGTGAGATGTTAGCCATAATTGGTGATAAGGACCTGGTGTATCAGACAAGATCCTCATTAATGGCTTTACACTGGTCTGGAAACTGGTCTCAAGTGGAGCACTGCAGTTCAGCTTTATAAATTTAGAAATAACTCTGATGAGGGTATGTAAGGGATGTTTCCTAAATCTGCATATGGCACAAAGTTAGAAAGAATAGCCAACACTGAAGAAAGCAGATGATATCAACATGCAGATTAACCCTTGCAGGATCAGCCACTGGGCTGGAACTAACAAGATGTTTGTTACCCTGTATGTTGGGGGTCCCGGGAGGGGTGCCCAAATTGCCAAATAAAAACACAAGATGGGGGAAATTAGACTCGAGCACTCTCTCTCAAGCTAACGAGAGGCAGGGTAACTTTAGCTAGGATCTTTAACCCTATGTCTACAGTGTCAGGTTGGAAGAATAGCCAGGCAAGTTTAAAAGTAACGAAAATGATAGTTTTATTAAAGGACAAACAATGAATAAGACAACACATGCGCACAGCTAACTGAGGAATTGAAAT
This sequence comes from Ctenosaura bakeri, assembly GCA_948474755.1. Taxonomy (NCBI): domain Eukaryota; kingdom Metazoa; phylum Chordata; class Lepidosauria; order Squamata; family Iguanidae; genus Ctenosaura; species Ctenosaura bakeri. The sequence continues at coordinate 141,656 of CAOLHI010001704.1, read as the reverse complement.
GGAGAGTTTCCGGGGGAATGGGTAATACGACACCTGGTCTCGTAGTCCTGGAGGGAAGTTGGGGGTTGCAGGGAAGAAAGCTCAGCATGGTTTGCTGAGGGGACAACTTCACTGGACAGAACAGCAGCAAGGCTGGACAGAAGTCCAGGGTGATCTGAGCAAATAATCCGAGGAGTGCTCGGAATCAGGGGTTTTTTATAGGGTGGATTTTACCTACAGGCCATGGCATGCTTGGTGAGAACAAAAGGGAATTTGTAGCTGGACAAAGGCGTTGGAAAAGGTCAGGTTTTACATGATGAGCTTAGCGCTGGATGACAATAGTATGGCCAGTATGCAAATGGCTCAACAGAAAGGACTGGCTTGGCCTCTTGGCGGAGTGTCTTTGTGTAGATTCGCACTGAGCAAGGCATGTTTGCAAGAAGGTTTTTCCCTAAAGCATCGGAGAGGCTTAAGTTGCCTGCCTGAATGAGGTTTGGAATGTATAACCATTAACGGCTGCGCCTAATACGTGCTTGTCCGGTGGACCTCTGCAAACACGTGGAGCGGGGTGGCAGAGAAAGGTCAAGTAAAGGCTAAATTATTTGATATCAAGAGATATCTAGTGCTCTCACCAGATATATCATAACCGTGGTAACATGTTATCCAGGGAGTGTAGCTATGGAGGAACAAGGACAGAATGAGGGCATTCTTTCCCAATAAGAATTTTACCCCTCTGGACATTTTCATTCAATCTCCAAACTTCTAGCACTGCAAGAATTTAAAACTTTAGTTCAGCATTTAGAAACAGCCATTTCTGCACTTCTTCTTCTTCTTCTTCTTCTTCTTCTTCTTCTTCTTCTTCTTCTTCTTCTTCTTCTTCTTCTTCTTCTTATTTATATCCCGCCTCTCCCCATGGATCGAGGCAGTACTACAACAATACATTAAATACATTAAAAGCATTAAAACATAACGAATCCTCTCCACCCATCAACCCATCTAAAACCAACCCCCTAAAACACATTAACTACATTAAAAAACAGGAGGACAGTTGGTGGGAGGCAGTGGAGTACTAGTCTGGGAAGGCCTGTTGGAAGAGAACAGTCTTGACTGCTTTTTTAAAGCAGTCAAGACTGGTAATATGCCGGGTCTCCTCCGGCAGGCCATTCCGTAACTTGGGAGCGATAGAAGAGAAGGTCCTCTGGGTAACCGCAGTCAACCTAGTTCTGACTGGCTGCAGTAAATTCCTCCCAGAGGACCTTAGTGTGCGGGGCGGATTATACGGGAGAAGGCGATCCTGCAGGTAGGCTGGCCCCAAGCCATAAAGGGCTTTAAAGGTAAGAACCAACACCTTGTACTGTGCCCGGAAATAGGCAGCCAATGTAAAGACTTCAGAATTGGTGTTATGTGGTCAGTTTTAGGTCTACCGGTGACCAACCTGGCTGCCATATTCTGAACTAATTGAGGTTTCCGGACTAAGCACATGGGTAGCCCTATGTAGAGCGCATTGCAGAAGTCAAGCCGTGAAGTTACCAGCACATGCACCACTGTTTTTAGGTGTTCCAGCTCCAGGAAGGGGCACAAGCTGGCGTATCAGCCAGAGCTGATAGTAGGCACTCCTGGCTGCCGCATCAATTTGAGCTGTCATCCGAAGTGGCGAGTCCAGGAGCACCCCCAAGCTGCGGACACAGTCTTTCAGGGGAAGTGTAACCCCATCTAGAACAGGTTGACAGACCTCCATACCTGGGCTAGGGCCCTTAACAGCAAGTACCTCCATCTTATCTGGATTCAGCTTCAGTCTGTTTTTCCTCCTCCAGTCCATTACTGCTTTTAGGCAGTCATTTAGAGGCAAGATGCCACCCTTAGTTGATGCTATTATCCAAGGCATGGAGAAATATATCTGGGTGTCATCAGCATACTGATAGCACCTTGTTCCATGCCTCCTGATGATCTCTCCCAGCAGTTTTCATGTAGATGTTAAATAGCATTGGGGACACTACACTGTTATAGTGCCATTATTCTACTTTCAACATCCTATATAATCCTGGGTTTTGCAGTTTAGGGAAGGGCATTTGGAATTCTCAGCCAGAGAGCTCTTTGGCTTCAGCAAACTACAAACCCCAGAATTTCACAGGATGTTGAAAGTGGAATAATAGCACTATAACAGTGTACTGTGGAAATGGCCAGAGTTTAGGCATCCAGAGGAAAGGGGCAGGCAACATTACCAAGGGACTGTGAACACAGAAAGTATGAGTTTTAGGTATGAATGATTTTCAGTGTTTAATTTTATGCCATGCTAGATATATGGGGACTGAAGTAAAATTTAATTGGGGCACAGAAGTCTTATTTGTCAGGGCAAAGTCCTCATTTTGCTCCTCCTCCCTAGCAGGACATCCTGCTAGGGAGGAGGAGGACATCCAGCCACGATCCATGTAACATCCTGTACTTATGTTCTCAAAGTCAAAGACCAAAATGGGTGGACTTGGCAAGTGTCCATGTAAAAAGGATACAGGTGTCTTAGTGAAAAAGCAGTACATGAGCCAATAGTGTGATGCAGTTGCTAAAAAGGTTAACATAATCCGAGACAACCTGAGGCTGAATACAATCTGAGACAAAATGCCCAAACCAAAAGAGGCAATGGTATGATTCTGTGCTGTTCTGCTGAGCTCATATCTCTGTCCAGTTCAGTTAAACTGGATAAACTGGAGTGTCTACAGAGAAGAGAGACCAGGATAGTGATGGGACCAGGAATACCTTAAATAGCTTGATACGTTTAGCTTGGTGGAAAGCAGATTAAGTGATATAACAGTTCTCAAATATCTGAAGACTGTCGTGACGGGGAAAAAATAGACTTCTTTTTCACTCCAGAGGACAGAACTTGGGAAATGAAGGGATTATTTGGTTCCCTTCCCACCCATCCCACCCCCTGATAAGGACTCACCAAAACTGGCACTTTTTTTAATAAATAGGATGAAAAGAACAACTGGGGAGAATGTCATCCAGCCCTAGGGAAGACTATCAATAGATGGAAATAGCAGAGAAGCATTTTTTAAAAAGTTGAATGTTAGAAGATTCTTTCTGATGGTGAATATTGTTCAGTGGTGGAACAGACAGCCTTAGGAAGTGATGGGCTCTCCTTAACTGGAAACATTTAAGCAGAGGCAAAACAGGTATCTGTCACGAATGCTGCAGTTTCATCCTGCATTGCAGATCCTGCTGTAAGCAACAAATTTTCTCTAGGAGAGATGACAGCTAAGGCACCTCCCAAGCCTATGATTCCATGATATTTCTATTTTGGAATAAATGTGAGGAAATGAAACGTGTAGTATACAAAGATAAGTTTGGAAAAAACACTTTGAAAACTTGTATAACAGAGAGGGGGGAGGAAGTGAGGAAGGAGGGGAAAGAATGGGTCAAACGCCAAAAGATTTATTTCAGTTTGTGATTTTGTGACTTCACTTATGCAAATTTTTTTCTTTTGTGCAAGAAATTTCTTTGGTGCAAAGCACAACATTTTTGTGCATGAATGTATTTTGCACAAATTACACTGTTTTCTGGGGAAAATGTGAGTGGGAGATGTTACAAAAATAAGTCTTTTTAAAAAACATTTTTTCCCCCAAGAGGTCTCAAGGTACCCCCCCCCAAAAAAAATCATTGACAAACATACAAAAATCTCACAATTTCTCCTAGCAGGGAGCAAACTTTTGAAATTTTTCACTCTTGCCTGCAACTCAGGGGCAGGTGACAGCATAAAGAACTAGGGGTCAACCGTCTCACAGGCTTCAGTCCCTTGACAGTACTCCTAAATATCTCTATCTTCATCTGATCCTTCCTGAAATGACAACCAAAATTGACATTGCACCACTTCTTGTCACCATTTTGAGAAGGACTCCAATGAAATGCGTTTAGAGTTCTGAGAGACTCTAGGGGGCTTTCTATGTGGGACAGAGGTGTTCTTGCATGTTTTGGAGGCTCTCTCTATGGTTTTGGGGGAGCACAGCTGGAACTTCTGCCATTTTTTAAAATGGTGGGGTTGTCGGATTTGGGGCTTTAGGGGTGGCAGGGTGGCAGGGTTGTGCCCAGGGTCCATGTAGCCTGCAAGCCTCACTTTGCTGTCCCCTGGAGTGATGATTTATATTGCTACATCTGGATGGAGTGCAATTCAAATCTCATCATCCCTATTCTGCCTTGAATGATGGGAGGTGAACATGGAAGCCATTAGGTCAAAGAAGACTAGATTACCTTTTTAGGCAGTCATAAACCTGGCATTTCTTTTTCTAAAAGCAAATAATAAGACCTGCTATAAAACAAGAAAAGTTCAATGTGTGTTGGGGAGATGGTTATGCTTGCTTTTCATTTAGAGGAGCAACCTCATATGCCACAAGCAAGCACTATTATAAGATGCCCCTTCTATTGAGGCTGTTGGCAGTAGAGGTTCCCCAGAATTTTGAGTTTCCTTTGCACAAGTATGCTGAATGCCATCCAGTTGTATGTTCACTTCCATCTACATCTGAAAAGGTTGTTTTGGTTCTGAATTGGTATCTGTGACAAGTAATGGATTGCATGAGGGCAAACAAATTGAAGCTTATTTCAGATAAAACACAGGTATTCCTAGCCAGTCAAAAGGCAGATTATGGGATAGGGATTTGGCCCACTGCTGGATGGGGTTACACTTCCCCTAAAGATGGAGGTCTTCAGTTTCTACAGTGGCCAGGAGAGCATTTGCAATGTAATGGATAGCATGTGAGCTATACCTGTATCTGAGAAGGTGGGATCCAACTATGGTGAAACATGACTTAACATGTCATTTGAATTGCTATAATGTGTTCTGTTTGGAAACTTCATCTGAAACAAGGTACTGCAGCCATATTATTAACCAGCACTGGTTTCAGAAAGCACACTATATCCTAATTACAACAACTTCACTGGCTGCCCCTCTAACTGCAGATGGAACTCAAAGTGCTGGTTTTGACCTATAAAAATCTATTCAGTTTCTGTCCTTGCAATCTGAAGGACTGTATTATCCCATATAAGCCTCGGAGTCTTTGGGGGGTTGTCCCTTTCTCAGCCCTTAGTCCTCATAGGCATGTCAGTTTTTATATAGTTAGATATAGATATAGATATAGATATATAGTGTATGATTGTATAGTTTTTGGTTTCTGTGCTTCACTACTCTTGTAGGTCCCCTTGGAGTTGTCCTCATCTTGTGAATACCTTTTGTGATGGTTGTACTCACTTCTCCAAATGGAGCTTCATCCAAAGATCTAGCCAGAATGGGCTTATTATTTCTTAAGTCTTGGAAGATGCTTCTGCCAGAGTGCCATTGTGTTTTGTGCCATATACCACATCTCTAGTGTGTGTGTGTGTTTAAAAGTTTGAAGCTTGCAGTGACACTGGAAACTGATTAGCTGATTAATTTTCCTTAGCACATATCTAGCATCGAAAAGCATAGCATGCCTCAAGCAGTGTAAATGTCCCAATTAGATGCATGGCTGATTTTGATTTGGTTCATTATTTATTCACTCTGCTGACTGCTATAGGGCTTGCTGTCTGATTGAGTCTTTGGACACAAGTCCACCCCAGTTGTGATTGTGGCTAACACTAGGCATACTCAAAGCTTTATTTGTTATGCCTAGGCATCTTCTAGTCCTCTGTCAGTAACTTTATGAGTCTGTGTATCCAGACAGATTTTTTTTATTTGCTTTCTAAGCTGAACTCCCTCTGAGTCAGTTTGCTGGAATGGGCAAGGAAGGCTGTCAGAAAGCCTTTTATTATTTAAATGAATAAACCTTACCTTAAAACAAAAGAACTTTATTTCATAATGAACATTATGCCCATATGCACCAACCCTGCCTAAGGCAAAGTTACAAATGACACCATCTCTCCACCCTGTACCAATGGGCATAGTACCCAAACTAAAGAAAGCTATTCTGGCCCATGGCAGAAAATTCCACAACTACACATCCATGTAATTTACAGAGAAAAAATATAAGACAGATTAAATAATTATTTGCTGACCTTGTGTTGTATCCAAACTCTGCTGCTTGAAGTGGCTACTTCATTCACTCTAGTGATAAGACTGGCTCTGATAATACTTCTTTTTTCAAAGTGTCCTTCTTTTATAAACATGCTATAGTGCTGAAATGTCTGCCTGCCTGCCAGCCTGCCAGCCAGCCTGCCTGCCTGCCTGCCTGCCTGCCCATCCGCCTATCTATCTATCTATCTATCTATCTATCTATCTATCTATCTATCTAATCCATCCATCCACATGCAGATACCACCTAATCTTACAAGGTTGTTTTAAGGATGACTAAGATAATATATGCAAATTTTTAAGATATTCAAAAGTACTTTATAAATGCTACTTATTTTATTATATTCTGTGCTGGTTGACCTTGTACTTTGTTTTCTTCCAGAAGCTAGAATTGTCTGGCATGATTTTCTCTACCCTTGACTTTGATCCTTTAAAAAAATTTCCTTCTGTGAAAAAGACCCTAGGCTAAACTATAGTTTTGACTTTATTTCATCTTCTGCTGGTGATGCATATGGCTGATCATCAGCTTTAGGGTAATGAGTCTCATACAGCAATTGCAAGGGCTCACTGCAAACAACTCCCTTAAAGTCTCTGCACTCCATTCTTTTTGCTCAGAAATAAGGATGAATAAACACACTACAAAATAACAAGCATGACAAGTACAAATCATTCAGAGCAGAAACACCCTTTCCAGATGCCTTTGCAGCAGGATGTGGCCTTCAGTTCCATTGACTGAGTCAGTTGCCTTCCTTATCTTTACTGAAGTGAAAAGTGAGAGGAATTCTATGTCATAACTGTATTTAAAAGGTAAAATTTCCATTGTAGGTCTTTGCTTCTGCTAATACGAACTTTCTTAGTGGGTTTGTGTTGTATTGGCTAAGGATTTCATTCAAAACTATGGTTGCACAAAACTAAAATTCTGTGGTTTGTAGCTTCAGTCTGCTCTGAATTTCTGTGAATCTTCTCATTATACTACATGGCAATGTCAGGATGAAACAATTTGTGCAGTCCATACTCAGGCCTTTGAGGAAAACAGTGCTGACTCAGAAACCATTTTTCATTCTCAGTCACTGTTATCTACTGTTTGAAAACTTGATGAATATCAAAATGAATTTCAACACAATACCCGGGAGCCACATAAAGATGAAGATTGACTGATATGACTGACAGATAGTGGATATCCATTAGAAAGACTACACACATGCTAAACTTAAACTAGGAGAAGCTATACAATGTCTCTCACTAAGCTATTTTTCCAAGGTCTCAGTGAGCACATTAGCAGAAAAGGAAAAATACTTTTCCAGTGGAAAATATTGGCTACCATGGTCATTCATCACATTGCATCATGTCCAATCCAATCACATGCCAGGACAATAATAAAGGGAGAAGCAGAGGAGTGCCACAAAACTATTCTCTGTGGGAAGCCATCATCCTAAGTTGCCAGTTGCTAAATTTATTTCTCAGATTTCAGATCAGGTTTGTACTGAGATCTTGTCTGCATAAGAATTTTTCCATAGGGCTTACCCTTGAAGTTGTGTTAATATGATATATCATAACACTGCACTCCTTAGATAGTAGTCAAGAGCAAACTTAGGAAACATGGGGCTCTAGATGTTGTTGGACAGCAATCATCAGCATCACTAGAGAGCTTAGTCAATAGTGATGATTGGCTCTAGAGTGTTCTGTAAAGAGTGATGTGGGCATTCATTTTAGATGGTGATCATCATTTATTTGTATAGCGCCATCACCTTACATGGCACTTTCTAAGTAAAAGAATAACAAAATATTTCCCTGCTCTCAAGCTTACATTCCAGTTCAGCTATAACACAAAAGGAAAAGGGAATGTCAGTGTGGAAGGAGCTTAAGTCCAGCAAATATTGCTGCTTCTCTCTCTCTGATGCCAGGGCAGTGGCAGTTGGATGGAGGGTCTTTCATCTGCTTCTGGACCTCGGCATGATGGAGCTGTGTCTGCCTCCTCTCTTCCTCTGAGGCCAAAGCAATGGCATTTGGAATGGATGGAAGGCCTTTCATCTGGTTCTGGGCCTAGGCATGATAGGAATTAACTGGGCTGGAAGGCATGGTATTAAAATCCGCAGATAGAGTGAACCATGAAAAAAGAGGCCGTTTTGTTTATAAGGATAAGATGCTTATTTATAATGTGTATTCTGCTAGTTTAGTACATAAACAGACTCTGGCTACACCTAAAACCATCCAAATAGTCAATAAAATCAAATATTACAGTAAATTGCAATACAAGAACAGCAGGAAAAAGCTCAAAAGTTAGATTTGCCTGCTGTTTGGTCTCTCTCTCTCTCTTCTCTCTCTCTCTTTTAAATTTTTTTAAATTTTACTAAAAAATTCTATTTGCAATCAAAGAAAATAAATGCACTAGTTAAACCCCATTAGATCATTGTTAAAGCAGAAGACACGTGGCTGTGAAATGCAATAAATGACAAACAGTAGAGCTTAGAGTCTTAGACAGTTTGCCCATTCAGCCCCAAAGTGTTGCCCGTCAAATCCAGCTGAGTTTTGTTTTGAAGGCGTAGCAGCTACTAGGAAGTTGTCCAATCTGCTTTGTGGCATTTGGGCCTAAAAGGAAAGAGCAAGTCATTGTAGCTTCACTTTCGTCCCTTCCTTGCCACCACCTGTCCCCATTGTTTGGTGATAATAGGCCCAAAGAAACTGATCAGGAGAACAAGCAGATAATAACCATGGCTTCGGTTCCTCTTCCTTGTAGTATACTCATGTAGTTTGTGCCAAAATGGGGCTGGGTTTGGTTACCTGTGGGTTTATTACCAGCTTCTGATGCTGAGTCTAAAAAATCCTGTGTGATAATATTTAGGTCTACCAAAATGCAAAGCTGAAAGGGTCTTGGGACCAGTTTGGCCAATGGTGGGGGATTCTGCTATCTGAAGCTCAAAACAACTATAGGCCCTAAGACTAGGGACTGGAGCTCCCTAGAAGTACTTCACCAAAGTACAAATCTGAGGATTCCATAGGATGAAGCCATGGAGGTTAAAGTGTCACCTGTGACTATGCAGTGTAAACAAAGATACATAATAGGAAAAACATGTTTCCCTTAATCAACTGTCAGTGAGTTTCCAGACTAACATAGTTACTAACATACTTTTAATGGTGTGTGTGTGTTGATTGGCTTTAGAAGGCAGATCGATTTTCTAATAACCAACAGAATTTCCATTTTGTCCATACTGAACTTCACTTTATTCACCCATACTTCATCCAGATAAGCTCTCAGGTTTTGTTGTTGTTCATATAACTTTTAAAATACTTGCAAACTATTACTCTAATCTCTCTCAAGCTGGATTTTAAAAAAAAATTAAATGTACAATATGTTTGTGCTTGACAACACACTATTCTATTTCATACTGGGTAAAATGGAGAAATGGGTGAGACAATAGCATATTTATTCTAGATGCTACAACTTCCATCGATAACACAGGAGACAGGTGAATCCTATATTCCTGAAACCCATTTCTGCATCCTAAAAAGGTACCCAAAGGGGCTAGGAAACCTTCCACATTAGGATTTTAATACCACAAAGGCGGGGGGATGGGGAGGATTGAAACTCCCAGTTACACTGGTGAAATGTAGACATCCCACAGAAATACGAAATACTTCAAAATGTGATATTGTGGCCTTCAGCGTGTAGCAGAGATGCATTCTGTTGCAGCACAGCTGAATTCTTTTGCAGTAGACGCAGGAGTGACTTTCACATGGGAGAGTGACATTTAAACCCAGGAGAGACTGTATGACTCCTATTGTACTTGTGCAATAGAGGGGCATCCAAAAGGGTGCAAAAGATCACTCACTGATAGGTCAAAGGGTGGACACCACTCATTGGTCCTTAATGATGGGTCAATAAACTATTATTTTGCTGGGATGTCAGTTTTTGGATGGAGAGAGAGTTAGCTGGAATGGGTATAACTCTAGTCACAGCCCTGTCAGAGTCAGTCACAGAATGTTAAAGAGAGTCAGAGTCAAGAAGACTGTCAAAGAGAAGCTGAAGCCAAGCTGAGTTGAAAGAGGTCAGAGGTGACAAAAGATAGAGCGAGAGTGTCAGCAGAGACTGTCCAGAGGAGGACAGAAACAAAAAGAGGACAGGGGTATTAAAGTCGGGAGAAGCCGAGGAAGAAGAAAATGCAGGAAGAGAAACAGTCCTGCAGCCATTTTTCAGTGCTGTGTTTGTCAGCTGCAAGCAGTTGAGCTCAAGCAGCTGTGGAAACTTGTAAATTTCTTTCATTCTGAATCTTTCTCAGTTGAACCCTGACAATAAGCAGTACTTCACAAACCTGCAATTCAAACTAAGAAGTTAGTATAAGTGAAACAGGCTAACCTCATTAATTAGGGCACTAAACTGTCTTGAGAGGTAATTTCCAGTTTTTTAATTCACATCACAGCAAAAACTAAGCAAATACTGAACACTCAATCCCTATTTGGATTTTGTCTAAATTCCTAACCAGATATTTACCTGATGTTATAAATAAAAACTGTCCCCAGACATTTTATTTATGTATGAAACCCATGAGTATACTGGCCATGGAATCACCCTGGGTTACTTTAGGTGAGTCACACACTCTCAGTCCCAGAAAACTCAGGCCATTTCTGCACTAGCCTGTTATATTGCTATTATTCCACTTTCAACAACCTATGGAATCCTGGGATTTGCAGTTTAGGGAGTGACCTCCAGGATTCCATAGGATGTTGAAAGTGGAATGATAGCACTTTAACAGGCTAGTATGGAAATGGCCTCAGTGAGAGGTTCACTTTAGGATCATAAGTTGGAAACAACTTGAAGGAACACAAGAACAAGTGAAAAGCCTTTTGAATCTTACCTCCCTCACCTTTTTTTGGTAACCCAATAGGAATGTACTGTTTTGCATGATGGATCTATTTGTATATCTTGTCTCCCTCCTTCTTTTTTCATTCCCAGCAAAATTTTCTGGTAAGATCATCATTCCTCCCCCACTTTTTTCAAGATGCTGGGGTAGGCATGAGGCATAAAATAGACCACAAGGATCATATTAATTGACCTAAATACACTGAAATGTATTTAACATTGAATCTATCCCTGATATGTGTGTATATACAAGTAGAAAAAGTAAAGTGAGAAACAGCCCATCAGAGCGTTTAAAGTACATGGTCACATGGCTAAAAATTACATGACACTGAAGAGTAGAATCATAGAGTTGGAATAGACCACAAGGGTCATCAAGTCCAACCCCCTACCATGCAGGAATATACGTCAAAGCATTCTCCAAAGAAAGAGACTCCACCACACTCTGAGGCAGCACTCTTACTGTCAGGAAGTTCTTACTAATGTTTAGATGGGATCTTTTTTCCTGAAGTTTGAAGCCATTGTTCTGTGTCCTAGGGCCTTTCTGCACTACACTGTTTCAACAGCCCATGGAATCCTGGGGTTTGTAGTTTAGGGAGGGGCATTTAGAATTCTCAGCCAGAGAGCTCTTTGGCCTCAGTAAACTACAAACCCCAGAATTCCACAGGATGTTGAAAGTGGAATAATAGCAATACAACAATGCAGTGTGAAAATAGCCTTAGTGATTGTATTCAGGCTCATTCTCTAAGCTAAGAGTAGAGTGTGACAAATTTTTGACTTCTAACTAACAACTTCAAAGCTGTCCTCCTACTTCATTGAAAAAGCAAGCACAGTTTCATCTCTGCTTTTTCCACTTTAGACATTGCTGATCATTTCTAACTCTAAGAAAATAATAATGAGTTGGTTAATGTGTGCCAGCCAAAGCAGTAATTGAATTTGCCAAAGAGACAGGTGCTAACAAGTGTTTTGTTTTCCTTCCGAAAGTCTGGTTCGTGATCAGCAAATAACTGACCTTTGCTTTGAAGTTTCTGTTTATATTGTAAAATGTTAATATTATTGACTAATCAATTTGAGATGGGCTGCCAAGAGAAAATAGTAAACCTTTTATTTTGTAAAAAAAATCTACCAAATGCTTTGATATATATACATATACATACATACAGTCATGTGCTGCAATATATAGATATACATGCATAGGCCAAATGGTGATACTTGTTCTGGTCATGGCAACACCCATCTTAGTTATATCCTGTCGGGATTAATGTAACATGCTGTTTGTGGGTCTGTCTTTGAAGAGTGTTCAGAAACTTCAGCTGCTTTAAAGGGCTTCAGTTATATTGTTAAATGGGGTGGTTATAGGGATCATTGCTACAAATCCAGCAATCTCTTTTCCCAGAGGAGAGAGCAGAGGAGAGCTGGGTCTGTGAAGACATCCTAGACCAGGTGTGTTTACAGGCTTGTGGGGCTGTGTTTGTTGGTGTCTTTGTTTGCTTGCTTTTGTCTGACTAAAGAGGGGGAGGAGTCAGCTAGGGGGAGGAGCCTTATTAGGAGCTCCCAACGGCAAGCACCTTCGGCTCGTGCACTTGAAGTCCTCTACTTCAATCATCCAAGTTCAATCCTTGGCAATCAGTAGAGCAGACTTAGCTTATACCTCTGAATTTCAGAAAGAAAGCCCAGTTATTCTTTCTGGAACTACGTCCTGTACTACTCTTTGTAGTTTCAAGGATGGAAGGTGAGGGGCTGCCACGGTCACCTGTAACACTTGTGGCATGTTCCTTTTCTTGCCACAAGATGGTCTCGGGTACACCTGCACCAAGTGCAAGCTGGTCACCTTCTTGGAGGAGAAGGTTCACCAGCTGGAGGCATGAGTTTCTGATCTTCATCTTATTAGGGAAGGGGAGGAGTTTTTGGATAGGGCAGAGAAGACCTACCGGAAGACTGAATGCACGGAGGAGCTGCCAGATCAGGAAGTCAGCACACTTTGCCAGGAAACGGAGGCTTGGGTGAATGTCACACGGAAGAGTAAAAGGACCAGGAAGGTAACAGAGACTCTTAACCTACACAATCGCTTCGAAGTACTTGGCCTTACGAACAATGAGGAGCACCACACGGAGGGAACAGAATGTCAACAAGAGGAATCAAACTTCGGCAACAGGAATTAGATCAACGATCGCAGGCTCAACAGAATGCCCAGGCAGTCCTAGTAGAACATACTCATCAAGGAGCCCAGGACAAGTCTCAGAGGAGGCGAGTTCTGGTTGTTGGGGACTCTTTGCTCAGAGGAACTGAAATGGCAATTTGCAAACCGGACAAGCTGAATCGAGAGGTCTGTTGTCTTCCTGGGGCCAGGATCAACCACATAACAGAGAGGCTAACCAGGCTGGTCAAACGCACTGACCATAAGCCCCTCATTTTGGTTCATGTCGGAACCAAAGACACTGCGAGGAGCAGCTTTTACCACATTGCAAAGGACTACGAGCTTATGGGGACGAAGCTTAAGGACCTTGGTGTGCAGGTGGTCATTTCGTCTCTCTTCCCTGTTCAAGGATATGGCGCACGTAGGGAAAGGGCAATAACAGAGGTCAACAACTGGCTCCGCATGTGGTGCCACCGGCAACGGTTTGGGTTTTTGGAACATGGCCTGAATTTCCATGAACATGGGCTTCTGGCAAGGGATGGGCTGCACCTCACAAAACTTGGCAGGAATGTTTTTGCAAAAAGTCTTGCAAGGAGGATTAAGAGGTCTTTAAACTAAGTTCCACTGGGGAGGGAGACAATATTATTCAGGGCAAGGATTCGGCAAGTGCAGGGGGGAAAGGCCCAAATGATACTGGACAAGTAGTACAAGCGACCAATGATGGGAGGAGTAGAAACAATAGTACAGGACTTGCAGGAAGGGCCCAGGGACTTAAGTGTCTCTACACTAATGCACGGAGTATGGGAAACAAGCAGGATGAACTTGAACTCCTAGTGCAACAAAATTAATATGATTTGATAGGCATCACTGAGACCTGGTGGCATGAGTCTCATGACTGAAATATAGGAATAGAGGGGTATAGCCTATTTTGTAAAAATAGACCAAACAAGAAAGGAGGAGAAGTAGCCTTGTATGTCAAGGATGTTTTCACCTGTGAAGAGATCCAGGACTTAAACCCAGAAAGCCAGGTTGAGAACATTTGGGTAAGAATTAAGGCAGCGAGAAACAATAGGGATATTCTGGTGAGGGTTTACTACAGACCTCCAACCCAGGCTGAGGACTTTGATGACGCCTTCCTCAACCAAATGACTGCACATTCAAGGAGGAGAGATACAGTAATAATAGGAGATTTCAATTACCCAGATATATGCTGCAGTCAAACTCTGCTAAGACAGCAAGGTCCAGCAAGTTTCTTGCTTGTCTTGCAGACAACTTCATGGTCCAGAAGGTGGAAGAGGCCACAAGGGGGTCAAATATTCTAGATCTGATCCTGACCAACAGGGATGATCTTGTTAATGAGGTAGAAGTGATTGGATCTTTAGGGGGGAGTGACCATGCCCTATTGGAATTTTGGCATTCAATGGGAAGGAGAAGATAAGTGTAGCCAGACACTCATCTTAGATTTTAAAAAAGCGGACTTCTGTAAACTTAGGGAGCTGCTGGCTGGAATTCCGTGGTCAAGAATAGTGAAAGGAAACGGAGTTCAGGAGACATGGGAGTTCCTTAAAAAGGAGATACTGAAGGCACAGTCTAAAACTGTGCCAATAAGGAGGAAAAATGGAAGGCATCTGAAGAAACCAGAATGGTTGACTAAAGAACTCTCAACTGAGCTAAGTGTTAAGAGAAACATGTATAGGAAATGGAAGAAGGGAGAAGCCACCAAAGAAGAATTTAAGCAAGTAACCAGGAGATGTAGGGAGGAGGTCAGAAAGGCTAAAGCACAGAACGAACTGAGGCTGGCCAGAGACGTTAAAAACAATAAAAAGGGCTTTTTTTTAAATATGTCCGCAGCGAAAGGAAAAAGAAGGAGATGATAGGGTTGCTGCGCAGAGAAGATGGTGAATTACTCACAGGGGGAAGAGAAAAGGCAGAACTACTTAACACTTTCTTTGCCTCAGTTTTTTCCCAGAAGAATACAAGCACTCAATCTGGCGGTTGGGGAGCAGCGGAGGAAGCAGGCGAAATGAGGCACATAATAGGTAGAGAGGTGGTACAGGAATACCTGGCCACACTGGATGAATTCAAGTCTCCAGGGCCAGATGAATTGCATTCTAGGATATTAAAAGATCTGGCAGAGGTCATTTCAGAACTGCTTGCTATTATCTTTGAGAAATCTTGGAGGGCAGGAGAAGTTCCAGCAGACTGGAAGAGAGCAAATGTTCTCCCCATCTTCAAGAAGGGCAAAAAGAGGACCCAAATAATTATCGCCCAGTCAGCCTGACATCAGTACCCGGAAAGATCCTGGAGCAGATAATTAAGCAGTCAGTTTCTAATCATTTAGAAAGCAACGCGGTAATCACAAGAAGTCACAAGAAGTCAACATGGATTTCTCAAAAATAAGTCATGCCAGACTAATCTTATCTCTTTTTATGGTAGAGTTACTAGCTTGATAGATGAAGGGAATGCTGTGGATGTAGCATACCTCGATTTCAGTAAGGCCTTTGACAAAGTTCCCCATTACATTCTTGCAATGAAGCTAGTAAAAGGTGGGCTGGACAGGGCTACTGTTAGTTGGATTTGTAATTGGTTGACCGACCAAACCCAAAGGGTGTTCACGAATGGCTGCTTTTCATCCTGGAGAGAAGTGACTAGTGGGGTGCCACAGAGTTCTGTCCTAGGCCCAGTGCTTTTCAATATTTTTATCAATGACTTGGATGAAGGAATAGAGGGCATGCTCATCAAATTTGCAGATGACACCAAATTGGGAGGGGTTGCTAATACGCCAGAGGACAGGATCAAAATTCAAAATGACCTGGATAGATTGGAGAGCTGGGCCGAGGCTAACAAAATGAAATTCAACAGAGAGAAATGTACGATCCTACACTTAGGTAGAAAAAACGGAATACAGAAATATAGGATGGGGGACACGTGGCTGGATAGCAGTACGTGTGAAAGGGATCTAGGAGTCTTCATAGACCACAAGCTGAACATGAGTCAGCAGTGTGATGTGGCAGCCAAGAAAGCCAATGCAATTCTCGGCTGCATCAATAGGAGTATGGTGTCTAGATCGAGGGAGGTACTGGTACCACTCTACTCTGCTTTGGTTAGACCTCATCTTGAATACTGTGTCCAGTTCTGGGCACTCCAATTGAAGAAGGATATTGACAAGCTGGAGCAAGTCCAGAGGAGGGCGACCAAAATGGTGAGAGGCCTGGAAGCCATGCCCTATGAGGATAGACTTAGAGAGCTGGGTATGTTTAGTCTACAGAAGAGAAGGTTAAGAGGGGACATGATAGCCATGTTTAAATATTTGAAGGGATGCCATGTAGAGGAAGGAGAGGGCTTGTTTTCTGCTGCTCCAGAGACCAGGACAAGGAGTAATGGATTCAAGCTGCAGAAAAGAAGATTCCACCTGAACCTCAGGAAGAACTTCCTGACAGTCAGGGCTGTCCGGCAGTGGAATGTGCTGCCTCGGAGTGTAGTGGAGTCTCCTTCCTTGGAGGTTTTTAAGCAGAGGCTTCATGGCCATCTGTCAGGAGTGCTTTGAGGGTGTTCCTGCATGGCAGGGGGTTGGACTGGATGGCCCCTGGGGTCTCTTCCAACTCTACATTTCTATGATTTTCTGATTCGTCCTGGGATATAAGCTGTTGGTTATGTCCTATAAAGCCCTATATGACTTCAGTCCACAAAAACTGTCTATCCCCTCCTCCCAGGCTCTAAATTCTTCTGTTAAGGAAACCCTTCTCTCAGTCTTACCATTTTCACAAACATGGTTGGTGAGAAGACTAGATAGGGCCTTCCAGTAGCTGCTTTAATCCCTGGAACTCCCTCCTGTAAAGAATAGAATGTCTCTCCTTTTCTGTCCTTTTATTGGCAGGCAAAGAGCTTTTTTTTTCTTTTTCTTTTTCTTTTTCTTTTTCTAATCCCAACAATCTTTTGAGAACTGAACATTTTTTAAAATAAAATAATATTCAAGAGAGTGCCATGCCATTATAACTGTATTCTTTTTAAGACTTCTTTTTATTATTTTTAATTGTATATTTGAAATTATTTTAATGACATTGAGGGGTTAATTCCATTTTACGTTGATATTTTATATGTTTTGACTTTTTAATTTGTAAACTGTCTGGATTTCCAGGTTTTGGGGAGAAGGTGATGTATAAATAATGTTAATTCCAATAGTTAGTAGGCCCATTATATCAATGGTACTTATGCAAGCAATAATTTACCTAGTTCTATTGATTCAATGAATCTATTCTGGTGGGGACTTACTATAGGCCCATATATCTTTCTTACCTAGATGTGCTGACGCTATCTTAAGAGACAGACTTCCATCCCTTTTTTTCCTCCTCTGCTGTTGAGATCAATAGTCAGTGTAGAATAAAAGGTCTCAGAATTTCCGTTCAAGTAAACCTTTATTTATTTATTGTAGGTAAGATTGCCAAGGGATCATACTACTGATTTTGCCTGTTACTGTGCTTTTAACAGCAGCTTGATATGCAGAAATCACTAGGCCCTTTTTTTTTGGGGGGGGGCAGTTTTGAAGTATATAATATTTATTGTTAAATTCTGCACTTCAAATTGCTGTCAAAGATACAGGAACACTGGCCTCCAGCCAGGAAAGAAACCAAAGTCCTACTTGCTCAGAATTTAACTCATGTCTATCAAGACTTTCCAGTGAAGGATCATAACGGCTCTCTCCTATCCCCCACCCCACTGACTGAGGAGTTGTCTAGGGAATACTTGATTGTAGTTCAAACAAGTACCTTTCCCAAGAATTTTCTTTGAGGATAAAAATTCAAGGGAATGGGCAAAGTGAGAGCAATTCACAACCACCTGTCAAGATCCCTGACTGAAATGAAGCATACCTGACTTGGGCCATATTAATGGCCATTTCTGCGCTACACTGTTATAATGCTATTATTCCACTTTCAACATCCTGTGGAATTCTGGGGTTTGTAGTTTCCTGAGGCCCAAGAGTTCTCTGACAGAGAATTCTAAATGCCCCTCCCTGAACTGCAAATCCCAGGATTCCAAAGTATGCTCAAAGTGGAATAATAGCGTTAAAACAGTGTAATGTAGAAATGGCCAATGTCATGAAGCCTTGTCATGGAGAGCTGCTCTTCACAGTCTTCCAGAAGGAGAAGAAATAAAGACATCGTTGTGCACAAGTGGACAAGGAACAGCCTCAGGATTACGTGCAGCCCTCAAAACTGTTTTTGTGGCTGTTGACATCCTTCAGACCCGTAGGCCATTTTTTTTCCTGGCCCCAAAAGTGCATTGCTTGCCCTGAAAATTTCCAAGGGTAGCAATTTGCCTTTTAAATAGGTGTATGACTCACCTGTGCCGTTTAATACAAAAATACCCTTTGTTCCCCTTGAAAATCAGACATGGGCTTTTGGACCCACCTGTGGGGCATTTTTTGTTTTTGTTTTTTGATATTTCTTGCAGTCTGTGAAGCCTCCAGAGGATCTCAGGATAGAAGACTGTTCCCCACCTGACCTGTTACTGTTGCTCTTTCTGATCACAGTGGGCCACAAATTATGCCAGTTATTTTTATAGGCAGAGTTGAACCCTTGGCACCACCAGAGCCAGGAATAGTTAAATGCTTTTAAACAATCTGCTTGGGATGACTCTGTGGAAGCAAGTACACACGGGAATAAGGTTTGACTTGGTACTTGGCACCATTTATCACACACCAGTTGCAAAGCTCAGCAAAATTACTTTTTGGGATTACAGCTCCAAGACACCCCTTAACAGTATGACCCCTGTCTAGGGAATTATCATTACAGTAGTCCAAAACCAGCTCTGCTTAGCTTTGCCCATTTATGGGAGCAGATTGTGTTGCATGATAGCATGTTGCTGCTGTTGTTGCCTTCAAGTCATTTCTGACTTATGGTGATCCTAAGCTGAACCTACCACTGGGTTTTCTGGGGCTGAAAGTAGGTGATGTGACCAAGGTCACCCAGTGAGTTTCCACAGCCAAATGGGGAATTGAATGCTGGTGTCTGGGGTTGTAGCTCAGTGCTCAAACCATTACATCGTGCTAGCTGTCTATGATAGCATGTACCCTCCCACATTTCACAGATGAAAACCAGGGCATTTGTGTTCAAACAACATTGGAGTCTGGTCAAGATGGCAAAGGAGAGGCTGCAGCAGTTTGCTTTTGCCTGAGCCTCCTGGGAAGGGCAAGATTCTGCCCACTCACCCTGCTGAGTTAATGGAGTGCAAACTACCTTTGCACATTGAACTCAGAATGTGGCAATTGAAGTAAGCTGATGACATGGGGTTAGAGAGGAAGAGAAAAGAGAAACTGGGACATTTTAAAAGCTGCAGAAAAAGTGGGATGACAGAATATTAATTGGCACTATTCCTACCAAACTGGGCCAGTTGGAGGATATAGAAACACATGCAGTATTTTCACAGGGTATATCCCATGGATCTCTGAAAGAAATGCCAATTCACAGAAGAGGCATTAGAGGTTTGTCCCCCTCTCCCCCTAGAAAAACTGAGTATGAAAAAGATGAGCACTCAGATGAGGAGCATTTGATTTGCCTTGTTACTATCTAGCTGTTCTTACATTATATTCTCTTTGTTTGTTTTGGTTTTGCTCACTGGAGAATCTTTAAAATAACATTCTTTTTTGTCTCGTAAATTGTAAGCATTTGGTAAAGGTTTTTCTAAAAGCAAACTTGTTACAGGCTTGTAGTAAAATCCAAATGTACGTAGGTTTATAATAAAGTCTTGAGTGTGCTTTAAAGTGATAGAAATCCCTGAGCTGTGAGTGAGATATGGGAATTTTATCCTTCTCATTTATACATGTCTGTCGTCTCATAAGCATATGTTTTCCCATACTATGTGTGGATAGATTATCATATAAAATTACAGTGTTGCATTTGGAGTACTGTACTTAACGCTCTGCTTGCATCTTTTGCTTTAGTGCCGTCATATCTTAATCTAAACATTCTTAAGCTAAAACGTGGCTCAAAATACCCAATGGGGAAAAAGAAAATACCGTGACTGCAAACACATGCACACAGTTAGGATGGTATTTCTTTGCAAAAATAATTCTTTAAAATTATTCCAGACATTAATTTCCTCTTTTTATTTTTAATAAAATCTGTGTTAATGTCAAGTAAATATTAAAGGCTGGCATAACCTAATGGATCACAGCACAATCTTCTGCACATTTACTCAGAAGTAAGACACATAGAGTCTAGGAATGTTGGTGACATTCAGGTGAGCCAGGCTTGGAAATGAACTCTGACAATTGTTAAAAATCAACCTCAGATGAAAATAAATAATAATTATATTTTTTAAAAAAACCCAAAGTACCCACATAATCCATGTATAAAATCACATTTCATGGTTCTGTTAGGGTTAAGATCACTAAAATATTGCAAGCAGGGCAAGCTTTTGGTTTCTTCAGAATCCTGCTTCAGGCTGGATGGCACAATATACATGGGACCGAAGGAAATTTGGAGGATTTAGTAAGTTTCTTTCTTCATCCCCTAAATTTTATTTCATCCAGGGTGAAGAAGGATTCTGTAGAGTGTGAAAGCTTGCCATGTTTGTAACATTTTGATGATCCTGACAAAGATAGTGCAGAAGCCAGTATCTCAGAGGAGAAAATGTGCCTCTAAAATCTTCTCTAGCTCCAATCAAAATCCCCTTTATCATCTATTAAAGGCAAGAGGAGCAGCAGAGGTGTGTGACCAAAGCAGAGGGGAAAGGTTTCTGTTTCTCTCTCTCCCCCCAGCTCATTGTTCTGAAATCCCAGGGACACTGAAAGGCAGTGTTTCTCCTTGCAACAACATTTCCCAGGATTCCTTGTAATCTCTTTCACCATTACAAAGTTCATCATAGGGACAAAGAACAGAAAAGAATGAGGGGACCTTCCTGTTTTTCTCTTGCCACCACTCCTGCAGAGAGTAGTGAGAGGTGCTATACAAAATAACGTCACTTGGTTAGACATTGCAACCACTGAAGCAGCCAACTTTTTATAATTTATTTTCATATTTTATTTTTTATTTGCACTTATATTTTATTTATAGCTAGCAAAGCAAAACACTGCATCCAGGTGTTGGCTTTTTAAAGAAAATAGATTATTTCTTCAGGTTTGTGATGGTGGTCATGTCCTCATGTCCTAAGGGAGGTTTCATGTGCATGTGCTAAGAGCAGATGATCAACTACTAAGGAATCCAAATCTCCAGGTGAGTCTAACAGCTGGAGAACCCAATCGCCTTCTATGGGAAAGGAGAATAGACTGTGGCAAATATCTCATGGAGAGCAGATTCCAAATGCTTCAGAAACCCCCAGCTGGTATCCTTTATTGAATTTATGGATTCCCAGTCTAGAGTTATGGATCCATACTGCCCTGTATTCAGTCATGCTCTGTCTTCATGATTGTGGCGTTATTGCCAAGATTGTAAATGTCCCTATCTTAACTGTCAGCATATGCCTTGAGTGATGCAGGTCTTTACTATTGGCAATTGGATATTGTTTCAAATCCCTTCTCACCAGTAATCTCTAGAGCAACAATCAGAAGTAAAACCTTTTATCCCAAATCCTTGTTGAACTAGAGGTTACATTAATAACTACATCTGTGCTGTAATATCTCAACACCTAAAAGGGGATCAACTAAACACCCAGACACCACTGGGTGGTGTGTTTATGAGTTTTTGTGATCATGGCAAAGCAAATTGTTTTCATAAAACTAAGGCCCTTTCCGCACCAGGAAGTTAAAACAGGCCAAGGCGTCCTGTCACGGAGGTCGTCCACACCTTGGATTGGAATAGGTTCGGACTATTTACCTTAATTCTGCACCATAGTTCGATCCAAAATGCCCCCAAAGGTCCTCCAGCGCGCTAAGTGAAGACTGGAAAAATCCGGTCTTTCTTTTTATTTATTTTTTTATTTTTATAAAAAGTTTTTATTATTAAAACACAAACACACAAACAATTACAATAACAACACATAAATTCACCTATCCAAATGATATTAAATAATACAAAATATTCCTAAACTTCCACCTTAACCTTTGAGTCAATAAATAGTATACTAACTCAATAACAGTTTTCCATATATCTCTTCATCAACTCTCCCATAACATAATTTAACTCCTCCTCATTTTAACCCCTATCACCGTGTCCATTAATTTTGAGATATTGTAATACTCCTTCCCAATGTTTAAAGAAATTTTTCTTATTTTCACCTCTAATAATTCCTGTTAGTTTATCCATTTGAATAATCTCAATTAATTTCAACTTCCATTCTTCTATCAATGGAATAGTCTTTTCTTTCCATTTGCGTGCTATCACCACCCTTGCTGCTGCAGTCATATAAAATAGTTGTTTGCCGACTTTCTGGTCAAGATCAACCTTCCACATCGATAATAAATATGTTTCAGGAGTCATTTCAAATTTTAACTTCAGTATCAATTCCATCTGACCATGAATCTCTTTCCAAAACTTTTTAACCATTTTACAGGACCACCATGCGTGAAAAAAGGAACCTACTTCTTCTTCACACTTCCAGCATTTACTTGGGTAATTCTTAGTCATTGTTGCTAACCTCTGAGGGGTTAAGTACCATCAAAGGTACATCTTATAAATATTTTCTTTGATATCTTGACATAATGTATATTTTAGTGTTCTAGTCCACAACTGTTCCCATTGTTCCATCATTATTGGATGGTTAAAGTTTTGGGCCCATTTGATCATAGAAGGCTTCACAGTTTCTTCTTCAGTATACCATTTCAATAGAATTTTATAAACATTAGAGATAACTTTGACCTCCTTTCCATATAATACTGCATTTAATTCTTCTTCTATTATTTGATATTCATTATTTTTAATATCAATTTTAAATTTTTCATATATTTGTCTATAGAGTAACCAATGGCATTTAATTCCTTACTCATTTAGTTCTTGTTGAGATTTAATTTTGATCTGTTTTGACTGTGTCAAAATCAAATCTTCATATTTTATCCACTTATTGAATAGAATATTCTCTCTTTTGAAGAAAGCCTCATGGGGGGAAACCCATTTTGGAATACTTCTACAAGCTCTCCACACATATTTTTGCCACACTTTAATGAGAGCTTTCCTTAACAAATGTCTATTAAATTCTTTGCTCACTCTTCCCTTTTTAAACCAAATATAGTAATGCCATCCTTGCCCCAATCCGTCACCTTCTATTTGTAATAATTTGCTATTTTCTAATTTGATCCATTCTTGAATCCAATTTAAAGCGCAGGCATGAAAATACAGAGTCAAGTTTGGTACTGCCAATCCCCCTCTATTTTTCTCATCTTGCATAATCTTCATTTTAACCCTGGGTTTCTTCCCTCCCCAAATAAATTTACTAATCTCTTTTTGCCAATCATTAATCACTTTATCATTTTGAATTATTGGAATAGTCTGAAATAAATACAATAATCTTGGTAACACTGCCATTTTAATTGTTGCGATCTTACCTAACCATGATAGTCTGAGGTTGCTCCAATTCTTAAGGTTTTTAAAAATTTCTTTCCATACTTTAAAATAATTGTTTTTGGAAAGATCAGAAATTTTACTAGAGAAAACTATACCTAGATATTTAATTTTAGATGCAATCGTAAAACCTGTATCCATAGCCACCCTGGTCTTCTCTTCTTCAACCATATTTTTCGTCAACACCATTGTTTTTTCTTTACTAACTCTCAAACCAGAGTATTTTCCGAAATCATTTAAAATATTTTTCAAAGTATTTAGGGAACCGTCTTCATATTCTAGCGTAATTGCCAAATCATCAGCAAATGCTCTGATCTTATATTCTTTACCTTGTAATTTAACTCCTTTTATTCTATTGTGATCTCTAATTTTTAATATTAACACTTCTATTACCAAGAGAAATAGCAATGGAGATAACGGGCAACCTTGGCATGTCCCTCTTTGTATCGCAAATTTTCCCGTTCTAGATCCATTAATGATAATACTCGCATATTGTTTCGTATAAATTGTTCTTATCCAATTTATAAAATTTAAACCCAAATTCATCTTTTCACAAACTTTAAACATAAATTCCCAATTAACCGTATCAAACGCTTTTTCGATATAAAAATAAAGAAACTAATTTTTTCTGGGGATGGTTTTCACAATATTCTAATATGTTAATTATATTCCTTACATTATCCTTTATAAACCTCCCAGGGAGAAATCCTGTCTGTTCCTGCGAAATTATCTCTTTTAAAACTTTCTTTAATCGCTTTGCTAAAATAGCAGTAAATATTTTATAATCTGAATTTAATAATGATATCGGGAGGTAATTTCTCATATCCATCGGGTCTTTTCCTTCTTTTTGAATTAATGTTATATTAGCCTCTTTCCACGTTTCTGGCAAGTCCCCTTTGATTGCCTCATTCATGGTAAATGTTAAGATTGGAGCTAATTCTATTTTGAAGATTTTATAAAATTGGGAGGTGAAACCATCTGGGCCCGGTGCTTTCCCTGTTTTGGCCTCTTGAATCAATTCCAATACTTCTGATACCATTATAGGTCTATTTAATTCCTCACGTTGTTGGTCCGATAAAATGGCCAGATTTTGATTTTCTACATAAGCACTTAATATCTCCTGCTGAGATTCTTGGCCTTTATAGAGTGTAGTATAATAATTCAGCATAATTTTCTTAATCTGATGAAAATCTGTATACACAGTATCTCCACTCTTTAATTTTAAGATCATCGTTTTTTCTTTCCTTCCTTTCAATTTCTGTGCAAGCCACCTTCCATTTTTATTAGCCCATTCGAAGTTGAACTGTTTAGAGTAGGTTATCCTCTCTTGGACTTCCAAGTCGATTTCCGATTCAATTCGCTTTCGTAGGAACTTGATCTCCTTTAATATTTCCGCATTTGTTGGATCTTGTATTAATTTTTCTTCTTTCCTTTTTAATTCCTCCTCTAATATCTGAAAATTCTCTCTTTCCCCTTATTAATTCTTGACTTTTGTTGTATACATAATCCTCTTATTACGGCCTTAGCCGCATCCCAGACAATCCAATGTTTAACATCTTTATCAAGGTTTTCTTCAAAATATAATTTTAATTGGTTTTTAATTTTGGTCACAAACTCTTCCTCCTGAAATAACTTTTCATCTAGCCTCCAATTAAATGAGTATTCCTCTTTATATTTTAATTCTAACAAAATGGGATTATGATCTGAAAACTTTCTCGGCAAGATCTCTTGCTTTTTAATCAATTTAGCCAAAGAGTTTGTAACCAAAAACATATCAATACGGGAAAAGGATGTATGGGGCTCTGAATAAAATGTAAAATCCTTAGTATCTCCATACTTATATCTCCAGACATCCAATAAATTCAAATTATTCATCATATTATCAAAGGAATTCGGAAGCTTTCCTTGTTTCTCTTTAATTGTTATTTTCCCAGATTTCCTATCCAATTTAGGATTAATCACCCCATTCCAATCTCCTAAACATATTAGATTTCTATACTCTAATTCCATAATCTTATTAGTCAAATTTTTATAAAAGCTCTCCTGATTCTTATGTGGACCATAAATATTTATCACCAATATTTTCCAACCTTGCCAATTGATTTCTACCCCTATATAACGACCTTCTTCATCCTTTAAGATTTCTTTAGGGTGTAAGCTCACTTTTATATATAAAACAACACCCCTCTTTTTGGTCTTGGAATTGCCGCAAATTCTTTACCTATTTTTTTATTTCGAATCAGGTAAGCTTTTTCTTTTGGTATACGTATTTCTTGTAAACCCACTATATCTAATTTTTTCTTTTCAATACAATAAAAAAATTTCCTTCGTTTTTGGGGCGTTAACAAACCTTTAATGTTCCAAGAGAGAATTTTCAGTGTCATAGTAGAAGAATTTAGATTTAAATTTCACTTAATAATTTTCTTCACCAGATTCTGTACTTTCTTCACTTCTTGATTCATTACCTACAACACCAGCTCCTTCTTCACTATCTTGTTCTTGGACTTGATCCTTCTTTTAGCGGGTTGATTGTCTTCTTTACTCTTCCCCTGATATGACCTGTTTCTTGATTGCTCTTTCCCATACCTTTTCATAAAAATTTTCGCCTCCTGAACAGTATCGATCTTGAAATGCTGTTCTTGAAATTGAAAGCTGATTCCTTCCAACTTCCCCCATCTATATATTACATTACGAGATTTCAAAAATGATGTGATAAATCTATATTCATTTCTTTTCCTCAAAATTCGAGGAGGCACATCTTTGTAGATCTTTACTCTCATCTTGTCTATTATCAGATCATGTTCCAAGCTTTTTTGGATTATTTCTTCTCTCGTCTTCTTCCGTACTAATTGAACCATTATGTCTCGGGGAAGCCGCTTCTCTCTTGCTACTTTTGAATCGATCCTATACATTTTATCAATCTCCCACTCCATCTTCTCCAATGTTATATTTAGATATTCGGCTAACGGCGGGATTAATTTTGCGTATAAATTTTCATCTTTACACTCCTCTAAACCTCTAATCTTAATATAATTCTCTCGAGCTTTTAGATCAACCAGAGCCTTTTCATCCAGAAGACGTTCCTGTTGTCTTATCATATTTTCTGCTACATATTCTATTTCTTTTGTTTTGATCTCGATTACTTCAACTCTTTCTTGTGTTTTCTTAAGGTCTTCTTGCAATCCTCCAAGTGCCACTTTAAGGATCTTTATTTCATTTTTTTTTAAAATCTTGCTTTATCTCTCCTCTAAGCTCTTTCATTTCCTGCCTCATTTCCAATTTAATATTTCTTATTTCCTCTAATAAAGTCTGTTGAAAATTATCAGCTTTTTCTGCCTTGTCTGATTTATTTTGTTCAAACTTGGTGGTTGGCTCTAAAGATAGTTTCCTTTGATTTACAGAAGTTTTAGTTATTCTTGAACTCATTCTGGTGTCCATCACAGTATCCCAAATTGTTAGAAACGATGGAATTATACCAAATGGAAACTTAATTGGCTTCGACAGCTCTGTTAACATTAAATTCTCTATTATCACAGAACAACCTTATTATCTATTGTCACAGATCAACCTTATTATTTTAACACAGTAACTAGATAACAGAATATACACTCAGTATCTATCCAAAAATACCTTTTTGTATATATCAAAATAAGATTTTGTATACATCTATCCAAAAATACCTTTTTGTAAATATCAAAATTATCTCAGTAGTATATACAGGATACAGCAATAGAAAATGTCCATTCAATCAAATCACTCCCTCCCCCTCCAATCCTAAAATAACCCCTCCACAACAATATTACCAATAAACAATATTATATGTATTATAATCTTTAAATCAAATCCAGTAGTCAAAAGAGGAGAGAGAAAATACCATAAAAAAACTTATATATATATATATATATATATATAAACCACTAAACAGACCAAAAGCTCTAAATAAAGGTAACCTAACTAAGAATACAAATTAATTATGAAAATTTATAAAAATTTAGGAAGAGAGAAAGAGGGAAAGGAAAGGAAAGGGAGAGAAAGAACAGAATGGAGTTTAAGGGGACCTTTAGAAGAAGAGAGAACAAGAAGGGAAGACTCCAGCTTCAGAGGAATTTTCTCTTGCTCTTATACTCTGTCCAAGTTGTATTACGCAGGGCTTCTCAAGGCTTCTCATAAGCTCATAAGCTCAAGTCCTCAGCGATCTTCCTCCCCCTTCTTGCTGTCCCCTTCTCGTTCGTCTACAGCTCTCCTCAGGCTGTTCAAATTTCACTCTTCTATAATTCAGTCTTATTCCAGACGTGATCCTAATATATATGGTTTGTCAAATCTGCTTTAAGCTTGTTCCAAACACTTATTCCAGCACGTTCCCCCTTTTCAGTTCCAACTAAACAACTGTCTACGACTAATCTTCTTCCGCCGCCATTATTCTTCTGTCCTTTAGCACTCTCACACTCTCAGATCCGTTCCTTGAATCAGTTCAATCCCACGATCGATCCAATAATTATATGAAATAAAAAAGTCTAGCTCTGCCCAACAGGTTCCAAATTTTGCTGTAGCAAAAACGAATAAAGTAGGGAAGGGAAAAAAGAAAGAAAAACGCCAAAAAAACACCAATTGACGCTAGAGATCACCTTCTTCTCCTCCAAATTAAATCTCCTCACTAGCGTCGCTCTATAGATTTTTCCTCCTTTCAAAATTTCCTCTCACCCTTTAGAATCTCCGGGATTCTTTAAGTCACCAGGGAGAAAAAAAGAATGCTGTTTAAAGTTCCTTGCCGGTCAAAGCCTTTGCGGGTTTTTGCAAACAGCCCGAAGGCGCCGCTTTTTGCATAGCATCACCGGTTGGTCGGGGCTGCTCCAGTCCACCGTCTCTCGCTCTCCACTCCGAACACAATCCTGCGCTCGAGGTGCAGCGCCGGGACTTCCTAGACTTCTCGAGCCCCCTTTTGGTCTCCCTATACCAAGAGGGTTCCTGATCTGGCCAGATGATCGCCAGAAATCGTCAACCACACCGGCAAAAATCCTCAATACGTGACCGCTTCACTGAGGACCTTACCGCGGCGCCATGATCGAACCGGAAGTTCAACCTTCTGGAGTGAGCCATTGCGTTCCTTCTCACTTGCGCAGATGCACAGGCTCGCACCAATGTGAGCCTGTGATCAGTGGATCAGTGGGCATGGCCAGCATCAGCAGTTGGTCCAGACCCACGAAGAACAGGAAGCTGCCATTTTTTAAGTTTGAGCAGAGCGGATCTACAGACCTCGCACTGCTTCAATTCGCCCTGGACCAAACGGAGGAGCCCTGCAGAAGGGCTTAAGAAGGGCTTAAGGAGAGTCCATGTTGCTTCGACCCAAGAAAAACTGGTGAGTAATGGCATGGAGCGATAAACTTGCCTCGTGCAGAAAGGGCCTAAGTGTGATAATATTCAATCTGGTAGAACAAATAGTCACTATCCTGGAGAGTTTGTCACCTCTCCTCTTTTCAGAATCTTTTATTTTTAGCCTTTCACTCTTAAGTCCACCTGTGGTAGAAAATGAGTCCTTTTATCTTCATAATTGTGGTCTGTATTACTGCAAAGAGGAAAGAGGTAGCTTCCTGGTATCCAAGTTATACTAGTAATGAACAACTCAAAACAAAATCTGTCTTGCATGTGTTTCAGAAAGTCAGACTTTTTGGCTCCAGTTGCACACCTTCTAGAACAGTGTACATTATTTTGTATATTACCTACCCCAAATTCATCAACATGAAAAAAAAATTCCTGAGGAAGACCCCATTCCTTAGGTATTTTTTTTCATGTTGATAAATTTGGGGTAGGTCATGTACAAAATAATGTACACTGTTCTAGAAGGTGTGCTAATACAAAGTCAACTGTATAATATAGAAATTTGCTTCTCTTCTCTTTCATTTGCATCTGTCATCATCATCATCATCATCATCATCATCATCATCATCATCATCATTCCTTTTCAAAAATGATGCAGTATTTTCCACAGGGATATACTTAAATATTTTGATAGATTTTGAGACTGGTACTTTCTTTTTACCTAGAAACAGATTCAACTGAGACAAAGGTATCTGGCACCATGGGGATTCCACCCCTGAGAACATACAGTAACAGCAGATTGCATGGTGGTTTTAACTGACATGTTTATCTGATATCTTTAGCTCTACAAGATTAGAGGAAGATATCAAATACTATGGAAGTGAAAGTTAGGTGAATAATAAGTAAGGATTTTTATTTGAAACTTTTTTGTTGATTGGTAAGTATATATTTTAAAATTAAAGTGATTAGTAAATATATTTTGCAGTGAATAACACACATATATATACGGTGTGTATATGTATATGTATAAAGTATATAAAATATATGGAGGAAAACATTTTGGCTTTTGCCTTCTTCGGTTGCAAAGATGAAACTGGGATGCATAATACATGGCAGTTTAAAATACTATATTATGAGCATTCTCAGTGGGTGATGATATTAGCCTCCAAGTTGAGGCCAAGTGGTGATAAAATTTTTAGTCTATAAAAACAAAATTCTCCCTTTTTTCCAAAATGTCTATAGATAGATAGATAGATAGATAGATAGATAGATAGAGACATATACATTATCCTATAAATAATAAATAAGTAATGTTCTACTGACATCAATTAACCTAGGCTCAATATATACTTTTTGTCTTCTTCTTGTCTATCATTAAGTCTTTTTTCGCTATTTTGACTTTTGGCTAGAGTTGAATTTGTTGTTGTTGTTGAACTTGACAGTAGTGTACAGTACTTTCAAAGAAAGTGGGCTTCCTGATCTCAAAAGACTCACTGCAGAAACAAAAAAAACAGAATCTCAGAACAAACAAACAAAGCCTCACTACTTGAACCTGCTCATTTCCAGGGCCAGAGTGTATTTCAAGGAAATAAAATGCACACAAAACAATACACACATTTAAAACATGCATAGCTAAAAGTGTATAGATTAGAAAAATGCACAAAAACATACTTTAGTCAATGGGATAAAATTTGTAAATTAAGCAAAGTGTATAAATAAATGCATAGATTAGAAAAAATGTATTCACAAACAGCATGGGTTTCCAGATGTACCCCCATCTCATAACAAGTTTAACAAAAAAGAAAGAAAAAAGAAAATGCATGTGGGATTCTGAGAAACATCTCAAAAATTGAGAGTGAGAGATTTGGACATTCTTACATCTAGTCTATGTCATCATCTTTTTTCAAGTATGTTTCACTAAGTAGCCATCAAGTTAGAAGACAACATGACACTGATATTAATCACCTTATTACACATGCAAATCAACTCCTTTAATATTATTTATGTTTCCACCCAAACAAATGAGGCCTAAGGTATACCAGATTACTTATTACAGATTACCTCTGGCTTGAACCGGAATCAAGCTGGAACAATTTTATTTCCAGCTGAACACAAACTAAAAGACACTTGATCAAGTTGTTTTCCCTCTTCTGCTGTTGCAGCAGGATGTGTGGCAAAAGAGTTGTGAGTAGATTAACATCTCAGCATGGATGCAGCAAACTCCTGAATATGGCTGTGTGTTTTCCACATCATATACTCCCTCTATGGTGGGAAGAATCCTGATTTGACTAACAGAATAGATGTTACCAGCATTCCAGATCATTTCCTCTTGCTGGCAAGCTCTGAATTATTCTGAATATTACAAATCAAACACATGCATTGCTTAGTGGAATAATTAATACACCTAAAAATGTAGGTATATGGCACATACTTAAATATATTCTGGTGTATTGACAGAAGAGAATTACTTATCCAGAGTAAATAATGTATTTCATCACCTCCCATAAAACATTTCATTTGTCTTTATTTAACATGAACTCTCAAATAAATTCATGTATCTAATGTATTTTAATTAAGTAAAGGGCTTTCCTTTCAACCTCCTTAGTTGCACTCTATTGCTCCAGTCAATGAAAGCGAAACCAAAAGCCTCCATCTTTATCAACATTAATTTCATTTTCTTTCAAAATCCTTCAACAAAGTGGACTTCATACTGTAGGAAAAGGATTGTTATAGCCACCTTCTCAAATTACTCTTAATGTGGCCAGCCTTGCTGAGGAAAAGGTGGAAGTTTACCTCATGTGCATATAGCTGGAATTAAAATGTGTTCTTTTTACATGAAATGGAAAGTATTGTTGTATTGAGTTCAAAATCAGCCAGAAGGTAGGAAATTATATGCAACACATTGGGGAAAATGCTTTCTGGTATTTTTCTTTTCAAATCAGTTATTCAGAATTAGATTGATTGGTTTTGTTACTTCTCTACAAGCTTTCAGCTCTCAAGGAAGCCCTCAGAACAGCTTGCTGGAACATATGGGCTCAATCCAGTGTTATGCTTGAGATTGTATTGGACTGTCTTCCCTTCTCCTGCTGTCCTCTGTATACTCAAATATATTCATTTATTACTGGTATATGTTTTGTTCAGGAATACTGACAGTGTGAAAATTTTATCTGGAATTTTGAAAGTTTTATTTTTTTCAATAAAAACATGAAAAAAATAAAAAAATGAAAATATACATATATAAATATGAGTAGGGAAGAGGAAATGGTTTATTCCATCATTTAATAGGCCTTTATTATCCCTCAGATTGTTCTGGCAGGGCTAGAGTCCTCGGTATTCACTCAGAACCAAACACTTTATTTAAAATAGTGTGTTGTCTTTATTACCAGTAACTTGAGATCACTCAGGCCAGCTCAGTAGTTATTAAACTACATTTATTATGGCAACAACAAAAATAAAGTACCTTGTTAGAGTTCAGTTATAATACAATGTTGATACATTAACAGTTTAAACTTCTGACATACTTTGACAATCAGTCCTTGCTTTAGACACCAGCTCTCTGTGTCTTAATCAGTCACAGTCTCTGGCTAGTTCTCAGTGAAGGCTCAAAACACACACAGAAACTTTGCGTTATATAGAATTCCTCCTCCGACACACACCACTGTGCTGTGTTTCATTCTTGAGGTGCTATTCCTGTTGTCTAGCAAACCACCATCAAGTTGCACTGGCATTCCAAATAGCTGGCCCTCCAAAGCAACTTCATCACAATTATGTGAGCAGAACTCCACTGCCAGATCTTGCCCTATGCATTTAAATTAAACAGTTTATAAGTTAAACAACCCATAGTAAAGATGATCTGAAACACAATGAAAATAAATAGTATAGTTGCAAAACTAAACCCCCCATGAACTCATAAAGAAAAGAAAATACGTTGTTTCCTCAAATATATTCAGGAACAAGAACTGATTTCCCTTTCCAAGGTTTCAGGCAGTGACTTTCCTACTAACTGCTATCAGATCCTATGATGTGGTGCTGCCTAATTTTGACCTGGAATGTTATGTATGCAAATAAGGATGAGAGCCTTCCTTAATTTTATTCTCAAAGGAACTAATGAGTAATTTTAGCAATTTTCTTCCCACTATGAGAAAGTCTCTGCACACTTATTCTGTGTGAATTTCCATATGGGATTTTTGTGCTGAAAGCAGCATTTTATTTTTGTTTTTACTGTTTTTATTTTTTACACGGATAACAGTATTTTCTGTGGACCAAATAATTCTTCTGCACAGAAAATATTGTTCAAAGTTCAGGATCAGACTCACTCCATGTTCACAGTTCCTATGTAACCATAGTTGTAGCACTATTGTAACAATTGTAACTGACCCAGATCTTGTTTTGCTGCGTACTGGCCATGCAGACAAAACGGGTTCCATTCGCTGGTGACTGAAGTATGGGCAGAAGACATTTTCACCTCCCCTCCTGCTAGCCAGTGAGGCTGCAACAATCAGAAGCAAGAACAAAATCAAAAACAGAAACAAGTTACCAGTTTTTCTCTTTAAAATGATACTACTTTTATGTGTTTTTTTTTAAAAACAAAACCATACATGGAAAGTGGCTGAAATTTGCGGGCACTGTTTATACTCTTCTTGGGAAAATGCCATAAAACTCATCCCTTGTAGGTTTAGTTCTGTACGCATTCTATGACTAAACATGACTCTGGGGATTAGAACAACATATCTACCTACGTGAAAGCCCATTCCCAACTTATTTTGCTGCTCTGAATTGAGACCATCACTCTTGTTGGCAAAGTTTATCCTCCATGATACCCCATTACCTACTCTTACCTCATTGACAGGAGTGATACTGAGTTGTTATGCTTTGCCAAGATACTAGGGGAATGGCAGAACAATTGGATTATGCAGGACCAGATGCTAGATTTCCTGTTCACAGCACCTGTAAGTCAGTTTTCTGTAACCCTTGAAGTGATGTCAAGAACAGGGTGGGCAAGGAGAATGGTCCCATTTTCGCCCTCATGTCCCTCGATGGGTCACATCACATACCCAGCATGACCACAAGGGATGTTGCATCACTTCTAGTTTTGATTTTGGCCAATTTGCTGGAGGGTGGTTGTGAGAATCTTGAGATGGGTGCCAAAACCACAATGCTTTGCAGAGGTTTTGAGTTGTGGGAGTTTAGTAAAAAAAATTGAAGTAGTCTGGTCTGATGCCTTTGTAGGGCTTCAAAGTCCACGTATGGGACCTCATACACTTTGTTCAGCCTTTGGATCACAGTTTGCCCATCCCAGTCTAAAATTACTATTTTGTCCCAATGCCATTGTTAGGAAGTGCCCTGCACCAACTCCCAGGGTACAGAGAAAATGAACAAATCTGGGTAGCTCAGGCTGCATCTTATGTCATAAGACCACCAGGGGTTGCACATGTAAGTGCATGTGCACAGACACAGGGAAGGGAGAAGATTTAACACTCAGAGACACGTGCATGCATGCACCTTTCGGAATTCAAGATAGGAGTAACCTGAATGCATGAGAAGAAGGAGCAGGCATGCCCTGACACTTACTGTTGCTACTCTGTTTTTGTGGAGAGCAATCATCTAAAAAGAGAGCCTCTGCACATTGTAAAGCCTCTGGAAAATCAGGGCTTCCGGGCCCATGGAGAGGATATACACATAGACAATGTGGTCTATGCCTCCCCATTTGAAAAGAGAAGCAATGGATGGGTTGAGTTGCCTGCTGTTCTAACCCTCTTCAGATTAACTGTGTTTTGAATGCCAGAAATAGGATTTTACTGAGTGGAAAGAAGACTTTATAACATTCATACACATAAAGTGGGAGAAGGTTTAACTTTTCCTTGGGGGAGAGTTATTTGAAGTTTCTCTGTTGCTGTTAGGAATACCAAAGTGGTGATTCTGCTGGAGAGGGGGAAGATACAGTGACAATATCCAGTTCCTGGGGTGGGGTTACACACTTGGACTTATAAGGCAGGTGGCCTGTAGGACTGTGCATTCTTGTAGTAGATCACCGTAATGGTAAGGCTTATAGTGGAGTGGGCTTGAACCGTAGCATTTTCTTCTGTCACAGAAAAGCATGCTATATGCTACACTGAGAATCTTTACATTCGTTGATTTATTTCTTCATAGATCTCAGTGTACTTAAAAATTCATACCAATCTTAAACTTTCTTTCCGTGCTTGGGAGAAGCTACTCAATGTGTATTAGAGCTTATTTAATTGTGTTGGGATTTTTCAAGTCATATCAGGGCTAAACAGGATCGAATATTGTCCCCCATATGCTAATTAATAGCTAGCAATACCCCTGAAATAAACCTGAAACACTTCATTAATCAGACAGTAATTGAATTGGCACAGGAGTTCTGTATAAACTGTATGTCACTTGCAAAATACCAAACTTGGCAGATGAGACAGTAACTTCCTTTATGAGAGGAATTTTTGGATACCGAGGCTGCAATCCTATATGACAGGGATAGACAACTGCAGTGGGTCTGTGTATAATTTCCTACCCTGGGACTCAGCAAAGGCCACATGGACAGTTAACCCCTTCTCAAAACAAACAAACAAACAAATCAATCTGGAAGAGGCAAGAAGGCTTTTAAAAACGTCTTAAAAAATTAAATGTTTGAGGGCATGTAACTATTTAAAAGAGGAATTGTAGATTCTGGAAGCTTTCAGGAGACATAGTGTATTCTTGAATGAAGCGGAAATGGGGTGAACCAAAGAGTCTGGGGTTTGTGTGAAGGGCCATTCAAAAAAAAGAAAAAAGAAAAAAGGGAGTTGCATGTAGCTTCAGGATTTATTTTACCTACCCCTTATGTACCCATTTTCCTGAAGGAAAGTCCTTTTGAATCAGTTGTACCCTTGCTTCAGAATAGACATGCATAGATTTGCACAAGAAACTATCCTTTTCAGAGGGCCAGTGGTTTCTGTTGTTTAAAATTTTCCGTGTTCAAAGCCTTATTAATAAGCCCAGCGTCAATGGAAGGCATGCATTTTTCAGTGCTCACAAGGTCACCCTGAGTGAAAAGAACAGATTAGAGCAGATACATTTCACTTTGTCATCTGAAGACATCTGCCAATTAATGTTATTATAAAATAATAGTTTTGAACAGATGTTGCATTTGCTAATTTTATATTTGACTGTTTGAAATCTAACTACCTGGGGATTTATTTAGCTGAAAACGCTTTCAAGAGTGCTAACAGAAAGGGAGATAAATTTTCCTGCAGAACTGAATGAAGTTTCTTTCTGGATATTGATTGCCCCTAGTAAAAGCTCAATGAGAAGACTTATTGGCTATAAAGGAAGAGAACAAAAACGGCACTTGAAGCCTTTTGCTAGGAAATGGTTCTCAAGATGCTTCTGCCAAGGGCTTAACATACAGCTGGTGTATGACTTGAGACCCCTCCCTTCACCTTTGTTTGTCTGTATATCTTCCAAGCTTGGCCTATCATCTCTTCAGAATGTTAAGTTTGTGGGAATTAGACAGGTTCATTTTTTTTTTTTATCGTTGACTTTTGCAGTGCTGGACAGGGTACAGTGGAGTCTTTATGTGAACAAAGTGTGAGACGTGCACCATCTTTTGAGCTTCTGTAAAAATTTGTGTAATGTGGAGGGTCCAGCCTCAGTGGCTGGAGCTGGTTTGGGTGTCAGCAACTGAAAACACTTTAGCACTGTGAAATCTTTGTCAAAACATGGCTTGATGCCACCCCTTCACAAGCTTAGTGTGCTACCTTTCTGGAGTGAATTGATAAACATGTAAATTGCCCGCTTACATGTATGATACTACTTTCTAGGAAGGCTCTTCAGATGCTGAGGGACTGTAGTTTCCATCAACCCTAGCCAACATTGTCAATGATGAGGGACTATGGGACCTGCAATCCATTAAAATCTGGAAAGCTATACATTCCTTTATCCATATTTTATAGGTATGCTCTGGTAAGATCTCAGGTAGGTTACTGTTATACACTTTATATACAGTGGTGCCTCTGCGAAATTATATGGAAGCTTCTATTAGGGCAAATTATAGTAGGTAGAGTTTTGATTGCCAGGGGTTGCTGGGATGGGAAGTTATCAGTCTTTTTTTTTATATATAAACTGAATGGGTGCCCATTTAGTTTCAAGCTGAAATCAAAGTGCTGATGCATTCACTGAAAATCTTAAATTTCTTGGGACCCAATTGCTTGAAGGAGTGCCTCCTCTCGTTATCAAACAGCCCCCATGTTAAAGTCATCATCGAGCTATGTTGCTGTCTTTTAGGTGTCAAGTCAAAACGTTTATTTTACTCACATAGGCATTTGATAACACTTTGAGTAGCTTAAGTATTTTATACTCTCTGACATTTAATTGTACTTTTGTCTGCCAACTTATTTTGTATCTATGGATTATTTTCTTCCTTGCTATTTTAACTTTTTCTGGTGCTCTCTTGGGAAAAAATTAAATGGTGGTATGTTACATATACATATATATTTGGCTGTCATGACATCTATGGCAATGTGAGATGGGTGTGCTTGAAATGGAAAAATATGGCAATGTCATACCAGCTCAGTGAAAATATTCATGATTTGCAGGCCTAAAGTGGTCATCCTTACCCTTAATCTGCTGGTAGTGCCAGCTGTTACACTCATTACTTTCCACTGCAATGTGATACCCAGAGGAAATCTGCTCTCCATGATGTAAACATTAAACAAGAACTGCCTTCTAGTTCATCAGTTGGTTTCCACCGTTAGCTGTGCATTTTATAGGCCCCAAATCTGTGGTAAGGAAATCCAAACTGTGTGTTAAGAAACCCTGGAAAATGCTTGTGTCTGACACCTTTGCAGAGTGTGACATGTTGCATTGAGCCCTAAGGCCAGTACTATATCTGCAAGGCTACCTGAGAAGCTGCTTGACACAGGTCTGGGGTAAGTCTTGCTGTGCCTAAGCCATTGTGAGACTTTGGTGGGAGATCTAGCATGAATTACATGCTAGATCTCACTTGAAGTCTCATGGGATTTCAGATCTCATGAGACATCTTAGGATTTCTGGCAGAACCATTTATAGGCCTGCAAGCATAGGGGTTGGTCATTTTTGGCTGGATCTGCAGTGTTATCCATTCTCCCACCCTTGATACCATCATGCTTTCTTGCAAATCCCCAGGCTGTGACTAGTTGAGTCCAGGGGTTAGGAAGGAACTTTTCCATATCATTGTAACATTAAAAAAACCCAAAAACCTTTCCTTGGGGTTTCTTGCACTTCATGTGGGACTTCTGGAAGGCTACTCATCTTAGCTTTGCTACCAATGGATAGATTTCTTGCTCAGCTTTGTCACAACTTGTCACAAAGGTTCCCTTTCCCTAATATGAAAGGGGACAAGGGACATCAGGCATGATTTAAATTGGGAAAGGGGAGTCCTGGGGCTGCTGGACAGCTGGTGAAAAGACGAGGGGGCTAACTTGCAATTTGGGCATCTGAAGAGTGATTTTCCTTGGATGGGTCATTTTTCTCATGTCACAGATTGGAAAATGCAGCAAGCGT
Organism: Ctenosaura bakeri; assembly: GCA_948474755.1. Lineage (NCBI taxonomy): Eukaryota > Metazoa > Chordata > Lepidosauria > Squamata > Iguanidae > Ctenosaura > Ctenosaura bakeri. The sequence goes on along the minus strand of CAOLHI010001704.1, from coordinate 103,308 downwards.
TTCCAGATGCCTGTTACTGTAGTTTCTGGTCCGGGCCTGTGGTCTATTAGATATCATTTGATACCAGGAATTTGACCGTCCCAAACCGTTCCTTTCCATGTGCTTGTGAGGCCCCCGGACAAGCACGCACACGGGCACGGCCGAAAATAGCTGAACAATACAAAACAAATCCAAGCAGGCCAGTAATTGCCAAACTGCAGCTTCAGGAGACCTCCAGGCAAGTACATTTTACTACCATATTGTGTATGCACGCAGCGTACAAAAGACTCCCTGCCCCAAGCAGGCAGCTTGACGAGCTGAATATCCAACTGTCAAGCACTCCTCGTTTGCATACTGTCTGCACTATTGACAACTCTGTCATAATTCAATCATCGAAAGTACTGACCTTTCGGAGGCTTTGTCTCCAGCCCAAAACCCATTGTTTTCCCCGGGAACGGACTAGTCTACGGGCACATTTTCCCCTATAGGACTCCCTGAATTTGAACGCTTCTTCGGATTGCTCCTGGCCTCCATTCCGCCTTGCTGCTGCTCCGTTTGCCAAGCCTTCCCCTCAGCTTCCACATGCTGAGAATCTCCACTCCAACTGACTTTTCTTCTGACTACCTGGGCTTCAGGATCAGGTGTAGTGTTTCCCCTGAAAAATCCCTCTTAAAACCCTCTATCCAACTCCTACCTTTCTTTCATTCATTAGGTCTGTGTGAGTGTTTGCATACATACGTATTGACTGTATTTCAAAATAAAGAAAAACAATTATTATTTATTTCTGCTTGATTATTGACTCAGCCTGACCCCGTAAACATTGGGTTCAAGATCTCGCTACGTTGCCCTGCCTCTTGCATTGCTATAGCTTGTGCTCTTGCTAATTCCCATTCCCCATTATTTGGAGCACATTGAGGTGTCCCTCACGGGACCCCAGAAATCAGGGTAACATGCCTTCCAAACACCTCTTGCTTAATGCCCTGCTTGAGCATGCATTGGTCTGGAAACCTATACCTTCTTGGTAAGAGGGTGCCTCCTACCCCCCTTGCTAAGAGGAAGTGTATGTTAATGTATCTGACTTGTATTTGTTGTATTAAAGTTGTGGCCATTCTATTTAACCCCTCACATGATACCCTGCCCCTCTAGCTCACCACAAATGGATAAGAGTTTCATGCAGAAATATTTTAAGTTCAAGTATTTTTTTTTCTGGTTGAAATAAAAGCACTTTATCCAAATACTAGCATTTTTTGGATAATGCTAGTAACATGTAAAAATAGCGGGGCAGACTGAGAAGCAGTATTTTTTCAAAGACCTTTTAAAAAAGATTTATCCTACTCCACAGCACTCTGCAGGCCTTCACCCTTTCTCACTGGAGACCTTCAAACTATCTGTGTGAATGCCTACAATGAGATTCAAAGTGTGTTCTGTGACTGGAAATTCCTTTAAGACAAGAGGTCAGATTGTAGGGAGTCTTGTGAGTATTTAATGCATCCAGTATTTCCTTTTGTCTAGATTATCACAAGGACAATTTTTGAAACACTGTTCATGAAATGTTTCTCTGTGCAGAAGGATCGATGGTGTATGTGATGTATGTAGTGGGTAAGTGGGAAAAATAGCCATCACCAGGGATGGATGAGAATATTTTTTTGGTTTCTCTTTTGGGAAAGGATTTCTCAGAATCTGTAGATTTCTTCATAAACACAATGCTTTTTTTTTTCAATAAAATATTCAAATGTGGAAAGAAAGTGAAATGGGCAGATTGAGCCATCCAGGCAGAGGACCCAGAGTATTTAGCAGAGCTTAGAAAAATTACTTTTTTTTACTATAGTTCCCAAAGTCCTCCAACCATGAAGGTCAAGTTTGGTTCACATCTTCAGTTGATCTTTTAACTTGTACAAATCATAGGTTTAGTGAGACTCAACCAACCTTTCTAAGGTTCCTTAGGGATGTTCTGGACCCAAAGGTGGATGTGATAAAAAATATAACACTCATTTGCCAGTGCCATCACCTCTCCCACTAAATATCTCCACATGTTTCAGTTATGATTAAGTCATACCTGCAGTGTCACACAGATGAGCAGAAAGGGAAAGATTGTTCCACTGGCAATGCAAGAGGAAGCAAAATGGAGATTTTTAGACTCCTTTTTCTATCTGTCCTATTCCTCATCACCCATCAGTGGGCCCAGTAAAGTTGTCGATGCTCTAGGGTCATAACCGTATTTCTAATTCAGTTTCATTAATGATAGCTCAGTTTTATGATGACTCCTTTGGCCTAAGTCCCAGTGGCTTAGATGGCCCTGGCTCCTTGGGAAAAATGCCTGGGACTGCTTTCTACATGAAGAGAGTGAGTAGTAACTCCCCATTGCCAAAGGTGCCCTATGAAGCTGTGGTGGATGCTTAATTAATTTTTTTGTCACAACTTTCTGACCCACATTATGAGCTATCTCAAGAAACCAGTAAGGTAATGATGCAATGAGAAAGCTGACAACATTGTTGACCATGTTCAATCCTTCTTATGTACAGAGAAGAGTCCTATGTGGGCATTCAAATTTTCCTTGGAATCAGGGTTCCAAACTGTAAGGAGAAACTACATGGGTAGAGTAAGGTCTTTTCTGTAGCCCTCTAACTCATTGAGTACAAGTAGATTGTCACAAGAGGAGCCAGCACTACTGTACTCATCTCTTTTCTTCTTCATGGAATTCTGATTCCATACAGGATTTAAATATCAGAATAAGGCTATGGTCTCATTAGACTGTGTCATTTTGTTTATAAAAACAAAACAAAAAAGGCACACTTTCCTTCTGATGGAAGCATACCCTTAAAGCATGTTTGCTAGCAACAACAAAAATGGCATAATATCTGGTAGACACAATTTTCTAACTCTTTTAATTATCCTGCTCAATGCCCCCTTTCACCTGAGAGTTTCTCATTACTGAGGAACATATGGATGTATATGTTTCTTCAGCAATCAGGTCTGAGCAAAATAATTATTCACTCATTTTCCAATTACTCCTCAGAATCAAATGAAACAGGGCTATTTGCTAAGGCAGTTTCTCATAATAAATCCCATGGAACCATATTTAATGTCTCCTCCATTCAAGCAATTTAACTCTAAGATCACAGTGTAGACAGCAAAAGTAAGTGTGTGTGCATGTGTGTATACATTTTATACACCAACAATAAGGTGTCTCAAGTGTAGGATTAGAGATGAAGTGAACAGCAGGTTAGGAAATAAAAATATTAAAAGAATATTACCAACAGGATAAATTATTGTCCTGTACACACCTCTCCATGTTGTCTCTTCCATTTTCAGAAAGGTAAAGAGAACTTGACTTGGCTCAAACATAGCTAAAGTAATGCTGAAACCCTAAGACTGGATAGAGCAGGAGTGGGAATGTGTAGTCCTCCAGATGTTGTTGGCTTTCATCTTCCAGCAGTCCTCATAACTGGTTGTACTGCCTAGGTCTAGTGGAAGTTGAAGTTCAATAATGTCTGTAGGATTGCATGATTCCCACTCCCAAGACAGGTTAAAGTTGTTCTGCTTCCCATACCAGCATCACTGACTCTGGATCCTGGAGAACTTATTTATCTATTTATTGGAATAGATAAAATATCCATACAATCATACCTACAATCCATAGCATTACTGTCCTCCCTTCCTCCTCCTCCCCTATTACTGATTCATTAAATTGTTCTTTTCTACTCCTCGATCTATCTATCTGCTCATCTTTCTACTGGCATGAGATCCATGTTATATTACTCATGAGTAATTAATTGCAAATACTATACTTTGACGTATTATCATACATATTATACATTTTGAAAACACAAAAATATGTTCCAAATGGCCAACCTGCCCCATAAAAATATTTTAAAACAAGAAGCAAACTTTCCTAAATACTTTTAAAAAATGACAATAAGGCATGGGGTAGAGAATTAGAATTGCAAATGATAAACAATATATCTGTAATTGAACCTTTCTATTACGTACCAATAAGCACATATATAGAATGAAACCTGTGAGAGGAATTTGGGTTGTTTAAATGAGAAAATGAGAAAAAAATATGGAAGGCTTACTGAAGGAAGATAAAGAGACTGCTGAGAAGTGAAATTTGTCCAGAGCTCATTTTGGAAGATGAGCATCAACACACATTTGTACCTGACTGGAAGGGAGCAGGAATGGACAATTCTATGTTTCGCTTTCTCCCCATTCATTTTTTTAAATCCCAATTTCTTTCTGTTGAATTTATAAAGAAATTTATGGATTTGGATAATGGTTACCAATAAAACCAACTGAACAAAATTCTCAGCTGTCACTGGCCAAATTTAAAGATGAATCTATTCCCAGTACGAAGAGGAACATTTTGTATGGTCTTCTGCATATAAAAGTGAGGAGTCTGTAAGGACAAAAGAGGGCTGGCAATCTTGCTAAAGTGCCCCAAATACAGTGTTGCATAGAGATTCAAAGCTTTGAAGAGTTAGGAACCTAAAACTCTTGATCTGAATAGGCAAATCTGTCAGTTTCACTTTCTCCTCTATTTGGTTTTCATGATTTTTTTAAATGAGGGTTTTTATTTGCCTTCGGGAGCAATCTTATTCTTAAAATTAATCAAAACAAAGGTGAATTGAAGATAGGACAGATCTTCCATACTTTATTGACAGGTTACATATTTCTTAGGCAGCATAAAGCCAAGAGTTCTTCAAAAACTGAGATCGAACATTGATATTCCAAGAAAAACATTCAATTTTTCACTAAATTGGCCTTTTTACAAGAGGACTAGAAGGCAGCTAACAAACATCAATTTTATGAAAAGGATCTGGGAAATAGCAGGGCAGGATTTACCAGCTTCCAGTCCAGATAAATTATCAGAAGGAACCATTAAAGGTTAGTATCTTTGAACACACAAAAAAGTACGATCTTTATAGAAGGAAAAAAAAATAAAAATCAGAACAGCTTCTGTAAAAGGAAGACTTCTGTCATCAACCTTAGAGTATGAATAAACACAGGGTTAATCTGGTAGGTATGGGTATACTTGGCCTTATAATAGGCGTAAGCAAAGCTTTTGTGGTCTTTGACCCTTGGATCTCCTGATAGCACATGTTTTCTAGCCAAAAGAAAGGGCAAGGTGCTATCTTTGAGGTCTCCAGCAGCGAAACTTCTCATTTTCAATAGGTTACAGGACACCTCTACGCCACTTAACATTGTCATAAATTACTTTATGGAGTAAGAGGCCACAGCTAACACTGATCATTAGCTGTCCAGAGTCCAGAGGCTACAATGAGAAGCCAGGGAAACAAGCCAAATAGAGGGACACTCTGGCGAAGAGTAAGGGTTTGTTTCCAGGGGCCCATTCACACTACAAATTGTAGCACTATCATTCCATTTTTACTGCCATGGTTACATCCTATGGAATCCTGGGGTTTGCAGTTTAGGGAGGGGCATTTAGAATTCTCAGCCAGAGAGCTCTAGTGCCTCAGCAGACTAATGGTTCCAGGATTCTACAGAATAGAAGCATAGCAGATAATGTGGAGTAATAGAGCTATAATTCTGTAGTGTAAATGGGCTCCCAGTGTCGATAAAATCATAGTTGCATGTTCCAATTGGCAAGAACATCTTTCATGAGGTTGCTTCCAGCTCTCAAAGTATATTTGTGGCTTCCCTTTTCTACACAGGCTGACTGCCGAGTGAGGACAGACCCAAATGAAGCCCCAAGTGAAGTTCACTTCTCTCCAGCCTGCCTCTGTGTCAGGACACTCCAAAAACTCTTGTGCTGCAGTCCTCTATGAGGAGGAAACAGCAACAAAATACCACTTTGTATCTAGCAGTATATTTTTGCCACTTCTGATTTGAGTTTGTTCAGGTTTGTGTGTGTGTGTACATGTGCATGTGGGATTTTTGAACATCCCTGAAGTTTCTTTTAAAAAACAACAACTTAGCAATCAATGCAGTATATTATCATGACATTTCTCATAGATTCATTTAAAAAAGAGCCCATAGTAACATCACTAAGGAGTCTTTGTTGTTGTGTATCTATGTGTGACAGAGGAGCAATGGAAGGGGAGAGAGATTGAGAGAGGAAGGGAAGAGACTGGGATGGTGGTGGATGGGTGGGTGGGAAGATGTGGATTCACTGCCATGAACTTGGTTAGTCAGTGCCTGAGCTTAACCTCTTTAATAAAGGGATTACGTGGCAGGCCAAATCTGTTTTCCAGTTCTGAAATTTACAACACTACCAATTATCCTTCAACAGATGATTTCATCACTTCTGCTGCTGCAAAAAATATATCAGAGATGCACTGTCTTACACTGTCCTACTGCACTATATCACTGGCAAGCATTGACTAAGAGAGCAAGTTCTGCTATACGCTGATAGTTGGACAAAGAAGAAGGCTGGAATAAACAGTTTTCAATTTTTAAAAAAAGAAAAAGTGAGGAAGATACCCTTCCCATAATGATCTCTTCTGGGAAGGAATCACTACCATGTAACCTTCATAAGTGGCTTGAGGTCAGAGGTGATCAGTGAGGCTACTAAGCTGATGGGTAACCATATATTTTTTTTCAGAATGATGAAAGATCAAGCAAAAAGAAGAGAATTCCAAAAGGCTATCTCTAAACTGAGTGAACTGGCAACCAAAATGGAATGTGATAGTCAAATAAAATGTGCAACATGATGTTGTTGGGATGGGGAGGAAACCTCCATTCTAAACTGATTAAAATAGGGAACCAAAAAGAAATAACAAACAAAACCAAACCACTCTGAACTTATAAATAGGGATGGAAGTGAGGAGAAACACAAGTTACTTCAAAACTGATTAAATGTGAGCAAAGAGAGAGAGAGAATTCAGAACTTATTTTTAAATATTATGCGGAGGAAGAAGAAGAATCTTCATTTTAAACCAATCTTTAAATAGTAGGTGAGGGAAAAGGAAGAAAATACACTCTAAAATAAATTTAAAATAGGGAGAAAAGAGAGGGTAAAGGGAATAGAAAGGGAGTGGAAAAAATCCCTTCCCACATGTGTTGTAATGGCATGGGGACTTTATAGAGAGGAAAGGGAGGAACTCATTTGAAATGAGTTTAAAAGTGGGAGGGAACAAAGAGAAAAGTCATTCAAATCTGATCAGATTTTGGGCAACCCTTGTAGCAACCATTTGAAATAGGTTAAGGTATAAGAAAGTGATTTAAGTCATGGTCATGAAATGGTGTTAGGAGATGAACAACACGACTGAATAAGAATTATTTGAATTCTTTTTCTCAGTTCTACTTAACCCTGACCCTAACATCTATTGCATATTGGTTCTCTATTAATTCATGTGGAATTCTGGAGTTTGTAGTTCACTGAGTCCAAAGAGGTCTCTGGTCAAGAATTCTTAAATGCCCCTCACTGCAGAAAGGCCCATAGTTTAACTGAGGAGCACATCAACTCTTCTTTAGGAAAAATGAAACGTTCCACATGAAAAGTCAGATTGTATGGTTTCATTCATGTTTAAAAATTCAAAAATTACCATTTTTTAAAAAAAATATCTCTAGGCAGAAATATGTTTTTCCCCCCATGTGGAATAAGTCCCAAACTATGAAGATTCTCACCTGTCTAGGATGTGTCTTATCAGGGTTTCCTGACACTTAGTTTTTGAATATTTCAAATATGGTTTCCTGCCCTAGCCAACGTTGTCTGGGGGTGAATGGAGTTGTATTTCAAAACTTCTGGAGAGTGTCAGGTTGGGGACAAGTATGGGGATGCCTCTGTATGTGGCTCCTTTGTCCACCTGCTATTTGACTGAATACCTTCAATCTACTTCACACATGATCAGAAGCATACCTTTAAAGCACTGCTTTAAACATTCCCAAGCTCTATTAAAAGTGACTTCTGTATTTTAGACTAAGGGTGGAAATCATGTAGCTCTTCAGATGCTGTTGAATTGCAACTCCCAGCACACCCAGCCAGCATGTCCACAGGTAAAATGCTGGAGATTGCAGTCCAACAAGATCTGGAGGGCTTCATGATTCAAATTCGGACCTGGGTATGGATTTTTTTTTAAAAACAGGAATGCTTTCTTAGTTGAGATTTCTTTGTGCTTCAAATTAAAGAGTATAACATTTGTTCCTCTTATACCCTAGAAAAAAAGCTATTTATGAACACAAATCTTCCTTTGTTTTAAAATGACACTATTCTTTTCGTGTTAGAATACCATTTGTTTGAAAGATCTTTGCGTTAACAATATTTTGTGGTCTGTAGATCCTAATAACCTTATGTTAGTCACTCCTGGGTATGAGGGAGGTTTGTTAAGAAACAAACAGTGATGATGACAGCTGTCAGCCTATGACTGAATCACTTTGAAGAACAGCCTTGCGCTTTGCTCCTTGAGCTGAGGATCCGGATGCTTTGACACCAGGCTACAGTTCTGTGTCTGTAATTTTCTATCTCTTGGTTCCCAATCAGAGGCCAGCTTTCTTGTGGCATTCAAGCCCAAGGAATTCTCAGACAAAATCAGTAGGAGCAAATCACCCGCACAAAGACCACTCACTTTCCGTATCTCATTTTATTCTCTAGCAATAGCACAATAATAATTTTGCCTTATACTTTAGAGGTATTTTGCTCACTTTATTACAGTGTTGTCTGCTTCAGCCCAGCCTCCACCATCATTTCTGTGACAAACAAATAACCAGCCTTTAAAAATCCATTCGGGGATGAAACCTGGCATATATCGCCACAGCGTGAAAACAATTTATTTTCATCTGGAAAAAAAAAAGCCCTAACAACTTTGTTTAACCCTATTGAGTGTTTTTTCCCCAAAAACTATAGCTAGATTACATTTAAAAAGTTGAAACATAGGTATATATATTTTAGTACTCCAACAGAGTTTTTGATTTTTCCTTAAAAGGGATACAATTACAACCAGTATTAGTTGGCTTAGCTGGTATTATTTTGAATGCACAAAATTTGCAAAATTATAGAATTGCTTGTGGAGAGGAATTATAGCTCACTGTCTGAAACTCAACAACCAAAAGGGCAATGTTATGCATGTCTAGGCAGAAATAAGCCCCAATAAATTCACTGGGGCTACTCCCTGGTAGAAAACACAGGAAGTAGACATTTCGAGGAATGTGACACATAAAAGTAGAAAGACCAGGGTTTAGAGTTGTGGGATCATTTCAAAACTCTCTCTCTTATCAATGATGAAGAACAGGAACAAGAGTAACAGTGTCAAATCTCAGAGAATGTGCAGGTGATTTTGGAAGTTTCAGCACATGGAAAGGTCCCAAAGGAAACATGTGGTGGTGGTAGGAGATTCTTTGCTTAGGGGAACAGGAACAGTCATTTTCAGGCCTGACAGGATGTCTCAAAAAGTGTGCTGTGTCACTGGAACAAAAATATGTGATGTAACAGAGAGACTGACAAGCCCATTGATTGTTACCCCTTCCTTTTTGTCCAAGCCATAGTCTTCAGGCTATCTCAAGGGATTATGAAGCTCTGGGTAGGAAGCTGAATGACCTGACCTTAATGCACAGGCTGTCATTTGGTCTCCTCCCCACCTAGTTGAAGGATATGGCCCAGAAAAGGAGAAAAGAATTGTGGCTTCATAGATGGTGCTGCTGGGAACAATTCTGGTTCTTGGACCATGGCCAGTGGTTTCATGAAGATGGACTTCTGGCAAATGATGACTTGCACTTCACAGCAGTTGGTAGGAATGTTTTTGCTAAGACTCTCACAAACCTGATCAGGAGGGCTTTAAACAGAGATAAGTCAGGGAGGGAGACAGTATTCTTGGGGGCAGGATTTCATGAAGTGCTGAAGATAATAGTCCAGATGTTATAGAGAGAACTGAGTGAATAGCACAAGAACACTAGAGAGTGGAGAGTGGAAAGTGGGGAGAAAAAAAATTTGAAGTAAGCAGCTGGGGGAATGATCCATGGTCTTAGATCTCTCTACACTAATGCACAGAGCATGGAAAATAAACAAGATGAACTTGAACTCTTAACACAGAAAAGCAAATATGATATATTAGGCATTACTGAAACCCAGCAGGATGAATCTTGTGATTGGAATGTAGAAACAGAGGGGTACAATCTATTTTAGATAAACAGACCAAACAGAAAAGGAGGAGGAGTAACATTGTATGTCAAGGATGTTTGCACCAGTAAAAGGTGAAGGATTTGTATGATCTGAAAAAAAAACTAGACCTCCAAGCCAGATTGAGGACTTGGATGATTCTTTCTTGGAACAGATGACCAAACATTCAGAAAGGAGAGATAAAGTAGTAATGAGAACTTTCAACTATCATGATATTTGTTGGAAGTCAAACTTTGCCAAGAATATCAGGTACAACAAATTCCTCACTTGCCTTGCAGACAATTTCTCTGTCCAAAAGGTGGAAGAGGCAACAAGAAGATCAACTATTTTAGATCTGATCCTAACCAACAATCTGGTTAACAATCTGGTTAATGGGATGAAAGTGATGAGGCCTTTAGGTGACCATGATCTTCTGGAGTTTATTATACAGCAGAAAGGAGAAGCTAAGTATAGTCAGACATGTATTCTAGACTTTAAGAAAGTTGATTCAGTGAACGTAGGGAAATACTGATCCCTTGTTCAGGAATACTAAAATAGAAGGGAGTTCATGACTGATGAGCGTTTCTTAAAACTGAGATATTGGAGGCATAATTTCAAACAGGTACAATGAGAAGGAAAAATGGGAGGTGTCTTAAGAAACCAGGATGGATATCTAAAGAACTTTCAGTGGAGCTAAGATTTAAAAAGGCCATGTGTAAGAAATGGAAAAGGGAGAAATCACCAAAGAATCATTCAAATGAATAGTCAGCACAGTTAGGGAGAAAGTCAGAAAAGCTAAAGAGCAGAATGAGCCTAGGACTGCTAGAGTGGTTAAAAACAATAAAAAAAAAAATCCATAGCAAAAGTGAAAAAAATGGTAGGGCCAATGCATAGCAAAGATGCTGAAATGCTAACAGGAGGCAGAGAAAAGGCAGAATTACTTATCTTCTTTGCCTCAGTTTTCCCACAGAAGGAAAATGACATTTAGCCTGGGGGAAATGGAGCAGATGAGGCGGTAGGGGAAATTCAGCACAAAAAAGGTAGGTAGTACAGGAATGCCTGGCTACTCTAAATATATTCAAATCTCCAGGGCTAGATGAACTACATCTAAGGGTATTAAAAAGAACTGGCAGAAGCAATCTTAGAGCCACTGGCAATAAACTGGAGGAGGGCAATTGTTGACTCCATCTTCAAAAAGGGAAAAGAATTATCACTCAGCCAATGTCAGGAAAGATTCTAGAGCAGATCATTAAGCAAACAGTCTGTAAGTACTTAGAAAGGAATGATAGCCATGTTTAAGTATTTGAAGGGATTTTGAATGGAAGATGGGGAAAACTTGTCTTCTGCTGCTCCAGAGACTAGGACATGGAGCAATGGATTTAAACTACAGGAAAAGAGATTCCACCTAAACTTTAGGAATAATTTCCTGATGATAAGAGCAGTTCAACAGAGTGTTGAAGTTTTTCAACAGAGGCTGAATGGCCATCTGCTGCAACTGCTCTAATTGTGTATTCTTGCATGTTAGGGGCTTGGACTGGATGGCCCTTGAGGTCTCTTCCTACTCCATGATTCTATGAAAGCTGCCCCCAAACCCTCCATAACCACATGCCCACAATTTGCAGAGTTAACCACTTTTAAAACATCTGCTATACCACCAAGTTTCATCTTGTGAAGAAACAGGAAAATTATAGCCATTTATGTTTCCCGATAGAAGTGAACAGGACAAGCTGTAATCCATATAATCCAGATCAGAAGTCCAGATTGTGCCAGAACAGATTGGAGCATGAGGCAAATTGCCAGACATTCCCCTGAAATTGTACAGCCCTAGTATTTACTGTGATACAATGAGGGGTAGCAACTCTTCAGAATTTTAGGTAGAAAGCTTACTGTCCTTTGATTTATAGTGTCACAGACTGAACTTGACACTCTGTATACTTGCCATGTGGTCTGCCACTGAATTATAGGCTAACTGAATGCCTTAATCTGTGAAACTGTACTGTGTCATTATTATCAGAGGGAATTACTTCCAAGGAAATCAGTTAAAATCAGAGTGGTGGCATAAGATATAGAAAGATACAAAATATGCAGCCAGTGTTTTGTTTGTTTATTTTAGGGATGTAATGGTTCAAATCCAAAGACCCAAAGAACTATCAATATCCATGAGATTTGAGAATTTTGTTTCCAGAAATAGCAGGTCTTCATACCAAATGGCAAGTCACTTCTTAACTGATGAAACATTGCAAAATTCTTTGTGATATAGAAAGAAGGTGTTATGTTTAGAAAGAGTCTAAGTCCCACCAGACAAGCCTAAACCCCTAGGTGTGTCTGTAGTAGCTTTTTGGATCCTGGCCAAAGTCTGATGTAGATTATTTCCTCATTGGCTCTCAGTGATTAAGATGAACTGAGATCCAGAATTTACTCATTTACATAATTTGCACATCCATCATTTACATCCTTAGAAGTGTATATTAAGAAAACTTGATTGGAATGATTTAGTGTAGAACTAAGTACACCATGTTAGCAATTAGCTTCTATCTCCATTTATTTGATACATTATGATGATCTGGGGATGTCCCTAGCTGCATCTGGCAATTTCATATGCATTTGGGTTGGAGGCACATGCCACATGCCACAATATCAACCATTTCCACATGATATATACCATCCCAACATACATTATAGTATATTCATAGTAGCAGAATGTGCGTCTCAAGCAATTGCTGAACTCAACAGTCTGTAGGAAAGCAAAACATTTAATGTATGTCTGATTAGAGAACAATCTATAGCCTAACAATACCAGTTATTTAAGGATACAACTTAGGAACTGTTGACTTTATTGCTTATACAACTCAAGTTCTCAAAAATCTTTAGTGCCTAAAGGAAAATCAAAGGATAATGGCTCCAATGGGATCTTGAACTGCAAGTTCTTCTCAATAGAAGATTATGACCATTCAGCTCTATTACTGCTTGCCACCAAACCTCATTATTTTCAGAGGAAACACAACCACATTAACAATTAGTTCTGTGAAACCAAAATTAAGTCAAACTACAAATGTTTATTTAGCAGTAGCTAACTGGCATATTGAGACTCAGCATGGTGTAGCTGTTTGGGCATTGAACTGTTACTTTGGAGACCAGAGTTCAGCTCCCTGCTTGACCCTGGAAACCCACTGGGTGACCTTGGATGTGTCGCACACACTCAGCCCTAGAAAACCCCATGATAGGTTTGACTTAGTGTTGTCACAAATCAGAAACTACTTGAAGGCACACAACATCAACAACTTGGCATATCATACTCGAGTTGGTTGAAATAATTCACAACATGTAAGAAGGACTTCCCAATGGTTGATGTACTTCCTTTTTAGTGTTTCAGTTTGGTACTTTCACTGCTAGAGAACTCAATGTTTAGAAGTGTTCTTATTCTACATATGAGTCCATTCTACAAGCAGCACTTTTCAGCGCTGTTTACATATGAATCATCTGGCACATGCATAAGTCCAACTTTCCTTTCTGAGGATTACCCTATATGCAAAGTCATAGGTCTCCAAGGTCCAACAAATATCGCATATTTAACATCTCATATTCAAATTTACAAGCAAACAAATCATTGTAAGAAAGAAATGCCCCCTTATTTCAGTTACAGCATACAAGAAATTCTCTCTTCAGCATAGAATTGAGCGCTACCGTTTCTACATACTTGGCAGTGAAAGAAATCCACCATATATCATTCAAGACAGGCCTGGATTGAAATATCCAGTACATAGAAATTCCAAATGAAACGACAACAAACTTCTCAATCTTGCCTTGTGGGGGATAGGGTGGCTTTTGAGTGATAGTTATTCATATTCATTCAAATTCTCAGCAGGCATATGGGGAAAGTCTATACAGAAGCCTATACTTCCTGCAGAGAAGAAGCAGCAACTAAAATAAACAGATGGATGATCAGGGAGGGAAATGATATTAAGCAGCTGAACAGACAATATAATGTCGAGAAATAAAAATAAAAAGGCTAAGGTGGAAGAAAGGGCTTGGACAATAACCTTCCCTCTGTTTTCTTTTTTTCATTCTTCCTAAGCACAGTGCAAGTAGGAAGGGTAGCTTCTCAGCGAAACCTGTGATCTGCCTGTAAACAAATATAGAGACTATGAAAACAAGTAGAAGGCACAGAAATGTGTGCAGGAGCCAAAGCCTCACTTTCTCTTTTACCCTGGTAGAAACACTGTACCTTTAAAGGCACTCTGCCAGGTTTCTATTGACATAACTGATAACAGAATATCTGATTGTCTAGCAAGGATTCCTGAGTTTAGCCAAAACAAAGGGAAGCCGTGGGAATCAGTGGAAGCTTGGGTAGGAATTGCTATAAATGCCAGCTGGTTAAATAATGAAAAACAGATTAATGATCTGACTCAAAACGGATTTGTTACTAGAAATGGACTGCCATATTGTTATTCCATATTCACTCTTCCTCCCCTTTTCAACCATCCAGAAAATGGCTAATCATACATCAAAAACTGCACACGAGTGAAGTTGCTGGTTCTTGTGATCATACTGGAATGCCTATGATATCCGAGGATTCCCTTAAGGTATAAAATTCTAAAATTGTATGGATAGTTGTATTATGTGCCAGGTCTAACACAAATTAATCCAGAACATGTTTTTTTTCCCCCCTGAAGAACTACTTCTCACTTTACTTTCCTTCTGCAACTTCTTTAAACAATCTTTAGCTGACAAACACAAGTAGTTAAATGGCAGCGTTCTCCAGATCTGGTCAATCAACTGTGCAGAGTTGGACCTTCTTAATGGATGATTTTCTGGCCTTTTAGGTTAACCTCACAACAGTTTTGTGCCAAGTGCTGTTTTTCTTTCATGCCAAGCATTGTCATAATGAGTCCATGGATTTTGCATTTTTGCATTATTACATATTGAGTTTCTCAGCAGGTAGTTGTTGTTGTTGTTGTTGTTGTTGTTGTTGTCATGTTCTTTCAAGTTATTTCTTACTCAGGTGAACCTATCATGGGGTTTTCTGGGACTGAGTGTATGCGATGGTGGGTTTCCATGGCTGAGTGGGGAATCAAACCATGGTCTTCAGGGTCATAGCCCATTGCTCAAACCACTACACCATGTTGGCTCTCTTCTTAGCAAAATACAGGTAAGGTACATCAAGAGGAGAAAATATATTTGTACAAGTTGAGTATGGAACTAAATTTTGGGGCATTTGCACACTACCTTGTTATAGTACTATTATTCCACTTTCAACGTCCTATGGAATTCTGGGGTTTGCAGTTTACTGAGGCCAAAGATATCCTTCTCTAAACTGCAATTCCTAGGATTCCATAGGATGTTCAAAGTAGAATAATAGGACTGTAACAATGTAGTGCAGAAATGGCCTTAGTCTGAAATTTTCTGGATATACGTGGAGATGTTTGAGAGGTGATACGATGGTCTGAAAGCATTTGGATGGGTCTCATACAGAAACTGATACAAACCTGTTTCTCCTGTTCTATTGGGTTCATTATTAAGAAAGGAGATTTCAACTAGTCAAGAACTCCATGATGGTAAGAACTGTGACAGTGGGACACGCTTCTGCCCAGGATGATTCAGTGGTAGATTTCCAGCCTTGGCTTGGACTAAGCCTAAATGAGTCTTGAAATTCTTTCTATGTGCCTATGAAGAAACATAAAACATAAAAGAAAGATGAATGGCCAAGAAAATAATATCACTCTGAAAAACAAGAAGGGATATGCATATAGCAAGGTTATGTCAAAAGGATGATTAATCCATTAAGTGAATTTTAAAAGTAACAACCACATGACTGATATAACCAGTAATGTAGACTTGAGCCAACTGACTCGCACTCAAGCCGGACTTAAGCCATTTCAGTGACTTGACTTGGCAATAAATGATGCAGTGACTCAACTCAAGACTTGTGTATTTTTAGTGACTGACTTGCTGCCCTTGGTTCAGTAACATACCACATTCATCTGGAAAGTATACAACTTTGAACAATGCTTCCATTTCTTTTTGCCTACTGGTCACATGATGATCTGTCTCAAGCCCAAAGTGTGGGGGCATTTCTTAGAGGGAAATAGCAAACATGGTAGGTAATGGGCTTGAGGTGGGTTTGAGGTCTGTTCAGCAGCTTGTCCGTGCTGCATATTGAAGGAGCCTTCTAAAACTTTTCCAAGAGCAGAAGCCAAGACTTATCCCCAAAGCATAGGACATGTTTCTCAAAGAACAGCAAGAGTGTTAGACAGTGGGCTTGAGGAGGAAGGATTCTTCCTTCTAAAGCTTTTGAAGCTTTAGTTAAGGGGAATAAGAAGGATCCTATTCCCTACTTCTGAAAGATCCTCCAGCTT
Organism: Ctenosaura bakeri; assembly: GCA_948474755.1. Taxonomy (NCBI): domain Eukaryota; kingdom Metazoa; phylum Chordata; class Lepidosauria; order Squamata; family Iguanidae; genus Ctenosaura; species Ctenosaura bakeri. The sequence continues at coordinate 86,922 of CAOLHI010001704.1, read as the reverse complement.
CAGAAATGGGAAGTAAGAAGGATCCTATCGTCCAATTCTGAAGCTGCAGATGGCAAAATTGCAAATGTGGAGGGCCAACTCTACTTAAATTGTTAAAACTTATTTATTCAACTCTGTCCAGAAATTCTGGAATATAGGCTGGGGTACAAAGTTGGCTCCCAGGCTTCAAACTTGATTTGAGACTTGACTTGAAAGTATCTTCAAAGACTTGAGACTTGACTTGAAACTTGGAGTAAAAGATTTAAAGACATCACTGGATATAACTAAGAACCAGACCTTTTAAAGACAATTATTTTACTCTTCTTCTTTGTCTTCATTCAGCTGTAGATGAGTCAGGAAGACTCCCACCAGAGAAGTCAAGTATATATAGAAGTTCCTGGAGAACATATTGCTAATTCTGTAGAACAGTTTACAGCATATGTAGAATTTATTGCAAAGGTTTTTCCAAAAAGTTAATCAAGTATTACACTGAACTAAGACCCTAAAGGCACTCGATCCTATCTGATTTTGGAAGCTAAGCAGGGTCAACCTTGCTTAGTGCTTAGATGGGACACTGCCAACAAATACCAGGTGTAGTAGGTTGTATTTCAGAGGAAAGAATAGGCAAAACCACCTCTCAGTATTGCTTGCCTCAGAAAACCTATGAAATTCATCAGGTTGTCACAAGTCAAAAAGTGACTTGAAAGCACATACACAAATATTGATGTTCTCCTTCCCTGGTTTATTAATGTATGTTGGAACTTAATGCACAATGGAAAAGATGAAGGCTCCATGACCTTTCTGTCTCATACTTTTCTTTCTTTACATACGCTAAGCAAATGAATGATTCCAATTCATCTAAGACTGCATCCCACAGAAGCATATTACAGTAAGACTTTTAAAAGCTTTAGGTATCATTCAGATTATTTTAACCATGCAGAGGTCACGCCCTCCAACTATCCTGATTTCACAGAGACAGTCTTGATTAATCCCCCTTTGTCTCACTTTTTCAGCTGCTTTTAAAATGTCCCAGTTTCTCACTCATCCTCTCACTTTTCCCCTTGGTCTTCAGCTTACTCTAATTGCTGCAAATTAAGTACTTTTCACTCCATTAACTTGGGTTGTGTGTACAGTAGGGGGCAGAACCTTGTCCTTCCCTGGAGGCTCAGGCACAAGCAAACTGTGGCAGCTTCTCTTAGATGTTGTGTTCTTTCTCATGCATAATGTTTGCCACCTTGACCTGACTTTCATGTTAATTTGCCGCATGTGTCTTAGTTTTCAGCACTGAAATATTAGAAGGCATGAGATGAGAACTATTACAGTGTTATGTAAAAATAACAAATAAGGTATATGTAAGTTGTTGTTGTTGAAGGTTGTTTGGAAGAGTTGAAAATGGTATACTTAATAGGTGATGCTTAATAGTTACTTTGTGACTAAGACCTGCAGCTGGCAGATTTCAAATTTCCAGTAAAGTAGTAACCATAGCATTACTAAGGAGGTAGTTATGAATCCTGCCAGTTTGTATACTGCTCAGGGGAAAAAAAGATAGAAGAAAGAAAATAATCAGTTTGCAAAGAGTCAGTTAAACAAGCAGTTTTCTCTTCAATAGCTCATAAATGTAGAAAGATAGCTAGAGGTGTATAAAAAGGTATCAGCTTTTGGTGACAATGTATACAATGCAGCAACAATGGGCCCAGTCTCTGTGTTCAGGGACCAAAATGCCTTGAGAGCCAACCCTGGCACGTATGTGACAAATATGTTTATTCAGCAGCTTAATTTGTACTTTGTTGTGTTGCAAATTGTATTCTGAATGGGGTTTCTGTGTTATATCTGAAGGTTTTGCTTTCTCCTCAAAAGAGGGACACAGGGCATTTATTTCCACTTTGTTCAATATCCAAATTTCCTTTTAACAGGTCTTTTTTTTTAAAATTATTCAGACTTTTATTTTAGTTCTTCCTCTGAATCTTTTAAAACATCTCTGCAACTGTAGCCCTCTTTAGGCATTTGCTTCCATGAATTCTTAGAAAGTGAGCAGCAAAGATGACGCCAAGCATGCGGACTACCGACTGGAGAGTTATGAGTGTCTTCAGCTCTTTCCCCCTCAGACTGTCCCATTCAACATACAAATGTGTGAGGCTGCAGTTGGTGAGGACACAGGTGGAAGGTGTGGGACAGCATGTATATGCCACCTTCCTGCTTGGGTTCCCAATGAACATCCAGGCTCCTGCTGTCACTTGGTTATGTGTTTACTGCACTGTAATCACTTGTGCTACTAACATACACATTTAGAACATGATGGCTTGGGAACTGGGAAAGTTGGAATGTGAAAAAGTAAGATTTCTTAGGTTTGCTTATGTGTGGGTCTCTCCTTCAGGTGCCATTAAGGGAAGATTACTGGCAAAACCACCTCTGAGTATTCCTTGTCTAAGAAAACCCTATGAAATTCATGAGGTTGCCATAAATTAAATGTGACTAAAGGCACACACAGACATACATCCACTCTCTGATAATAATGCTATCACATGATGTGTTTTTTTGGGGTGGCATTCTCTGCTCATCATCATTTCACATGAAAAACGGTATTGTAGAATAGGTGCTTTTTAAAAACTGTTACAATTTCAAATATTAATCTCTGTGTACACACTGTGCTAAAATCTGATCTCAGACTATTTAAGAAGATCAACTCCAATGGTCTTACACTCATCTAAACCTGTATTGGGTTGGTGGCTGATCTCTATCAGAACATCTTGGGGATAAATTCAGTTTTTGATGTGCATACATAACCAGTGTCTGTCTCATTGCTGTTTAGAAAAAAAAATGCACGAGAGTAGTGCATTTTTATCATTATTGGAGTAAAGGCATTAGTATTTTCTTACAGATGGTCACCTATGCTGGAAGCACATGAAAGAATCTTAAATTGTAGAAAGATTATTCTAAACTTAGGGAAGTATTAACTCCCTCATGCTAAAGGTGGAGCCATGCTGCTAAACATATTAGTATTTCTTAATTCAAACACCTGTTCTGCCCAAAAGATACATAAAAAGCTCTTATTTATTGCTTGCATCTCCGTTTCAGATTTAATTTCACTATAAATTCATCTCATGTTAATTTATGTACAAACAAAGACACACACTTTTTAAATATCCAAAAATGCTGGAAATAAACTTATTTTTAATTTTGTGCTTGTTTTCCATTTGTCAACCAGCAAATGAAAGGACTGAATAAATCAAGCACTAATTGCCAGCGGTGCTAAATTTAGTGTGAGATCTGGAATCCTTTTGAACAAAACCGCTGAATATGAAATCGTCCTCAGCTCTCTAGGCAACTTTATCCGCCTTTCTATTCTCCATCTGTCAGTCACCTGGGAATTTGTGAACTATTCCATATGTCAGCCTTGTCAATCACAATGGAATGTGGGAACTATCTGCCTACTGCATAGGAATTCTTGTTAAAAAATTAATCTGCATTAAGCTAGGAGTTCTATATTTTGTGTACCCTACCATTTAGTGTTTCCGTAATATTTTTTTCCTATAAAGAGAGGCTAAGTAGATGTGACATGACTATTCTGATATTTTCAGAGGCTATATATAGCCATATAGAGGAGCATATCTCTTTCTATATATACGCTCAAAGACCGGGGAAGCTCTAGTTAAAGTTGGTTTCTATCTTCCATTTCCAGTTGCTAACTTTCTCCATCCATTCCTCAGGGGCTAAATTTTTACATTTCTTATCTCAACCCAAAAGATGACTTTAAAAGGAGGGGGGAAAAGAAGAAGGAAGAGTTTGAGCTAACTTGGGTTAGCCATTTTTAATAAGTAAGAAGGAAAGAAAAACTGTTCCTTATTATATGAAAAAAAAAGAAGTTCTCACATAACTTTTATACAGTAAAAGCATTTATTTGGTTTGGCAATATAGAACAAGGAATTGCAGACATATTGCTTAACAAGATTAAGAGTCAATGTGATATAGTGTCTATAGCACTGGGTTTGGCTCTAGGAAACCAAGTTGCATTCCCCAGATAGCTGCAACATTCACTGCATCTATAAGCTTCATACAAACCCCTTGTATATCCCAAATCAGGATTTGGTGGTTTTGCTAGTATTTTTGTGGAGCAATTTTGCACATAGCTTTGCATTCTATAATTGCTTTCGTGTGCTCATGAAAGAAGTAAAAATAACTTTCATATCCCAACTGGCTACAGGTCAAGAAGGTTCTCTTCAAAAGAACTTTGTGAATGCAAATTGAAAGAACATAAGAGTTGCACTCTGAGAAGGAGAGCATATGGCTTGTGCCATCAGTCAGAGTACCTCCATCACCTAGGAATAACATTAGAAGAATGGAGATTTGAGGAAACCAGTCCAGCTCCATTTATTTGCCACAGAAGGGGAAGCGGAAGGAAATTCACTTCCCTATTCCTGCCAGAAAGAACATTCAGCTCCTTCAACTGCTAAAGAAGCAAGGTGAAAGAAAATCCTGGAACATTCCTGATCAATTTAAAACACTGGCTGAAGATATAGCTATCAGCATCTATGTAAGCAAGACCCTCAGCATCGGAATATCAGCTTGGCTGAAACTGGATAAAATGTTTTCCTATAGCTTTCCTTTTTTTTTCTTTGACCTTGAAGAACTGATCTCCTTCTTCCATTTTCATGCATATCCCTTTCCCTGGAAATCTTGTCTTTTTAGTTTGTAAACTGTCAGCAGGGTCCCTCTCTCTGCTTTTGTTGATATGAGCCACTTTAAAGAGAGAACAGTTAGCAGAAAGTGGACCAGCAAACCAACTCTTTATACCTGAGATTTTCCCAGAACAGGCTATACATTTAGTCAGTTGTATGAAAAAGTGTGATTAAAACTATAAATTCCTAACGTTAGGTAAATCTGTTGATCACAGTGATGAAAGTAGCAGTAAGAAAATATCGCTTGCCTTTAACTTCAACTCTTTCCTTCAACTTGAAAGGATACTTGGAAATTGCTATCTTTGGCCTTCCAGATGTTTTCTGGACTGCAATATCCATAATCTACCACCATTGGCTATGCTGCCTAGGGCTGAAGGGAACTATAGACCAAATTTATCTGGAAGTACAGAGTTGTCTACTTCAGTTTATATAGCTGCTTTTGTTACTGTCACTTCTGATAAAGCTGTCTTGGCTCAAGAGTTTTAGTTTTAGTGTTTCAGTTTGTTAGTGTAGTTAGACTGTGTTTATGGTAATACAGTGGAGTTTTAGTAATGTATTTTAGTATTATGTCTCAATGTTAGTTCAGTTTAATTTTGTTTTACTTAGTTTTATCTTTAGTTAATCAAGTATATTGTTTATTTATAGTTTGTTTCTTTTTATTTTTTTCTGCTGTTGTGGATTAGTTTGTGTGCATTAAAATTAATAAATATGAATTTAAAGGCAAAAAAGAGAGAAAAGAATATAGTTTTGAATGGCAGCAAAAAGAAAAACAAAGAAAAGAAAATCTTATAAAACTGTTTTCCTCCTTGCATTTCCTGTCAACCAACAATCATATATATATATATATATATAGGTTTTCAAAAGACTTTGGTTGGTTTTTTCACCTCATAAATCAGTATAGAATTACCAGCTGTAGACTGGTATTTCTAGTGCTCATGCCCCAAACGTACAAAATGTAGCTACTCTCATCCTACAGGCCATACCATATGATGCCAAACTTATTCCTTTATTATTATGTGCCACCCATCCAGTTATTCCAAAATGGTACTAAGCTTCCAAGAGCTTAGTGCCATTCCAAGACACAAGTTTCTGTTTTTTTAAAACTGTACTCAGTCTTGATGTTGCAAACATCTTTCAGTGAGTGTTGTTATTCAATATGACACTGAGCTCTCCATGAAGGGCTTTGATTTATGCCCTTTATCAGCCACCTTATTCTATTTAAACATTTATCACACCTCTGAAACTTCATATTTGCCCAGTTGTGCTGCTAGGAGGTTTGTATATTTACCCTGAACACCACAGTTCAAGAGGGATGTTGACAAGCTGGAAAGGATTCAAAGAACTAAGAAGATGATAAGGGTAAATCCTACAAAGGACAGGCTGAGTGAACAAGGCCATATTCAGCCAAGACAAAGAAGATTTAGATGCTGAAAAGAATATCATTTAAAATGATAAATTTTCTTTAAAAGATATTGCTTAACAGATTAAGGGCCATGCATTTAAGAGGATCTCCAAAGAAGGAAAATAATTATTCCCTTATCTATCAAAATAGAATGAGAAGTAATGGCTTTAAAATATGGGAAGGAAAATAAACAATGCAATTCTATCAGTGCCAGCGCTGCCATTAGGCAGATTGGGACGATTACATCTAGTGGCAGATGTTTTGGTCCAGAGGACTTTGGTTGCAGTGGCGGAGCTTGAAGTGCATGGAGGGGTGGGTGGGAGGGAGGCAGGGCCACTGTGTGTGGATTGAGGCCATGGTGTGCAGGGGTGTGGCCATAAAACATGGGGGTGTGGCCACAGTGCATGGAGGCATGGCCATGGCATGCAGGGGCATAGCTAGGAGCTAGGATGTCCCCAAAACATTGCCGCCTGGGGCAAACTGCTCCATCGCCCCCCCCCATTCCAACACGACAGTTTGGCTGATCCTGCTGAACTCCCTAGTTTCTCCCCAGTCTTAGAGGACGGCATTATTAGGCCGCATGACCTGTTCTTGCCTCCCTAAATTAGCCTGCTACCTCAGTTGTGGTTGGGGACATTATTCTATCTTCTATAAGTGGAATGGGGACAGGGCATCTTGTCATTCAGCATAAGCAGAAAAATGTCTTGGCCCAGCCTTTTTCCCTACATATCTCTAGCAAGATAAGGACTAAGTCAGGAAGACAATGCATAACGTCAGTGCTGGATCTTTCCCCACAAGCTGAAATTGATTAAATAGATTGGAAGATCTTTCTACTTAGTGTACTTTGAAATAATGTTTTTGAAACAGGCTGTGAATAAGTTACTTTGAAGCTTCAGTCTGATAAATACCTACAATTCTTAATGGAATCTTTACATTAGAGCTTGGAGGATGGTCTGCTCATGCAAGCGAGACCACTTTTATTTAAAAAGACTTCACAGCATCTCTTTCTTTCTGTACAACAGTAGCACACTATTTGGAAAACTCTCTTGTATCTTCCTGATGTTTGCTATGATTGGCGAACGCACTAAGGATTATTTGCATCATTCTATTTTCATTTTGTTTTATATTCTGACCTTCCATTTACAGCTTGTCCAGGGCTGGGTAGGTCATCTAATGCCTGTGGCTATTTGTGGAGACAGATGGCCAGATGATATATTTATTATTAAATAAACAAAAACATGAAATCAACAGCATACTTACAGAATCGGATAGTCATAACATTTAAGAAATCTGACACGTGACAAGTTAGGAATGGGGGAGAACTTGGTGTGGTCTGATTTTTACATGTCTTGAATTGATCCCCGATTCTCTAGAGGAACATGTAGATTATTCTTTGCACTGCACACTTCTCTGAACTTGTGATGCTATTCTCAGCTCAAAAACTGCACAGAAAAGTTACAAGCAAAGATGTACCTCTTAAGAAAAGTTGCATACTAAAAGGCATATATTAGGGGACTGTTGTGTATGAATATAAATGTGAATTGTTCTGCATTTTTAAAGAGCTGTGCACTAATGTGGAAACAGGCTGGACTTATGATTCAGTTTCCCAGTGGACATAAGAAAGTAACATGGACTTGAAATATACTGACTCTTTCATACTTGTACAAGTATTATTCCTAATTTTAGCTTGATCTTAGAGTTATGAAAACTTTCCTCTTCAATATTCAAATTTCAGATGAATTAACAACAGTGTTGTAGTACAACCATGGCTTACAGGATTGGAGTCCTTGAACTTTTTTAGCCAAAATAGAATGGGAACTGTTGGAATCCTCCAGGCACAACTTTTCCTTTTTTAATAGATTTCTCTGTAGTCTTTAGCACAAAAATAAATAATAAATAAAATTGAGAAACAGAGGTAGATTGCAGATTTTGTTTATTTGTTTTTTATTTTTAAGTAGTTCAAGTGACTGCTAAGTATAAAAGTGCCCCCTGGACCTACTGCGGTTATGCCCCTAATTTAAAGAGCAAACTATATACAGTATTCCTGTAAACAACAATAGAGAGAGAAGAGCAAAGAAAGAAAGCAAATCTGATTTGCCTCTCTCATATGCTATTTTGCTGCTAAGGAAAGGATATTGATACTATTGACCATCCTGTCCTTCTGAGTCTCCTCTCTGGAATGGGACTTGGGAGCACTGTTTTACTATGATTCTGATTAACACCCTGATGAGTGGCCTGTGGTGTCTACCAGGATTTTGTTTCTGTTCCTCCATACTATTTAATTGAAGCTTTGGAAGGGGTCATCTGGAATCTTGGAGTTCACCAGTATGCTCGTATCACTGATATCTATCTTTCCTTTCCATCTGATCACAAGGAAGTTTTTATTGTACTAAACAGTATCTGCTGTCAGTAATGAACTGGATGATGGGAATAAATTGAAACTGAACCCATAGAAGACAGAGGTGCTCTTGGTCAATCCCAAGGCAGATCAGGAAACAGGGATTCCCTGAAACCTCAAGATCACAGCTTGGAACTGGATCTGATCTTGGATGCGTAAGTTTCAGAGGTGACCAGAAGTATGTTTACAAAATCAAAATTAGTATGCCATTCCCTTGAGATGTCAGATCTGGCTAAAATGACATATGCCTTGACTATAGCCCATTTAGATTACAGTAATGCACTCCAGCGGGAACTGTTTGGAGACTTCAGTGGGTCCAAAATCCTGGGGCCAAGCTGTTGACCAGGGTTGCTTACAAGGAACATGTGACCGCCCCCACCCAATTGAAACAATTGCACTGGCTTTTGATCTGTTTCGAGGCACAATTCAAAGTACTGTTTTTGACTTTAGCAAAGTGCTTTAAAGTTGTATTTGGCTTGGGGTTGGATTATCTGAAACATACTACCTGCCTATACAAGGCAGTCTGAGCTTTAAGATCTAAGGGGGAAAGCTCTCTCTCAGTTCCACCACTTTCATAGGCATGTTTGATGAGGACATGAGAGAGAGTCTTCTCTGTGGCTGTTCTCAGGCTGTGGAACTGCCTTCTAAGATAGTCCTGGTTGGCCCCCTCCCTGCTCTTTTTCTGTAAGCAGGTGAAGACTTTAATTCAGGAAGGCATTTGAGATTTAAATTATGACAGTAGGTTCTGTCAAGTGATATGCTGCTGCCATTGTTTTCTTTAAATACTCTATTAGTAATTATGTTTAAATGTGTTTTTAACTGTAGTGGTTTGAGTGTTGGACTAGAACACTGGGATACCAGGGTTCAAAGTTTCACTCAGTAACCTTGGGCAAGTCACACTCTCTCAGTCTCAGAGGAAGGCAATGGTAAGACCCCTCTGAACAAATCTTGCAAAGAAAACCCCATGAGAAGTTAATCTTAGGGTCTTCACAAGTCAGAAATGATTTGACACATAGTAACAAGAAAATAATATTTTAACTTAATTTTGTTTTAAATTAATTCAAGCTGCCTTGAATCCAATCTTAGGAGAATGATGGGGTATAAATGAAATAAATAAACAATAAATAAAATGAATCCTTGCATCATGGTCCTTTTACGTTCAAAATCTTTAAATAGGACAGAAATTATTTCTATCTACTTCATAAAATAGTACCATTTCCAAAGTGCTCTGCTATAATAAAATAAGAATAAAACCCCCACAATGCTCTTTCAAAAACTTTCTCATCCCTGAGAAAGTGTAGAATTTTAGCATTTGGAATCTTATCAATCTTTATTCATACAGAGGTTTTAGTAATAAGCTTACCTGTTATGTTTATTGTGGACTGCAGCCAAGGAAGTTTATATGTATCAACATTGTTAATAATTATAATACATGTAACATGGTTGCTTGGATCTCCATCTTCATAAATAACTTGTCCACATTAGTCATTAACATTGTTAATTTCTTCACATTTCTGCTAGAAAAAAAGCAACTAAAGTCACAATAATAATAATTTTAGAAAAGCAACAAAAGCAAACATAGAAATGACTGAAGTCCAGTTTACTGTTGGCGAAACAAAAAGACCCACTGGCATAGTTACAGTGGATTACTATATCATTGTGCAACTGCTGACCTCCACTGAACACCTGCAAAACACAATTCACACAAAGCATCAGTTTTCTTGATCAAGTTCTGAAAGTGTGAAACTTCTTGTGGAGAAGAACTGGCACAAATGTAGTGAGGCAGTTGAAAACAGAACAAAAATGGCAGGATAAGGAGAAAAAGTAAAAGAGAGAGAGAATCTGACAACACAACAAACAGTAAACCAGACATTTTCTACCCAAAGCCTCTGGCAATAATTTGGATAGATTGAATGGATCCATCTCAGCACTGGATGCCATTCCACAGTCAATGACTATAGCACACTGAGATTTTATTGACGGAATATCTCTACTAAAAGAACACAGTCCTATTTTAGAAGGCATAACTTTGTAAATGTAGGGAAATGTATATATGGAAAAGCTTGACCACTGGTCTTGTTTCCAATGAATGAATACCTGAATTCAGTTTACATAACAAGTGGTTTTACTTCATCTGGCTTGGCTGTCTTCAAAATTGGTCTCTGTCTTAGAACAACAAGCCAACTGCTTAAATCTTTTACAAGAATTTCACATTTCTGAAGGTGATTTAGGCCAATCTAGATGTAACATGAATCTGTAATTAGAGCTGGAATGACTGTTACTTAATAAACAGTAACCATAGTGAAGACCTCAGATCAGAACCATAGTACAGGGAAAAGGGACTTAACCATTTGTTCCCAACATAGTCCCAATCTGAACTGCTTCCTTTGACTCCTGATTGCACCAATGGATGCTTTCTACCTGGTTATGTAGTAGGCACAGTCACCCTTTATTTTAATTGGGCCTACAGTAAAACTGAGTGTGGTCCCACTTGAATTAAAAATGCAATCACACAAAGATCAGTGATGTGCACAGTGGCTGCCTTCTAACACTGAAATTAATAGGGCTAACGCTACAATTGTGAGACAGTTAAATGAAAATAAGTTCCCATGAAGTCAATGGGGCTTCATTCTAAGTACATTATGCATGGGTTTGCATAATGTACAATTAAATGCACTTACTTACCATTGAGAAGAAAGGTAGAAAAATCTTAGTAGACATGTATTGGATTGCATCACCTGCATCAAGTCCAAATTCTCAATTTTAACTTATTGGTGTTTATGATGATCTGGAAATGGATTAAAGCAATTCCACAGAAGTGAAGTGTTTATAATATGTGGATATATCTAGGGATAGGCTACTTTGTAGGTTCAGGGTTTTTAAGACAGTCCTTTGAGAAGCATGGCATGTAAGCAGCAAAACTGAGAGTGTTAAGTAGGTTATGTTGCATTATATCACACAACAGTTCCAACAAATCTACTATAGATTTCATGCTGTCAACAGATACATTTGGGGTGTTGGTGGGGAACAGTCAACAAGAATGTTTCATAGGAAAGCCATCCAATTTACTTGCGAGAAACTCAAGGCCAAACTGTCTTGTCTTTGCACGACAGCAGTTCTGTCAAAAGTATTGTTTCTTCCCCGCTTTTGTGTCATAACAGAACTTGTATTGACAATTCCAGAGAACGACAATAAGCTACTATGATTTTCACTAGAAAAGGGGAATTGTTTTCCCCCCCTTCAGATTGAGAAGGGGAAGGGACTCTTTTTTCTTCAACAGTACATAGTAATGGAATTTAGAAATAACAATAAAACTACCCCTGTTGTAATGGCTTTGAAATGTGTATCCGAACAACTAGCTTTTATATTCATACTTTAGTCCTGAGTTTGCCAAGATAAAACACTATGAGAACTCTAATGGTAATTATATAATTTCATATCGTATCTCAAAGAGCACTTTTAAAATTCTGTAACTGCTGTTGGTTTAGTTGAGCCACTGCTAAAACTTTGGCTTCATTATACAAGCCCAATTAAAAGAGGAAGACTGCTGAGGAAACATAATAGCACTTCCTTCAATTTATTACTCACGGTAGATGGTTACCAAAAAAAAAAAACCCTCAAGGAAAAAAAAAGTCTTGTTCTGCTTGTAGGGGCCAGTGCATGGCTGCTTATGCTACAGATAATTAAGTGTTTTGGTGGGAAATTTGTTCATGAGATGGATATATAATTAGACAAATTTGTTCACCTATCTTGGCTCATTGAAGTCTCTATGAGCTTCCTTTGCTTGGCAATGGGTCCTGATCCTAGAAGCTTTTATGCCTGATTAATTGTCAATATTAGGCAGGGGCCTGCTCATTAGCTTCGTGCAGGGCACATTGCCACTTGCAACAAGCCCCATTTGGAGAGATGATGTGTTAACTGTTAATAAACTGCAGTGTGCTAGCTGTTTTTTGTTTTTGTTTTAATAAAAGCTCAGCCCACTAAAGGCAAGGCACATTCTGATACATTTTTGAAGGAAAGAACATAACTACATTCTTTTTTCCCCCTGGAAATAAGCAGCACAGCTATCCAAGGACTCTTCTCTCATTCTCAGCTCCTCAGGGATGTTTCCCTCATGTATGTATAAACATAAATTTCCTAGGTAGTATCCAGGCAACAAATCTTAGGTTTTCAATCTGACATGTCAACTACTTCATATCCTATGGTTTGCTTGAGTACTAGGCATTAAAAAAAATAGAAAGGAAGCAAATTAAAGTCCATGTGCTCTTACAATGGGCATTCAGTAGAGAATGAGATATTCCCTTTCAAGGAGTCACAACTTTCTTTGCAGCTTGGTAGAAAAGGACATTGTCATCCTCTCAAATTCAAATCTTCCAAATTTGTTTTCTAACTAATTAGGTCCAGTGGCAGGCAGTTCATCCCCCTCCTCAATCCTCCCCCTTTCACAAAGTCTGAGGAATGCAGTCTATCTAGAACTACTGCTTGCCTTCTTGACAGACAGTTGGGTCTCCTCCAGAATATTTCTAAACATCAAATATTTCTCAGTCTAGCAGTTTGGAAACCATGTGACATATTTATTCAGGTTTATGCTCAAACCTTATAGGTGTCATTAGTGGTGTGTGGCACAGATAACTCTACCTTCTTGCTTTGTTGCATGTGCTGGTTGAAGAACTTTGGTTTCTAAGCCTCCATCACAGAAGAAAATGCTCTCTGTAGGACTTTCTTCCCATTAGATAAAAACAAAAGTTAAAATGAGGGAGAAAAGATATTTAAAAAAAAACCCAAACAAACAGAGCAATAAACAAATGCTGTTGGCTCTGAGCTCTCTGTTGTTTTTCACTGGAAAAATGCTGTCTCCACATTCTTTGCTGCTGAAACTACATTTCAGGAATGACAGTGATTCAAACTCAGAGGTCTTCTGTGCCCACCACAACTAAAGGGTGATGCCAAAAGGCTCTCAACATTAGAGAGGGTTTTTCAGGGGCTTATGACAAAGTAGAACATGGCACAAGCAGCAATTCATACAAGTAGAAAGAAGGATAAATGCAGGAAGGGAAAAAAATACTATGAAGCAAATCGGATGAAAGTATTTACTAGTTCACAGCCACAGAAGCCATTCAATGTGTGTGTTAATACATTCATCTTCTAATCACAGAGGGTTCAGTTTCTACTTTGAGAATGCATCTGCTCTTTCTTTCCTTCTTATAAGTATTTTAAACCACCCCTCAGTCATAGTCCCAGGGCAGTTCACAAAGAGCAGCCAGGTACAGTTAAAATGTAAATGTATAGTGGGTGGGGCGGGAGGATGACAAAATTATGAAAGCAGCATAAAATAGGATTACACTAAGAGAGCTCAGGAAAATAAAAATGACAGTACTGTAGGCATAGGGCCAGCCTTTCTGGAAAGAATATTCCAGTACTGGGGTGACAACACCAGAGAGTTCTCTTTCTAGGACTGGTGGCAGTTTGAATGGAGGTATGTGGGGTTTAAGGTTATCTCTGATGAAATTGTGCAACTCTCCTATCTTGCTTTCTCCAATATTGTTTTTTTAAACCTTAAATTCTTGCTGTTAAATTTATCAAAAAAAAGTAATAATCTGTAGGTTTGGGTAAATTTTTAGCATTTTTTTTTAAAAAAGGACCAAAAGAAAATCTCAGCCATCTGCACTTGCAAAATGCAATAGGTGCAGCCATTCTTAATTTGGAGAGGATCATTTTGCATCAGCCTGTCATGCAGTGTTAATTTGGGTGAATCTTCTAGTTTTATTTTTTCCCCACATTTATTCAGTAGCATGTCAGGGGCTAAGACTGGGTGAGGACTCTATTTCACCTGCTCTCACTCATCCCATCCAAGGAAAATGGGCTATACTTATTCATTTAAAACACAAATATACTTATATTTGTGGTTTTTCTTTTCAGTGAGCAAATTACCTGAAAGCATAAAAACTGAGGGAATCGCAGTCTTCAAGACTTTTGCCTTGGAGCATGGCCACAATCCCAGTTTGGAAGGTGAGATGTCCAAGTGCTCTGGTATCTGGTGGCTCAGGCCAGGCTGATGAGGAGCTAGGCACAGAACGTGGCTCAAAACCAGGGACTCAGGATGTTCTATTTTTACCCTTGACTTGCCAGAGATGCTGAGAAACCCATGTAGAATTGATAGGAGAGTGACAGAGTGTAAAGAGGCTGCTTGTTGAAGAAGGCAAGGCTTGGAGCAGAACTCTAGTTATGGGACACTCCCAACAGCAGAGTGGCAGGGTGGAGAGACAGAAGGACTTTCACCATTCCCTGAGAATCTACAGTGGAAGGCTAGAGGAACCTCTTGAGAAATTTAGGAGGTGCAACGAGGGAGGGGGGTGAAGTAAATGAATGTCTTCCACCCATTTCCGCCAGTGGGATCTTCTGTTGGCTCTCAGTTTCAATATGTGTTTACATGGGTGGAAAAAATGTTCACTATGGGCTGCTGGAAGCCCCCAGGACCCCCATAGAGCCTCCTCATACAATAACGAATTGTACTCCTACTAGCCCCTCAAAGATGTGATTCCTCATATAAATGAGTGCCCTGGGACTGTTTTTAAAGCCTCCAATGGTAGTTTTTTTAAAAATACAACCTGAAAGTGCTGTTATTTAAAATAAAATAAAATGCCAGGAAGGTTTTTACTTTAAGCTTTTCAAAAATACACTGGCATCTTTTTGGAAAGTTACTTCATCGTACATTGATTTATAACTGTAAAGTTGAATTGTGCCCTTGTGCAACATTTCTATTCTCAGATGGATAACAGAAACATGGCTACACCATTGGGACCATTGGGCAAGTGAAGCCATCAGCATGGTCATTGCACAATGTGTCCCAGCACATAGTGTGGTCTCTTGTGCAGTGGCAATTTCCATTATGCAATGGGAGCCCATGATGCTCAGTGGTACATCTTGCACAGTGCTTTTTTGTGTATTATCTTCATTAGCGTGCATATGCATCATGTCAGCAAAATAGCTCCATTATCATAGAGTTACTCAGTGTAGCTTCTGATACAGGATCTCAGCCATAATTTTAATTGTTCTGAAAGCTTTATGAATTGTGACTTTCAGTTTTCTTGTTTATCTGTCTGTTTGTGTTTCCATTCTAATCTTTTTCTGAGCAGCTCTATCACCTATCTTCATTTTTGAAGAGAAAAGGAACTTTTCCTTGGCATGGAACCTAACTAGGCATGTGTAAACATGTTTCTTACTCTTATTATGTAAGGGCCAGTATAATGAAGTGGCAGAATCTTGAATGGGTGAAACAGAGAGCCAGGTTCTACTCCCCACTGTACTCTGAAAGTCACTGTGCCAGTTTATTCCCAAAGTGGCAAATAAAATCTGCAGGAAGTGTGGCACTGGCTGGTGAAGTTTTGGAGCCTCTGAGTGATCTATTCAAATGTGAAGGCTCCAGCAGAAGGGCTGCAGAAAAATGAAGGTGGCACCAGCAGCAGAAAGGAAACGTTTTTGTAGGTTCTTCAGCAGTGGCTGCTTTGGCACTGGTTCAGGGCAGGAAGGAAGGAAGGAAAAGAGAGGTGTGCAGAGTCAAAGAAAAAAGGAAGGAAATGAGTGCTGCCCAGAACTCTCTTTGAATTGTATGTGTCACTGGTTTCAAAGGGGAGAAGCAAAACAACCTTATAAGCTACACGCTACAGCATGTGTAATGTGAAAGGATTTTTTTTAAAGGCAGGGCTCAAGCCACCTCTTGCTGCTACTTGCTTCTTCCTCTACTTCTGCATGAAGTTCTGGCAAGGATGATGGCTGATTTAATCATCTTGGTTCCAAACTTCCACTGCCATTGGCTGACATTTCGTGCTCCTGCTTAGGCAAGACTTCCACTACAACTTCAACAAGGGTCCTTTTTACACTACACAATTATAGTACTATGACTCCACTTTAAATACTGTGGTTCCATCCTATGAAATCCTGAGTATGTAGCTTGGTGAGGCACCAGAGAAGCTCTCTGTCTGAGAATTCTACATGCCCCTGCCTACACAGCATATTCTTGGATTCAATGGGCTGGAACCACTGCAATTCAAGTGGAATCATAGGGATATATTAATGAACTGTGAAAAGACCCCCGTGACACTTGTAGTGATTTTTAAAAAAATAAAAATAAGTGGAACGAGGGATACAGACAGAACCAATGGTGGTTGTGTGTGTCTGTTGGAATGCCTAGACACTGGGGCCCTTTTGGCACGCCGTTTCTAAAGCGAGAGGGCCCCTTAAGCATCGTGTAAATGGGAGGAGCGGTCTGCATGACGCACTCCCATTTACACGACTCTCAAGGGCCTGACGCGGACCGTGCATGCACCTTTTTATTTTCGGCTTAAAGCCGAAAATGGTGCGTGGTTGCGCAATGCTCCCCGGGGCCCGCGTGCACTTACCTGGTGTGTGGTGTGTCGGGAGCCAGCCCGGTTGTGCTTCCTGCCTCAGCACTAGCCTCCAATTCCCAGGTTGCACTGTGGTAGGAAGGGGTGGGGCATTTGTGCGGTGCTTGCGTGACCAGGAAGCTGCTGCAGAACTGAAGCAGTCCTGCTGAGGCTTCTTGTGCGAGTGCCTCCCCCCACCTCCGTGAAAAGGTAAGGTGCAAAAAGGCTGTGGGACTGTAGGTTCAACCCCTCAGTTTTGGCAAACACCATTATGTAGATGGAGAAAACCGAAGTCCTAGCACACAGTGTTGTGTGCAACATGAGGAGTTAGTTGCACCAACTGAAGAAACTGCTGAATTTGCATTGTTTTTAACTGCATGTCTTTTAGCGGTCACTGTTGTAAGATGTACAGGCTAAGGGAGAAAAAGTGTTTGTGGGGAGGGCGTTACAAACAAGATGAAGGGCCTATACTGTTTTAGTGTTGTTATTCCACTTTCAACATCCTGTGGAATTCTGGGGTTTGTAGTTTCCTGAGGCCAAAGAGCTCTCTGGCTGAGAATTCTAAAGGCCCTTCCCTAAACTGCAAACTCCAGGATTCCACAGGATGTTGAAAATAGAAAAACAGCACTATAACACTGTAGTGCACGTGGTCTTCAAGGTACACTTTGGACTCTGGTTGGCAGAAGGAGAAGGAGTAGCAAAGAGGAAAAGGGAGAAAGAAGACAGACTTCCCATCCACTAAAGAAATATTCTTCCTGAAGATAGTGCTTGGATGGGAACTCTGCATAGACAATCTTAGCTATACAGAGAGCCTCATACCATTACGTTCCTATTGGCCTAAAATATAGCCATATATGGAGAAACCAGAGTGACCCTTGAATTCAGGCAGGAAAGCCAAATCTTTCATTATATACCTCCTCCATACACCTTTCCAAAATTGTAGCTGGAGAAACATCAGAAAAGTTGGAAAAGGCAGCCAAGGGCCTCAATCCCAATTACCAAAGTTAACTGCTCCTCTCTCCACCATTAATAAGTCCATCTAAAGAATTTTCCAAATACTAATTCAGCACTTGGATTTGGTGATGTATAAGACAGGAATATCCCAGTAATTTTTTTATTGAGCTCATCTGAAAGTGAAGCTAGAACATGACTATGCAATTTGCAATTCACCAAGATGAAAGTAGCTTATTAGATATATTTTGTGTCCTGCTATGCCCTCAGTAAATCTCTTTTTCATTTTTTAAAAAAATTTACTGCCTGGTTAGAACTATAAAACCAGAGTGGCTGGCAAACATCTGGTGAACTTGGTAGGTCACAAGTTGTACAGGCTTGTACAAATTGAACCGTATATTGTAATGGTGCTCTGATATTACTTGTTACACTAACTGGTTGCAGGTAACAATGTTATTTGTAACTTGTTACTTCTTTTTTTTAATTTTATTTTTATTAAAGTTATAACAAACAATATTTACAAATAATCATTCTTTCTTTTTATAAATATATAAGAAACAGAAAGCAAAGAATTATATACAATCAAAATTATATACCTATAAACTTATATACCTATCCAACATCTAATTCTATTTCTATTTCTTCTTCTTCTATTGATCTTCTATCTTAATCTACATAAATAGATAGCTCTATATCTTTTATGTATCTAAATAAATTTCAATTACATGTCTTATATATTCTACTTTGTCTTATGAATTTTATGAGCATCCTTCTATATAAAAAATATATACAAATGTATAGTTTCAACTTCCTTTTTTCTTTCTTCTAGCTTTATTACTGATTGTAACTTGTTACTTCTTAACTATGATATTACTACAGAGTAATGTTTTGTTACTACAAAAAAAGCTTTAAAAATGAAATATGAAGGCCCAAGTTATCTCTGTAATAAAAACGACCAACTTTACTTCACTGATACCATGAATAATAGGGTCAGGTTTGTTTGTTTTTCAAATGTTCATTTTGAGAGGAAGCTTCAAGTTTTATTTCTTTCTTTTATCAATGATAAAACTAAACCTGCCCCCACGCCCCATAAATGGAAACCTATGCAACAAATAGATGATTTAACTGTGTATCATCATAATGAATAGCAGGGGTGATTTACTTTGTAAACAGTATGGCAACAAATAAACAGACTAATAATTTTCCAGGCACTTTTTTCATTCTTAATGTAGATTCTGTGTCTTTTAACAGCTAAAAGGAATTCAACAGATGTAGCCACATGGGGGGGGGACTGTGCTTGTTGAATCTCTGCCTGTGATTATCTGTTTAAGGGACTGAAATTTTAATAGAAAGAGATGAAGACTGTGCAATGCAAGCGTGGTAGTGAGAAAATTATGCTCTTGGTCATAGACCATGCCATCCTATACATTCTTAACTGGGGTAGGTTCCTTCGAGCTCAGTTACTTTATTGAGACTTTACTTCTGGGTAGCTGTGTCTACAATTGCACTTTAAAGACAGCAAGACTGATCCAAATCACATTGTTTTTATTCATGTGTTCTACAAACCTTTTTAATAGCTGTTGACTATCCCTTTAGTTCCCCAGTTCTAAACATTTTAGTTCACTGTTCATGGTATGTATTTTACTTGAATTTCCTTCCACATTTTAAATCTAAGGCATTTTGAACCCAAGATTTGCCTGTTTCCATTGCATACCATAATGACTTTGACATAAATCTTCCTAGAGAACTAAGCATATAGTGACATGTTTATTGGAACTGTTTGTCTAAAATCTCGAAACATACAGGAAACACTCATGTTTGCTGTATAAGATGAGTTAACATCTCTTTAATTAAACTAGATTTCATTGTATGATGGTCCAATGTGCCCTAACCTGAAATGGATTAGATTTTTTTTTAAAAAAAATGGTTTTAAGACAACAAAATCAATCTTCAGATAAAGAATGTCTGAAATAAACCGTAGCTTTGTGCACTTACTTGTAGACACAAACAATAGCAATGGTAAGATAATTCAGCCTTTACAACCTGTAGAGAAAGCTGAATCTGTCTCACTTTCAGCATTAAGCAATACATGAAACCCACTTGGGGATCCTGGGAAAAACTCACTCAACACTCACTTTATGCTTTGTTTTGTTTTTCTCCTCCCAATGCTAGGCCTGCCTGAACTCTGATAGACATCCAATCCTCCTGGTTTCCCACCTGTAATGAAATATACAGGAGCAAAAGCCCCATTAGAGGACCTCAGTTACAACCATTTTCTCAATTCATTATTGCAGAGGAGTCATAAAACCCAGTTCTGAATTCCATACTGTATCTTCTAAAAAAAATCACAGGCCTATTCATCCCAACACTCAAAACTCCCACATTATATGCAAAACTGGCTATCTGTAACCTCCAAAATGCTGCCTAGTTGGGGGACAAACAATTTGGGATTGCTGCTTCTAGTATTTTTTTTTTTTTTTCTTGTAACAAAGTCTATTCCTACACATGCTTCACTTAAATTAACTAAAGAATGTACAAGAGCATTCCAATCAATGAAGTATACACAGGAGAACTTCCCAGTGGGCTGTGCTTTCATATCATCTTCAGATACATATGGCCTTATAAATACACTCATCTATGCTGACATATCCATCTATATCATAAATGACAGAAGACATTTCATAGGCCTTTTCTAATTTTTTTTAAAAAAGATTTCAGTTTCTATGTATTCTTTGTGCAAATGAACTTTACCATAAATACGAAGTTTCATGAGTAGCTCTATGTGAACCATTAACTTTTCAAAAGGCACCAGTTTCCTTCTGTCACTAATGACATGCGTTACAGTTTAATGTAACGCTACTTTTAATTATCAGAGCCCTTTCTTTTAAATATCAAATTCCCCCTCTCTAAATTGTCCTGAGTTCTCTTTACAGGCTCATCTGTCACTGTAAATGTCATCATTTTATTCCTCCTTTGGATGCAGTGACAGGCCCTCTCTTATCCCTAACTTTATCTCTTTTTCCATCCTTTATTGTACTACAAAGATCCTTTTTTCGTACTTTACAGCTGTATCCGCTTTCCACACGTGGCAAATGATTGCCTCAGTAAAGGTATTTTCTGTTTCAATCTTGCATTTTCCCAAGGGAGAACAGAAAAAAAAAGGGGGGGGACAAGCTTTCTGGAGTTGGTTTCACTGAGAAAATTGTTTAGAATTGCCTCATTCCTCAACAGATTAACGAATGCATACAATCCCAGCTTAAGTGCTATTGTACGGCACAATTTATCCATTATACTTTGTCCTTTCCATTTAGAAAACCCCCCTCACCAATTAAAGTAATACAGCCTTCCCATACCTGCTCCCAATTAAATCCAAACTGCATTACCTGCCTTGATGCAGCTGGTCACACATTCCTACCACTTACCAGCATTCATTAGGGCCTTTTCATTATAAAAGGGCTGGTGGCAGGAATTCAAGCTCCTGGCTTTATTTAGAGCCCACCTAAATGATCGGCTTTCAGCACCAGGTCTCCATAAGAAGAGGATTAGGCGAATGGAGGGAGAATTCATACAGTAGCAAAATATCATTGTTTCAGCTTTGATCATGTCTTCTTAACCTTGGTTGTATCCAAAAGACAAAAAAAAAAAAAAAGCAGGGAGGGAGAGAATGTGGTGGTGGTGGAGAAGCCCCTTCCATGTGCAAAAGACAGCCGGTCACGATGAAAGATAAGTGCTAATAAGAATAATGTCATGTGCTCCCAGTTTTATTTCTTCATATCCCTAGGCTCTCAAGGCTCTTACACTGGGAGAAAACAATAGCTGCCACACAAAACGATTCCCCTTTACAGATGTGCTTTGTCATTAGCCACTAAGTCGTCACTGCTGCAGGCTGGCTCAGTGCTGCTTAGGAACTGTTTTGCTCACCAAGTTTAAATAAATTCTCACAGAGAAAGGAAAAGAAAAGAGAGTTGCCAAAGACAAAAAGGGGAAAAAAAATTAAAATAGTACTTAAATCCACCATAAGGATTTGATGCACCATGTGTAGTCTGATAGTGTACTGCATAGTGGAGTTATACATGATCTCTTATGTTTAATGTTATATCTGACTTCCAGAAGGGTGAAAAAGGAGGAGCAGAAGAGGTGGCCACTGCTGCCAGTCCTTGCTCAGATGCACATCTATAATTAATTCTAATCTGCACAGTGGGTCTGCATTGAAGCACAGCCCCATTCTGTTCTGTGCTTAGAACATATTGTGCATCATACTGGCCAGCTCTTTTCAGACATCTCATGCAGATTGGTTCACTTTCCTCTCTCCATTCACTCAAGAGCTTGGGGGTAACTAGTTATACATTGTCCCTTTCCTCACACACAGCACATTTTTAAGAATCTTTTCATTTTTCTGCTAACGAAGATCTAGGCATTACATTTCAACTGAAACTTGGTGAGAAGTAACTTCTGTCCTTTTGCAGTAAATGGCAGGTTTTTATTTTTAGTTTGATGATGGAAAAATTATGACATGGTTCATGTGCCATCTTGTGCTGTACCTCAGGTTTGTACTGTGTGGTGAGTGTCAAGCAAATGACAAAAGTGGGCAATAGAAGAGTGTTTTGTATCACTATCCAGTGACTGATAGAATTAGATTTTTTTAACCCCCCCAACTAACCAGTTTAGTTGCTTTTGAGAAATTGGAAAGCAGGAGTTACTTTCTAAAAATAAACTATAACAGTAACTAACTACTTTGAGTCTCATGATTATAACTGTAATTAATTACAGATTAAGACTAGCTTTATTGGATATCAAAATCTACTTTTTATTGGGGTGGGGATAGAGCTGCCTTGCTTGATATTTTATTAGACTCAGTCAGTATAGTTCACTGGGCATAGTGGTGTTTGTCCTACTAACTGGATATGAGTCCACTGTGAAATCACTGGGCCCATCTTTACACTTATCTGCATCTATAATATAATTCAGAAGTGTTTGTCTATATCTCTCTCTGGCCCTTTCCGCACTGGTCTATTAAGACGGTGCAGAGCAACCTCCAATGGAGGTCTTCTGCACCGTGGAGTGGACTGGGACAGACTACTTTTTGTAGTTCCACACCTCAGTCCGCTCTGGAGCAACCGGAACTGGTCATGCAGCATGCTTTTTAAAAATCTCTTTTAAGTGGTTTTTAAAAAGTACGGAGCGCATGACCCCATGTTGCTCCGTCCCCGCGCTCCAGTGCAGATTTGCAGGCGCACACTAGTGAGTGCCTGCAGATCTGCGGGGGGCGGGCTTTAGGCTGGCGAGCTTCTCTGGTTGGTGGAGGGCCTTCATCAACCAGAAGCTGCCATTTTGGATGCCGGAGCAGTGCGGAGCGACAAGCTTACACTGCTCCTCGTCAGGATGGACCCAAACGGACCCACCAACAAGCTGGTGAGTAGCAGCAGGGAGTGTTTCCCTCACCGTGTGCGGAAAGGGCCTCCGTTATGGTGTGCCTGTCTACATAATTAGCATTACCATAATTGATCAGTTAGCTGATGAGACAAAAATTAAGAAAGGCTTTGGATCTGTTCACCAACTACTTTAAGTATCTCCCAAACCAATTCTTATGCATTTTATCCATCTTTGCTCTGGAATACACATTTAAGAACTGATTTTGACCCATGTGACACTGAGATTTTGACTAAAAATCCCAAACTTTTTCAGGTAAGTTTGGGAGCAGTTTTTTTTTTTAAACTTAGTCTTTTTTAAAGAATCGATTTGGTTCCACTTTGCGAGGAACCAGCTGAGAAAAGCTATTAAGAAATGTATCAATATTTTTTTAGTTCATTCAGGTCATAACAATACTCAAAAACATTAAGGTAGACAATGCATGGGGCCTTCAGGGCCATTTGGTTCACTGGTTTCCAAACCTTCATCTCCACCTATTCTGTCTCCATCCTTTCAGCTGCTACACTGTATCCCACGGGTCATCTGAGCAGTGGATGGGTGGTGTGGGAAGAAGAAAACTGAAGGAAGATTTGCAGTCTTTCCCCTCATAATACTTAGCTAATTGGGTGAGCATGGCAGGGATTGTCCAGCTGATCTTAAGTGCATTGGGTTGAAGAAGGCTGCTCTAGAACTTTTAAGAAAAAGCACACAGCTACTCCTGTACGGACAAAATACAGATGTCATTAAGCAATTGACTTCAGACTGTTAAGCGGTGACTGCACAAAAACATTGTACCCCATCATAGTAATGTCTTAACAAGAAGAAGCTAAAGGAGGACCAATTGAATGAGAGAATGAAAACAATGGCCCTTTCCACATGGAGTTAAAAAAACGGTGTAGAGCAACCTCCGCGGAGGTCGTCTACACCGTTACGTGAATTGGGGTGGATTACTCTTGAGTAATTCCACACCGCAATCCGCGGTCGGGCGCTTGCAAGTGGTGGTGCCGCGTGCTTTTGAAAAACCACAATGGCGAAATGGCGTCCCTGCAGATCAGGCAGGGGGAGGGATTTCTGGCTGGTGAGCTTCTCTGATTGGTGGAGAGGCTCTGACAGTCAAAATCCGCCATTTTGGGCACTGCCGGGCGCTGAGGACGCCGCGGGACGCTGCTGCGTGTAGAGCAGCGAAATGCGCTGCTCCGCGCGGCAACGGAACAAGGTAAGCCCACGTTTTAGCGTGGCTTTCCCTGTTCCCCCGCCCGCGTGTGGAAAGGGCCAATATCTCAGCAAACTGACAAATGAAAATACACTTTTTGCCTATGCCTCTGCTTGGTTTCTATCAATATAAATATATACTGATCCTCAGAAAATCTTCTGTCAACAGAAAGGGAGGGAGGAGCCACTGTTGGTTAATACCCTGTCAGTGACTTGAGCAGAAGTGAATGCAGCTTATGCAAGCATAAGCCCCTTTTTGGATGGGGCCAAGAAGGCTATCTTTTTGTCCTTGTGCTATCTTTTTGTCCTCCCACTGCCCAGTAGTTGTCAAGCCCCAGAAGAGGCCCTTGCTGCTCTTGCTTATTTGTGGGGAGGAAAAAGAGAGAAGGTAGGAAAATCAGACCATGAAGATCCAGCCACTCTGGACTCTCAGGGAAGGAAAAGATGGGTGTACTCCACTTGACAGCACATCCTGGTTTCTTTGCTCCCAACTGAGCTGAGAGCAACTGCTTTTCCATGGTCTGAACTACCTCCCCATTCCTCTTCTTCTCAGCATCAGTAAGAGACCATTGAACCCTGGGAGAATACTGTGCACATAGAGCTATGCCCAGATGTGGGATCTTGGCCATTGGGAACTAGATAGTAACAGCTCATCCAAGTTCTTTGTGTACCTCTTCTCTCATACAGGCAAAACAAGTTTGGCCTGTTATGATATCCTTCCAGTGGCTAAGGGGATGTTTCAAAAGAACTGTGACGTGCAAGGCTAGAAAAGTGGAATAATAATGTGAAGACCTTCACTGCTTCAGGTTTCTGACTACAGAACTTATTCTATTCACATTTGTGATCCGTTGCTTAGTAATTTTTGATGGCGTGCCTGTGCTCTCATCAAGGACTGACAACATAGGCATATCCATAACATTTCTCCCCCCTCTCCACTTTCTGTTGGGGGAGGATGTATATTAGTGTTTTCCTCTCAATTAACTCCTAGGCAATTTTCTCAGCTAAATACATAACATCTTTGGCAAAGTGCCAAACAAAACCTTAAGAACCAATGCTAAAGTCTGCACTTATACTGCCAGCTTAGATTTTCATGTGGTGAACTGGATGTGTGCCAGTAACTCCCACTATAAGACCAACAGTACAAATGCTGTATCTATGTGTATATATACCTTTTTATTAAGAAGCTTTACCTTAGACCCCTAAGGCCACTTGTACCCTGCAGAAATTTGAGAATTCTATAACCCTGACTGAAGGAAAGATTTTGTCCTGCTATTAAATTAAACTGATTAGACATTTATTTGGTGTAAGCTTACACTTCTAATGGCTTTAAACAAATAAATAAATCCAACAGAGCAATCATATACTCCAATTACACAGCGTGGGGTGAGGTGGTGGTAGGGAACACTGTCACTACCCCAGCAAAAACATCTACTGTATCATACACATGCTCAGTACAGGGTAGGGGGGATTTGAAAACATACTACTAACTAAAAGAGAAGACACCTCCCAATCATCCATAAAAACTCTGCCAAAATGGTACAGTACTTCATAGTATAGGACTATAAAGTACTCTATAGCTCTTTGGAGGCTAATTCTCTAAACTACAATTTCCAGAATTACACAGCATAGGATTCTAGTGCTATATTTGTATAGTGTACATATGACCAGGAAGAAAACACCCACATCTTATCTACACTGACAGGTAGTGGGGCTGGATGATCACAGACTAATCAGGACATACCCCCAGCTGTTCTGCAACACAACAATATTACTATGCCTATAAATGTTGTTTAATTGGCAAGAAATAAATATAACTCTTGCACATATGGCTGATAGCTATGTAGAGACAAAGGACTCTGACTGGAAGTTTCCTGAAGCTAGGACAAGCCTTGGAATGGCTAGGCCATAAGTTTAGATGAATGGGTTTTAGTTGGTTCTCTAAAGGGCCCAAGCCAAAAGACAACAGCAAATGAAGCTGTTAGAAGGCTCACATCCTACCTTCCCCCCCCCACGGAAACAATCCTTTTGTTCTTCAACCTCTCTGGTAATTAAGAAGCTATCATGATTTCCTTTGATGTTTTGTCACCTGGCTGTAAAGGCAATTAGAACTTTCCAGAACCCCTTTTCATCTCTACCAGAGAGCAATTCACCCATTTTCTTCAGGGCACAAAAAAGGGTTTTTAAATCCTGGATCAACCATCATTTTCTTGCTGGTATCTTGAAAACACATGGCATGTTATGCTGCATAAGGACCCCTCCCAGGCTTGTGTCTTCCTTGTACAGCCCTCAGACTCCCTCTCCCCGCCAGCCTGAGAAAGCTCACTTCAATTTTCTGCTATTTCAAGATGGTAAATATTACCCACTTCATCCTAACCCCTCACTATCCAACTTTTCCTCCCTTTCTTTCAGTTAACCTTCTATGGTTATGAGACTGTTTGATTGCTTGTATGTCTTTGTGAATTTTCCCCAATAAAGACATTTTCTTAAATTTCTAGCTGGTGTCCTACAGCTAGTACTGGTACACACTGGTGAAAAGATCCCATAATGTTACCCCACCTCTCATAGATCTCCCTTTTGAACTAATATTTCCCCACCTTTTCACAGAGGCATGGGTACTGCTGGAGGACCTCAAGGTCCTCCCCTTTTGGGGTAACAATGTTACAGTGCCTCCACCCCATAAAGACCATTTGTAGCTTCTGCAGTGACTTTCCTGCTGCCTTCATTAATCTTAAAATAATGATTAACGCTCTTAAAGTGTTATCACAATTGCACTTAAAAGTCTTTATTGCATTCACAGTTGTTGTTTTTCCTGAGGGTTTTTTTTTTTTTTTTGCAATAATGGGAACAAAATTGGGAAAGACTGAAATTTGTCCAAAGTTCAAATGATTTTTTTTGAAGTATTAGAAAATTGAACAGAGAATCTTTTTTTCTGAGAAATTTCAGTTAAGTGTTATCATTTTGGTGTTTGTTTTTTTTAAAAAAAATACATTGTTTTAATTTCTATTTGTGAAAGCTGCAACTCAGTAATATTATTTAAATAAATGGCTATTTCAATAATTGTCAATTGTATTTTCATTTCCTGTAACTGTAATATATTTAGCAGGGTCAAAAATATAAGTGTTATTTTTAAAAAAAAATTCAACTCCATCAACTAATTATCAAACTATAACAAAATACTCTACAGATCAGCAGTTATTTCTAAAACTTGCATTGAACATTATATACAAAGCACGCATTGTTCAGAGCAGACCTTGGGGTGTGTGTGTCTGTGTGTTTTTTGTTTTGGTAAATTGTAAATTTACAAAATTTGTATCAGAAAACTGTATCAGGAAATGTCAAGAAAGTGAAAAATATAATTTAGGGTATAATTTTCAGTGCATAGTATCTCTGGTTACCCACTTGTATAGCAGTTGTTTCATATATGGATACACAGTTTAGGATGGGGGAAAGTATGTTCAACCTGTACCTTAATGCACATTTATCTAATTCACACTAATTCACACACACAAAGGAACTGAATGACAGTTCTTCAGCACTGGCATACATACAGCTTTGGTGATACTGTTGTCCATTTATAGGAAAAAAAATACAAATGTGTATGTCATGGTTAAAGTCTTGCAAAAATGTGTATCATGTGTACATGCATATTAGTATGTTCTGCAAAAATGCAGTATTATTAGGGAAAGTGGCTTGCAAATCTAAATGTGTGTGTATCTTGTATATTGAATGAAATTTGCATAAAAATGCTTAAGAGTTTCTCTGTGGACTTTACAAAATTTGCAAACTGAAATCAGAGTGGAACATCCAGGTTTTTTGCAGCATCCATAGGATTTTAGCCTAAACCAAACTAAAAGTAGGTCATAGGAAAGATGTGGAAACAGGACACCAAAAAGATGTGACTGGAAAAAAAGGGAAGTTGAAATTGAAACTAGGGTGTCTAGACATTGCCTCTTGATAGAAGCAACTTCAACTTTTTGACTCTGTGACACCTTCTGTGGTAAACATATGCACTGGGGAACATTCCTTAATTATATATGCATCTGATTGACTTTGGCGACTTTATTTTACTTGCCATGACATGGCAACTTGTGTGTGTTGCCTGTGTATGAGATGTATGACAAGCATCCCCAAAGTCAAAATAAATGGCTACTGGGCTATTTCAGTTTGGCAGGCTTCAGGTTACATATAGGCAGAAAAACAGGGCATCCTACCTGTAGTGATGAGGCCTTCCATGATGGGAGCATCGAATATGTTCAAAGCTCTGATGGGTTCCTGTCAACAGCAGAGATGTGAAGGTTGAATAGTATTCTTCTCCTCTATATCCATTTCTGTGAAGGGAAGAGCTGGGCGAGACTGGTTTGTGCCAGCCAATCGCAGCTTAGGGAGTGCTGTGAAGGGGGATGATGGAGGAAAAAGGATTAAAAAATTGAAGGTTGTCTCTGACAGAAGACAGATAGGGGAATGATGACATAGATAGAGAAAAGCTGTAATGGAGACAGGACAATCAGCCAGAGTGAAGAACTGAATAGGGTTTTGGGAGGTGTAAATGATTAAATAGTTCAGGTAAACGTGTTATCTAAATGTGTCTTAATAAATTTCAATTTGTATATTCTTTTTTGACAACTGTGTCTGGATGTTTCTATTGACAGAGTCTGGTTACGACAGCGAACCTACAGAACAAGACACCTACTGGTCCACATAGGGATCACCTTGAAGCCCAAGTATTTGATCCAAAGAGGGATCTTGAAAGGGCAAGATGAGTCACAGGAGCCCAAGAAATGCAGGGGATCTGTCACAACTTCATTTTAAAAATTGGTCCCATTGCTCACAAGGTCCCTCCCTAAACTGCAAACCCCAGGATTCCATAGGATGTTGAAAGTGGAAAAATAGTACTGCAACAGGCTAGTGCATAAATGGCCTGGGAGAGATGAAGTTTTCATAATATAAAAACTGAGCCAGCATTGCGTTTATTGATACAGGTATGGAGTAATAGATGAAAGTCCTCTTGGGATTTATGACTGTTAGGATATTAAACATGAAAGCCAATATGTTTAAAATGTTGGGACTCCATCCAAAAGCCACACTGGTTTTTCCCCAGAATTTGAAAATGTTCTTTTATTTGGACTACAGCTTCTGGAACACCCAAACCAGCATGGAAGTTGTAGTCCAAACAAAGTACTTTTTACTTTTTTTTTTAGTACCTACTTAACACACTTGTAGGGATTCATAGTGTCCAACTGTAGCATTGACTTTGTAGTGTCACTTGTCGTTGGCTTCACAGCTTGACTTAACTGTTTCACTTCACAAAAACTTCACCATTACAAAACAACAGTAATAAGTGAATGATGTCCAAGGATTATCTCCCAATTTCCTGTGTCCTTCATGTACCCCTATAGCAGTGTAATTTATCTGAACTTCTAATTATCTGCACATTTTTAAAAGTTCCCCAACCCATTCAGATAGGGGACACTTTTCTCTGCATGTTAAATAAATACCGCCTCTATGACCAAATTGTACTGTATTCAGTTGAAAGGACAGCTCCCAGTGGAAAGAATTTTGACATTCAGATAAGCAATAAAATGGTCTTTTCTGGCTGAACTACTTTTTAAAAAACTGGACAATTAAAAGTATGAATACAGGAGAGAAAGCAATAAAAATGAACATTAAAAGGATATGATCCATAGTTTAAGACATACAGAATTCCCCACCATGACTGTATTGAAGATCTGAATAAAAACTTCTGCTTTCAGAACTTAACATGGGCAAGTCAGAAGGATTTTAATCTCAGTGGGGTACTCAGGTCTCATCTTTTCATTCCTTGCTGTCTAAGGTGAATGTAAGAATCACCTTTAAGCAGAAGACGCTGCATGTGGTAGTAAGTTGAACATGATAAGATGTATTGAAAAGACCAAAATATTCCTTTCTGTCTCAGTCATGCGCATGGGCAGTGGTTGTTTTCTCTATCTGTAAGCCAGCTAGCACAGACCAAGTCAGGGTCTTTGAGTGCCTACCTGAGAACTGATGTTCAGGCTGTAGCTGCAAAAAATAAATAAGGCAAATCAAGTACACATGCAGTATTAAGAAATAGGAGACTCCAAGGCCCCTTCCTTAAGCTTTTGCTATAAATCCTCTTGCCTATATTTTACTTGGCATGAACACTTCTCAGTTTATAAGGGTTCCATTTTTCAAAGCAGTCAACTGCAATTTTGAACCCAGGAATCTTGAGAAGGGTGATGGTGTCTTCACCTTACTTCTTCATTTGCAGTTCATCTCTAGCATAACAAGGTGAGTTTTATTTTCAGGTCTTTTTGAATGTTCCTAGAGTACAGTTGGAGGGCTGCTTCATATTAAGAGCCAGAAGCACTGTAAAAAGAAAAAGAAAAAAGGGAGGGATGTTGTTGTAGGTCTTCTGTTGATGCAAAGAACTTTGGAGTTGCTTGCATGATGAGAAGGATAAATATGGCAATGATTGTAACTTTGCATTTGAGTTCCATAAAATCAACAGCCAGGAGCCAATATAAAATTAAAAAGCTTTGTCCAAGGGAAACCAACAGTCCGTTTTAAAATAGGGTTGTCAACTTTTGCAGCTGGCAAGCCCTAGTTAAACATCTAAGCAATTAATAGGTGAATCTTCTTCCAGCATCTACCTGGAGCAGAGTCAATTCTTTAAAAGATGGCAACTCCCACTACTTTTGCTTTTTGGAAGTGTTTTGTCTTTATCAGACAAAGGTATGTACCTTTGGTGTTGTATTTAAGTGAAGAGAGCTGTAATACAAAAGTCAATATAGATGTCACTATTTGCTGAATTAAGAATATACAATGACTGTACCATGTGATTTAACCATATATCAAAAACTTACAGAGCTCATAGAAATTGTAAAAGCAGCATGCACCAATCACCTTATTCAGTCTAGATTAGTTTTGTATTGATTAGTTTCAGACTAACTGAAAGGCTGTTGATTTGACTTAGGTCCCAAACCCAAGTCAAGATTCAGAAGTTAAAAATGTTGTGCCTCTCACTGAAGAAGTGCCTCTGAAGAACAAAGAAATGGCTATTAACATTTGTTTCTCTGTATCAGAACTGTATGAAATTTGCAGGCATGGTAGTCCCCAAAGAGAACATTAAGCCTGCCAAATTGCAGACAAATAGACATTAAGATTTTTTTTCTTCTACACACCTTTAAAATCTATTTATTAAAAATATGGAACTGCCAGCAACCTCTTTGTTTCTTGACAGAACTGGAAGATATTTCAGTTACCTCTTCATATAAACCCAAGGCTGTTGAGTTTCCTATTAATAAGCACAGATATTTCTGAACAAAGCAGCTTTTACATTTTGAGAGATTCCACAAAAAAAGGACATGCTTTCTCTAAGGTACCTTGTAGACCATTATT
The DNA here is from genome assembly GCA_948474755.1 of Ctenosaura bakeri. Lineage (NCBI taxonomy): Eukaryota > Metazoa > Chordata > Lepidosauria > Squamata > Iguanidae > Ctenosaura > Ctenosaura bakeri. The sequence goes on along the minus strand of CAOLHI010001704.1, from coordinate 55,116 downwards.
CTGACAGAAAACATAGAAGAATCTCTGAATAACAAACCTGAAGAAAAATATGGGCAGCCATTTATTGCAAAGGGAGGAATAACCTCAGTTTTAATGGAAGATGAGAATTATTCACATTCCTCTTCCTCTCCTAGGTTTTTGGGAAATTTACATGAAAATGACATACATCACAGAGGTGCCCTTAGGCAAGACACCACAAAGTTTCCAAACAAGGTGCAGAGACTGATAGTTACAATGTCTAAAAACCAGCTTAAGGCATTTTAAATGGTGAAGTATGGTGGCAATAGAAGAATAACCATCCTGAGTCCAATTTTTGTCCCACTACATCTCATCTAGCATGGCCTCATATGCTCAACAACATTTAACTCTGAAGTTCTATAATACTGCAGTATTAACAAATAGTATTAACAAATAGGGCATTATTGGCCCAGTTTGAATCAGCACACATTGCTAGCTTTGGCTCTTCCACTGACACTTTGCTCACATGAAAAATGACAAATCTGAGGAAGAGAAATTTATGTAGAGAGTCTCCATGTTAGTAAGAATTCTCATTTTCTGGTGTTCTTGCTGACAAGGAGAGTCTCCACAAAAACAGCGACTTCTTTTCAGACTTAACACTTTTTATTAAAGTCGTGACTACCAAGAGGATAGGACTGGGTCCTCCCCTCTTCATGTGGTAGTGAAAACTAGGTAAGCAACACTTGAACAGGCCTTCTGCAAACAGCTTTTGTATCCTTCTTCTAGATCTATAGCTGCCATGTAGTTAATTACAATGTACCAGAAATGACTTAATAGGTTTCAGTAAAATAAAGATGGTAACTGCAGGAAGCTAAGGAATTCTCACTAAGATGTATAGATAAAACAGAAATTCAAGATGGCAATGTGCCAAGGGCTTTTCCTACAATCACACACCTTGCACCAGCATTCTGTTAGTGACATATGCTAATGTAACCTCTCATTATGCCAGTACATTTGCTTTTCTCTCATTACAGAAGGAGGCATTCAATGTTTCCTTATATATAAGCACTGTTCAGACTGAATTAAGTACTTACTGAAGGTCCAGATAGTTAATGGATCTTCCTTTTTCTTGGCTGCAAAACTGCTGTCAAATGGTGCTCAACTGCTCCATCCTGGCCATGGGATTATACCACAAGTGATGGCTCTACAGAAGCCAGGTGAAAGTATGTTGGCTGAGAGATAGTGCTCCAGGATCCCACAGAATCTTGGTCCATGATTAAATTTTATGTTCCACTCACTATGAATCTGCTGGGTCTACATCATAAAACATACTCCACTGAGGGACCTGACACACAATGCATTTATAACACTATAATTCTATTTGAACTGTCATGGCAACATCCTGTGGAATCCTGTGAGTTGTATTTTGGGAAGCACTACAAGCTCTCTTTAATTTTAAGTATCCTTCTTTAAATTATGAAATTCAGGATTTCTTGGGATGCAAGTCATGACAGTTAAAGTAGATCATATAGCTTTAATTTCACAATGTGAAAGGACCTCAAGAGATCCACTCAAAGAGAATGGAAACGTTGTCCATGTGAAAGTCAATGTGATATGACAGAATGCTAAATTATAATTGGATGAAGACAATACATTTTATACATAAGGATCAATGTCAGAAGAAGCTAAATGTACAGTTCTTATAGTGGGCTGTTTTACCTTCTCCCTCCCAACATAATGTGTACTATGGTCAAATTATATAAATGTAAGCAGTGCTGCAATATAATTACAGCAGCATACGATAAGTGAAGAGATCATTGCATAACATTTTTTTTAAGTTGCTGCCATTCACTTATGTATGTTTGTTTTAGGAGTTTTGATGGACGAAATCAGAACCACTGAAATCAGACACAAAAGGCAATCAATCTATGTTGCTTTCATCAACCCATCTGAGGATGATGGAACAAACCAACACCAGAGAAGAATGAGTTCACCTAAAACCTATGATGTTTTCTTACTCAAGAGTTATTGTACATGGATGGATTTCTGTCCAACTCCAGGCTAATTTATTAATTAAGACTGATCATCTCATCTTGCATTTTAAGAAGGATGAGAAAGTCTATTCACTTCATTTTCTTTCATATTTGAATATTTTAAACTTCAATTTTTAAACATATTGGGAGATCTCTCTATATGATGTCCTTGTAGTGTGCCCAACTACAGGAAAATAGCTAGATTCATCCTGCTCATCCCCCTGCTCTCTGACAACATGGAAATGGCCATATTGTGGGGGCAGGGAGTGGCCTGCACGGCGTACAAGGTGTGTGAGGATTTGGGTCACTGTTTGGAACAGAAGTGGTACTACCATAATGGCAAAAACAAACAAACCCCAACCTGAATTATGATGGTGTGATTCCAACTGGTATTAAGTCCAGTGGCTGGAATTCAGTTCAACAGTTAGAGTTATGCATTTGTGATTGGTTGATATTCACAAACCTTACATAAACACAAACCTCGATCCACTGGGAGAGGCGGGATAAAAATAAATAAATTATTATTATTATTATTATTATTATTATTATTATTATTATTATTATTATTATTATTTCCTAGTTCAGGAAACATGTAGGAACCTTGAAAATCCTCTGATTTCTACTTACCAGCTAGTGACCACTGCAAATGATATGGGGTTGTTTCCCTGTCACCTGGGAAGCACCTGAATGTTTCCACTCACCCCCCACCCCAGCATGAGTGGTCTCCCATGCGAGAGTAAGAATTGCGGCAAGGATCCTGCTTCTGTCTGTCATACTGGAGATCATTCACAGGGGGCCATGAGAAGGGCAGTCAGCTGCTTCCCAGTCAACAAGGAAATGGCCTTCTGTTGCTCCCAGCAGCTTCTTGCTTGGTAAGTGGGGAATGGAATGAATCAGGCTTCTTAGCTATTTCACTGCAGTGGTTACATATAGATAAGTCTGTCATACAGAATTCTGGCCAGTGATTTTTGCTCACAATTTTTTTTTTTTTTTTTTTGCACAAAGAAAATCTTGTAGTCTTTCACCTTTTTTTTTTTTTTGAGGATGAGAAACATATTTTTATCTCCATAATAGACAATTATAAGTATGTGTGTAGCATGTTCTTCAAATAATATGTGGCCCAGCCCTCAAGCATGACAACCTCTGGCTCCATATTCCTTTTCATGTCAGTCCTTGTGGTGGAAACTCTTTCAATTCAGTCAATAATAACCCATCTCCAACTCTCTGTTTCTTCTTGCCGATTAAAATAGATTCACAAAACAAAGAAACAAAAAAGATAACTATGATCCCATGTGTATTGGAAGTATGTCAAGATTTATGGTTTAAAATTTAAAAGTATTTACACTAAAACAAGTGCTGTCGGTTTCCATTTCATAATATGCCTAAGCAATGTAGCAAGTAGTAACTTTTTCTCCACTCTGGATTTTTGGGGTGGGAAAGAAATCAAATTCTCATTTCATATTAATATTCAGTATTCATATTGTATGTGGACACTATGCAAACATGAATGTTCACATTGTCATATTGTTATGACATTAAAGATCACTGTTAAAAACTTTCATAAATTATCTATGAAGCTGTAAACTGATTTTATCACTGGCATCGTACTTTTCAGAAGTGTATTAAATATTTTTGTATAGAATGTATCAACATAAAGGAACAAAGGGAATATATAATAGCATTTGATTACTTTATGTTATATTTATGTGCATAAATTTAGTAAATGGCATGGTTTAGGATCATGTAGTGAGATATTTCTAGGATACACAGAAAAAAATAAGGCTGTTTTGAGTTTTGGTGAATTAATTAGGCAGGGAAAATGTTCACTAAGGAGAATCACATGATCAGATTCTGTGTCATCAGGTAGAAGCTGTTCCTCAGGGGCTTGCTCTCTGCATATAGCTAGAAAGGGAAAACACTGATGGGAATTTCAGTACTGTGTATGAGTCCATCTGCCCAAAACACAGAGGAGAAATCTACCTAGGCACATGCCATTGCTTTGGATGAGAGAGAAACAATGGTGTCTATTTCAGGTCTGTAACTCATTTTCATGTTTATTCTTCTGTTCAAGTTCTGCATGAATCCACACATTCTCAAAAAGAATCCTCTCAATAAGTGTATGTCAAAACGTATTTTAATTCATCAAAGTATGTGGCTCAAAAATATGTCGCTCAAGCAATGTCTGGCCAAATTGAGTCCCGGTATTGGGTTAAAGGTAGGATATAAATGAATGTAAGACCACCAGCAGCAACAACAACAACAACTGACAGAAATCATTTCCCAGGCATTGTGCTCTCTATAATATTGACTGTTTTGTTGTGGCTGTTTTTTATGGGTGAAGCAACATTCTGTTGAGGGGAACAGAATTGGAATGGCTTCTCTTCTGTCTTGATTTCCTCACATGAAGCCTTGTTCTAAGCTGCTTTTGGAATTTGAGGAAATTCAAAGTGGCTGCCATAAAACTGTTCTAGGAACACCATTATAGCAGTTGAGTATCTACAGAAAAACATAACTTTTCTGGAGAGGCTGGGCAGAACATGCTTCAAGCACCTTATTTTATTTGAGATGAGTGAGGTTAAATGACCCTCCAAAGAAAGGACAGTTTTGAAGCAGACTTCTTAAAAATATAAAATCCCAGTGTGGTAATCCATGCAACTCTATTTCTAAAATATGAAGGAATATAAAAACATATTTTTACAATTAGTTTTATTCATCATCATCATCATCATCATCATCATCAATGATGAAGTATTACAAGCCTACCAGAAAGGATTCACTGGGGGAAAAAAAGATGTTCCACTCAGGTGTGTATGTATCTGTGTATGAGAGAGAAGAGGAAAGGGAAAGATCAGAGACTACTAACAATGTAATCCTATGCATGTCTCATAATAGTAAGTGCAATGGAAGCTACTTCCAAGTAAACATGATAAGGAAGCAAGGATTTTTTTTCTGAAATGAAAGCTGACAAAGGGCCATTTCTACAAAACTATTTTCCCTTAAATTATTGGACCTTTTTTTTCCAGATCACTGTTTTCCCCACAAGCTTGATTTAATTGTGTATTTTCTGTGGTATATTCAAGGTATATTGTGATAAATTTGACCTGTTGAGAAGCAGGTAATCCAGTACCGAGTGAAGTTCCAATCTGCCTGTTAGCTTAAGAGGGATAGATCAAGCCATTTCGTATCAGAATTCACAAAAACTGAATAACTCAAGCACACAACTGAGGATTTGCCTCTTTCCCATCAGCATCTCATTAAGTGTTAACAGCTCTGATGCATGTCTACATTTAGCACATTTGGGTCACTGGATCATACACTCATGCATCAGCAGGAATCACTCTCAAAAGGAGATATCCCATTGTACTTCTGTGCGTATCTGACCTGGCCTCTTGTACTTCCAGTAAGGAAGCACACCCAGCTCAATTGTTCATTCAGAACAAAATGGAGACAAGGAGAATTGGTTCAGGATCTCTTGGACATCCTAAAGTAAGCTTTCTCTGATCTACTAGGAAGGGGAACCTTCCTTTCTTCTTTCAAAAACTGCCTCAGGGAGAGCCCAGTTCAGAAGATCAGCAAAGACTGCTGTAGCAACATGATCCTATCAAAACTGTCCCAAATTGGTACAGCTATTTCCAACAGAAAGAGGATGTGCCTGCCTGCCATTAGGTGTCATATGTACGCAGCCTGTCAGCAGAAACAAAAAGTCACATTTCTAATTCAGCACCACAAATATGGCTGAATACACAGATGTTAAAAGCAGAATCACCAATTATTCCAAGAAGGAAAAAATGGGTGGCAACTAAATAAACCAGGATGCATGCATAAGAAATTGCAAGAGGAGCAAATTATAAAGGGAGAGTACATGTACAAGTTGCCAATGTTTTGGGGCAGAGGGTGATAAGAGTTATGGCACATAATAAGCTTGGGTCTGAAACGGAGCTTAAAAAAAATAAAACAAAGTTTTACGTCTACATTCAAGAGAAAGAATAAGGAAGTTCAGTTCTTGGAGAGGACAAAGAAATGCTAATAAATGAGAAAGTGAAGGTGAAAACTGCTCAACATCTATTTTGCCTTTGTATTCTCCGCTAAAGAAAGCAGAGTTCAACCTTATGAAAACAGAACAAATGATATACTAAGGCAGGACGGGACTGCAGCACAAGATAGCTGACAAGATATGTAATTTGAGTGAACACAGGTTCCCAGAGCTAGATAAACCACATTCAAAAACACCACAGGAACTTCCAGATGTAATCATAGAGTCCCTGTCTGTACTATTTTGGAATCTTTGGAGAACATGTGAGGACCCTGAAACTGGAGGGAGCAAGTATTGATCCAAGCTCCAAGGGGGAAAAAAAAGGAAGATGTGAATGACTTGATACTGACACAGACTCCTCTGTGAGGAATAAAAAGAATATTATGCAGAGGAAGACAACGGCAAGCCACCTCTGAATATTCCTTATGTAAGAAAGCCTTTTGAAATCCATGGGGTGTCCACAAGTTGAGAGGTGACTTGAAGCCACATACACACAGTAGCCAATACAGTATGCTTTTCTCAAAATGAGTCATTCCAGATGCCAGTTCTCCTTAACTCCCTTCCTCCAATAAAATTGCATACTTTGAAGATCAGGATATTACTGTACATGTGATGTATCTTGTTTCAGCAAGACTTTCAGCAAGGACTCCCATGATATTCTTGTAGCAAGTTGCTAGGTAAATTTGTACACTGATAATGTTCTGCATAGAAAACTGCTCACCAAAGGTTCTTCATGATCCCAAATGGAAATCACTAGAAGGATACTGCAGTATTTTGTCCTGGGCTATTGGAGTGTTCTGCCTTGGGCATGGAATTGTTCAACGTTACTGTAAATGACTTGAGTGAAGTTATAGAGAGGAGGCTTATCAAATTTCCAGATTACACCAGCGCCTCAAAAAACAGATTTAGTATTCAAGATGATCTTAAGTAATTGAAGAGTTGGGACAAAACTAACAAAATGAATCCCAGCAGGCATAATTATAAGATACAATCTTTATGCAGGAAAAATCAGATACATAAGCATAGGATAGGAGACTTTGGGCTTGACAGTAGGATATGTAAAAATGACCTAGGGGTTCTGGCAAACTGCAAAATAAACACAAATAATACTGTGGCAGCGATCAACAAACAAACAAGTTGGGCTACAACCCCCATAATTCCTAAGGAAACCTATGCTGGCTAGGGCTGATGGGAATTGCAGTTAAGCAGGATCAGTTGAGTCCCACAGTAGCTGGGTAATACAACTGAACAGGGAAATTCAGCAGGGTAATGCCACCCTCAGTGTGAAATGAAAATTTTTATTTGGCACTATTTCAAGTAATGGAAGCCCAGTATCGACTTAGCAGTTACAGCTATGGGTTTCTGTTTTTAATCCAACTCCTTCCTCAAGAAACTTGTGGCACTGGACAAAGGGTCCCCCCTCCATTTTGTCATCACAACAACCCTGCGACTGCCCTAAGATTGAAGCTCAGTCAAAACTCTCAGTTGTGATTTTGCTGTATTTTCCATACTTGCTTTCTTCCATCATTTGCTCATATCAGATTGTGAAACTTGGTTTTACTTCCCACATGGAAATCTGTAGACATTTTCTTTAGACATTTTTCCTAACATATGTATTGTTTTCACTAATATTTGTTTACATTTTTAATTGTAAACATTTTTCACTGATCACATTTTTACATGTACATGATTGATTTTGTGCATATCTTTTTTTTTCCTGAATATATCATACAAAGTTCATGTATATGAGAATTTCTGAGGCAAAGTGAGATATGTAAAAAGGAGACTTCTGTCAAGAATCACAGTCCCAAAGAAATTCCTTTTGATGCCAAAGAATGAGATGAAGCTCATCTTCATCCAATGCATTTCGTGGCTGATACAGACTTGGTCCAAATTTCAAACCGCATTTTTAAAAAAACTTCTGTTGCATATTATTAAAGTAGATTCTGATGTTTTAATCATCCTAATTTAACAAAATGCTTCTCATCACTCACAAGTATTTATCCCAATGTCTAGAAATAGATCCTGAATATTCTTGGGGGAAAAAAAAACACTAGCATTGTGCAAGCCATTATTGAATGCTTGAAAGCTTGAGTGGACTGTGTGCTAGATAACCAAAGAAAGAATAATAATCTGGACTGTTGAGGACTGAGGAAAACAAACAAGGAAAGATATCAACCTGAAAGTAATTTGAACTCTTGGATTCTGAACGCAAATTTCCTTCATTGCTTCTTTTCGCCAAGTGCTCAGTTATGATGACAGTTAGGATATTTTTGGAGGAGACTTTAAAATAAAGAATTTTCTTGATAATGCAGAGACCTGTCTTACATTGAAATTGTTATCCTTTTATCATGTTTAACTTACTTTGAAATGAATGCTCACTGAAGTTTTGTGTTCACAGCTGGCAAACTGAACACAAATAATATAAAGTTTAAAGCTATAGCTGTATTGTGACGGTACGCTGGGATCTCCTAATTGATATTATACAGAGAGCCAAAATATGAAGTTAAACATAAACATATTTCATTTCATACCTTAAATAGGTTAGTTTACATTTAAAAAAAAATATTTGCTGCAGTGAGGTTTTAAATATATTTTTCCTTACATCTTGTCTCCCCCTGCTGGTTGTGCAAGAAGGGATTTCTCCAACATCATTAAAATATCCACATTAATAGATTCTTGTATTCATCTAGTTAAATAGCCCTTTTCCTCATCACTCCTGCTAGACCAGGGATGGGAATTGTTCAGCCTTCCACATCTTGTCACCAAATAGCAAATCCCTACAATCTTCACCATTGGCTATGCTGGCTAGCATTAACAGGAGTTACAGTTTAACAACCCATGGATGATCCTTACCCCTGCCTAGATATTTTGAACTACTAGTCACTGGTTATACCATTGGTTAGAGATAACGGCATTTGTATCTCCAAAATTCTGGAGGATTCCATGTGTAGGAAGGCTGAATACTACTAGAAAATAAGAACAGGTCTCTTGAGGGCTCAACCTGAAAGTGACCTTCTCTTGTATATACATATCCTTTTAGGATGGCCTTGCATAGAGCATGGAAATATGTTATAACATTCTGAAAGTAGGAGACATATGTTTTCAGAATGAGTTATTTGAAATAACTAGCAGGTATGTATAAGCTGTTTGGGCTTCTTCTCGCTTGGTAGATTACATTGTATATATTCACAGGGTAACTATTTTGAATCCAAAGCAGCAATAATTCCCCCAACTTCAGAATCTGCAGAAATAATACAGAATATAGTACCATGACTAATACAATAAACAGAAGGGAAATGTTGCACCTGATGTCCATGGTGGAAGGTGCTGCCTTGGAGTATGGTGGAGTCTCCCTCTTCAGAGGTTTTTAAACAGAGGCTGGATGGCCATTTGCTGGGAATGCTTTGATGGTATATTCCTTCATGACAGGGGGTTGGACTTAATGGCCCTTGTGGTCTCTTCCAAACCTATGATTCTATGGCAGAAAGTAGTTTTCAAAAAATTCTGCAATATATAGAATCGGCACACATGCATGGCTTACAATTTTCTTATGTAAGAGATTGGGGTTCATATATTGCAGATAGTAGTCCTATTCAGGTATCATTCACGTCACATCCTTCAACACACAAGGTATCACTAAGACTCATCTCTCTGTTGTTGTTGCGCTCCTCATGTTGAAAACAGTATATATGAAGCAGAGTGGTCCCTGTTTGAATGGAGGCTTTCCATGCCAATAAGAATTCCGGAAAATAAGAAACCTTGCTCACACGAAAATCTTCCATAGAAACAGGAACTTCTATACTTTCGACATGCCCCTTTCCATATGAAGAAAGCAACAAGATAAGGGACTGGAGTGGTCAGCCACAATTCATGTGTGGAAATATGCAATACAAGTAATGCCTGACTAGTAAATGCCTCAAATGGCTTAAAAACATAGAGAACTATACCTGAAAATGTTAATTCATAGCCAAAGGAAAGGAAAGTCTGGATCTTTTGTAGATAACCCTGTCTTCCTAAAGTAAGGCATCACTTCAGTATTAACAGAGAACTGAAAAAAAAATTGTAATAGAAGACATGAATAGATGTAACCAGATTACTGCAGAATATGTGGTTATTTCATAGCTATGAAATTCAATTTACAATGACATGAGATCCATTCTTAAGGAGTTTGTCATCCATCCGCATGGTCCCAATTGTGGTGGTGATGCAAGACTAGAAATGTTTCCAAATACAACAAATCCTCATTCTCTCTTCATTCTTGACTTCCTATAACAACATATACCAATGTGCTGGTAATTGGGTCAAGCCTATAAACAAGGTTTGTCATTTCCTAAAATAGTATTTTCTAGGAAGGAAATAGCACTTTCTGCACAAAAATTGCTATTTCTTGCACAGAAAATGCTCTCTTTTGAGCAAAATAAATGCTTCTTTTTATAGAAAAAATCCCTAACTGCAAAGATTCTTGGCATTCCAGGATTCTTCTTGTCAGGGCTTGACACTTGAGAAACATGGTTTTTTAACCATTTTTTTAAAAAATATTTTTGAATATTCTTTCCCTCCGTAGTGTAGAACCTGAACAAATGGTTTATTAAATACAAATAGAATTCATAAACATTTTCTGGTTAAGGAATTTGTCTTTTGGCATGCTAACAAACATTTGGTGCAAATAGCACCAGTACAGCTTCAGATTACAGTTTCAGATCAATATTTTACAAGTATATTGTTTAACAGAAGTCATCCATCTAATCTCATAATCTTGTACAGAAGGAAAACATTCATTTCAATACCCTGCACAGAATATTTATTTTGATTCACCAGGACTCTAATATTATCACAAGAGGTCTTGCTTCTGTGTGGCCAAAAATAGGACTGATCCTATTAGATCAGGAGCCTGCCAGCATTACAGTGAGTTGAGGAAGTGATGCTATTCCACTAGTGAGCAGTGCACCAGTGACTCATGATGATGAGGTTCCACGTGAAGTGTGACTAGAAAATATAACTTGGCAGCAGAGCTTATGACAATGTGCCTCGTGCAAGAAGAAGCAATGCAATCTTACATAATAGATGCTAGTGCACTTATGAATGAGAGAACAAACTAGTCTGTAGGAAGAGCTTCCTGCTTGCACTTTCTGGGAACTGTGGGAAGCCAAAGCCAATTTGGACTGAGGAAGCCCAGCTGGATATGGTTAGAAAGGAAACTAGAAAACTCAGCTGGCTGTTGCTAGATTTGAACTTCTAGTTACATGAAGGAAGGAATCCTGAAGAAAGTTTTGAATAAGAAAATAGCCCTCAAGGATTTGTATGTCCCATGGAGAATAACATTCACAAAACATATTCCCCATCTATCTTGATTCTACACTGATAGGAATACTTACTAAGTCATGGGTTGTTCCAGAAATACATAACAGAAGAAAGGGATGAGGTAGGATCTGTCACATATTATTTCATATTGGGTAGCATGCAGCACTCCAAGTATTGTTGGACTTCAATTCCCATCAACCTTAGTCAGCCTACCAATAGTAAAATAAGAGGGAATTAGTAATTCAACAATAGTAATGCAATAATGTTTGAATGCCCACAGTTTTCTAGAGAAAATCAGTGTAGATTGAATGGAAATGAGGTATTATTTGTTGTTGTTGCTGTTGTTGTTGTGTGTCTTCAAGTCATTTCCAACTTATAGACACCTTCAGATGAACCGATCATGGGGTTTTCTGGGGCTGAGAGGCTGTGATGTGCCCAAGGTCAGCCAATAGGTTTCCATAATCAGGTGGGGAATCAAATCCTGGTCTCTAGGGTTGTAGTCCAGTGTTCAGACTACTACACCACACTGGTTCTGTCTGCTGTCAAACTAAGCTCCCTCATGAATTCAAGTGTGCATTCATAGTGTGCAAATGCATGGATATCTAAATCTAGGATGTATTTTCTCAGAAAATTGCACAATATATTCTACAAGCTGTTGTAAGACACCTTGAGCACTATTTAGCTCGTAAAAAGTAGAGGAACATTCTATGGGTATCATACATGACTGGAAGGGGGAGTAAGGTTTGGAGACTGAATGGATGGATAAGTGAGAGAGAAAGGAGACCTTTCCTCTGAGCTGAAGAAGTACCACTGTAATCCTCAGCTTATATGTATTCTTGATTATATTCCAACCACAATATAAAAGGGCAAGGGACTTCTTGGTGGCTGCCCCCAAGCCCTGGAACATGCTTCCTAAGGGAGTTATACTGGCTGTCCTCTTTCTGTCCTTCCACTGATAGGTGAAACTTTTCTGTCCCAACAGGCTTTTGGAACTGACTGCAATAGCTTTAATAGCATTCTCTTCTACAGAGGATATAGTTTTCAACGGATATGTTTAAAATCTATATATAGTTTAATTATATTTTAATTGTGCTGCCTCTAATAATAGTACATTCCATATCTCCCGTTATGGGACCCTTAGAGCTCTGTGGTAATTAGGAGAGGTCCTTCTCTCTGTCTTACCACCTTCTTGGTGGCTTCTCCCAGACTTTGGAACGCCCTCCCTGGAGAGGCCAGGATGGCCGAAACTTGGCTCTCCTTCTGTCAGCAAGTCAAAACATTTGTATACAGTCAGGGTTTTAATAACTGACTGGGGTGGGGTTTTAATGCTATTTGGAGCTGTTTTTAATAGTTTGTATATGGTCTTTTAATGAATTTTAGTGGTTTACATGTTTAATGTTTTAACTTTATTTTTAAAATAATTCTTATACTTTTATTAATGACTTTGTATGGCTTTAATCTATATTGTTATTAAACATACTGTTATCCACTTTGAGTCCCATTACTGGGAGAAAGGTGGGATATAAATGAATTAACAAATAAAAGTAACTTGTGTGTTTTTCCATTTCTGTCTTTGATCCCAGCTCAGGAGAAACTGTGGGCTATAACTGTGATGATGATGATGATGATGAATAAGAATAAGAATAAGAATTATTTTATCATAAAAATATTTCTATAAAGTATGTCTTTATGACTCTGTGTGCAATGAAAGAACTGCATCCAGTGCATAATATTATAGTATATAGTATAGTATATTACTAAGCCATGCCTTAGTAAAACTTCACACTCACCATATTCTATGTGTGTGTGTGTATTCACCTCCCTACAAGGAATCCTTTTTCATATTTACATAGCAGCTTAAGAGGACTTGCACTGGCAACTGAAAATCTTTGCATAAAGCAAACATATATGAATCCAAGGATGTATAATTTCCTGTACGACATCAGCATGTGTGGGCCTACATTAAATTGCTGTTTTTGTTAAATGGCGCCTTAGCTACCAAGGAACTCTTCGGGTACATTTTTCTTTAATTATTATTTAATTTTGTAGTTATGACTGGCTTTCAGTTAAAGAGGGTACTACTGACAAATTCAATTAAATGAAAATAGAAGACTTAATGGTCCATGCTAATGATTCATTTCATACATAATATTTTATCATTTTTCCATGAAAATCTGTAATGGGTGCTTAGCATGTATTAATAAATGCTTACATTGAAACTACATTTAGTGCAATGATTAAAATGGCCTGCTGATTATATTTGTTTATGTGTTGTTTTAAAAACTCTGTAAGATTTCTCTCAAACATCATCACAACACAAGTTTGTAAAAGAATAGATTTACTGAAATAGAAAAAAAAAGTACAGAAGGCACAATTAAAAAAAAGAAGTATGTAACATTAGAATAAAAATTCAAAAGTCTTGTCCTGAGCATTGGGTTTCTGTAGATCTTCCTCACCTAGTGAGGCATTGGCCATGTTTGCACTAGACTGTTATCGTGGCCCCTCCTGATACTGCAAACCCCAAGATTCCATAGGATGTTACAAGTGGAATAATAGTGCTATAACAGTCTAGTGCAGAAATGGCCATCATGTCCTACTGTGTTGCAAAGACTTTTCTGACTGGCATGTCACCATGAGCTTTTGGTAGAGGGAGGGAAGGTTAAGTTGGTAAGAGCAGTTCACAGATTTAGAGTATTCCAGCTTGTGTAAAAAGAATGATATTCTGTTACGGCAAAGCCGCCAGTAGGCAGAAGAGATTTAAAAAAACAAAACAACACAAAACACAGCCTGGTACATCTTGTGGAATAAGATAATTAAAACCTCACTTTATTTTCTGTTCTCATCCTCTAGGAGTCTGCAGTCATTCTGAGTTGAATGGAAAAGTGAACCCAATGGGCTTCTCATCACCATCAGAGGAATGTTTGGTGAGGACATGTGAGAAGGCCTTCTTGGTGGTTGCTCCCAGGCTACGGAACTCTTCTCCATGGGGTGCGAGGTTCATCTCCCTCTGCTGTATTTCCTTGGGGAGGCAAGGAAAATATTTTTTATCATTTAGATAAATTATTAAATAAGTTTTTTTTAAAAAAAATGAGATTGTATTTTTAATTTTATTCCTGTTTTTAATGCCTTTTAACTGTTCTAAATTAGTACTGTTTTTGATAGGATGGTTTGTTTCCTAAATTTGCATTATAATCATTGTTTGGCAGCTGTATGTTATTTGAAGTTCTTCTGTGAGCTGCCTGAGTCTCACAGTGGAAGAAAGGCCACCTCTGTGTATATGTGCATTCCTGAGAAGCTTCTCATCTTCAACCCACATATGGCAGATAGGTACAATCTGCTTCTGTTGGGAATAGCTGTATTCCTTTTGAACTGGATGTGTGCAAATGCATGAGAATTCTGTTTCATTTCATATGTGAAGAATTTACTGAAATTTCTGTGGAGAATTTACCAAAATCTGAAATGTTTCATTTTATATGTGAAATTATTACCAGAATTTTCCAATCACATATTTGTGATGGAAAGAACTTAAGATTGTTTTTAAAAAACTGGATGTCCAAGAATGTGATAAATCTCCTCAACCCTAAATAAGTCTATGAATAGACCAGAAATTTAGTCAAGAAAAATGACATGTGTAATGAGATAGTAGGGAGCACCAGAGAGATCTATATTGGGATTACTGATCAGCCGTGAAACTGAAATCTTCCCCGCCTCACCTGGACTTTATAGGGGCAGCACTTTCACAACACTACCTTGGGCACCTAGAAAGAAATCTCGAATATAATGCTAATCAATTCATTACTCTGGAAGTTGGCCAAATATTCATCTATTTGGTAAAGGAAGAGATGTGTATGTTTGTGTTGGGGGTTGGCGTGGGGGTGGATACCAGGGCAAAGATCCAAAGAACAAGGCTATATGTGCACACACTTCTCTCCCACGCACACAGCTGGGGCTTTGCACTCATCTTTCTCTTCAGCAGACCCCACCACTGAACAGGGAAGCCGCTTTTTTAACTGAACAGTAGCATGTCTGTTTGGCTGGAAGAACTGCTGCTACAGGGAAGAGTGAAAGTCAAATTCCAGCTGTGCATAAGGGAGAGAAGCATGTCGACACACATCCATTCATCAGATCCTGCCCAAGGCAAAATACTGCAGGGTCCTTTTTCCCTGTAGTATGCAGCCTTACCATATTCATTTTAATTTAGATAATGCCTTAATTTATTTCAACGTTGATTCAGTGTGCTAAGTTCTTGCCAGCCCTAGTATGGAGTAACATTCAAATTGCATTTTCAATGATAATGTTAACATTGGACCTGTATGTTTCATTCATGAATGCAAATTTTTCTGAAGCTAACCCTAAATCGAAGTCCTCCCTTTTTGTTCTTGGTTAGGTCTATATTCCTAAACATATGAGGGAGAATATAACTGGTCAACACAGCACATATGTTCTGACCAAAACTAAACAGAAAGAAATTTTCAGTAATCTTCCCTGGAGAAGCTCAATAGCTAGAGCTGTTCCCAGCATGGACAGGATCATGCTGTACCTACCTGCATTTTACTGTTAAATGTTAGGAGCCTTTTGTGTGTGTTTCAAGGGAGATGGCAATCTCACACCGTCACTACAAACATGAAAATGCAAACATTCAAAACCAGACTTCTAAGAGCTAAACATTCAAAATCTCCTGACTGAATGGGCAAATCTCTCAGTTTTGTTTTCTTCCACATTCATGACAAACAAAAACAAGAACCCCCCATTCAGGTTCCTTCCTTTGAATTTATGAAGACATGTCTGAATTTTGGCAGCTGTTGCTTAGAGTCTTATTGTGTGATTTTGTGTGGAGACTAGGGGTTCGTCTATGGCCACACAGTAAACGCAGCATTATATGCTTCTTCTTCTTACAGCTACTCAGAAACCATGGGGAGCAATGGGGCCAGGGGTGCAGTCTAACACCAGAGTTTAACCACATTGCCACAGGCTGCAGCTAAGTGCCAGTGTAAGCTAAACATTTAATGGGGTTGATGTGGTTACAGAAATCTAAGGCTGGATACAGTGGCTCAGCAAAATGAGGTGAGCTGGTGTACCACTTCAGACTAAAGGAGCAGCAGGGGGAATAGTATTTGTGAATGCAGACTTGTGTTTTAAGAAAACAAATAAATGCAACTCCCTTCCTGTGGAAGGCAGGCCCTCAGGGAGAGAGGTTCTGGTGCTGCTCTCACTTAGTTCCTCTCAGATTGCAAACCTAGCTTCCCCAAAGACATGTTAGGAGAGGGGCAAAACTCCATCTCTTATTCCTGCTCAATCCTGAAAGACTTGTTTTTCCCTCTTCTACAGAAATGGTACACTTTCCCTATAAAGTTTGCATCATTTTCTCCATTGATCTAAGTATCTCCACTCTTTTCAAATGTTTAAACTTGCACATTTCCCCCTCAAATGTATGCATGGAGTAATGTACTTTTTTGCCAAAACACTTCAAATGCATTGAAAATATTGGGATTTCTGAGGCAAGATTAACTGTGCCCCATACCAAAACTTGGGAAGTTAGAAAAGGGTTTTTTTGTAGGGAAAAGAGGACCCATTGAATTTCTTTCCCTTCCTGAAGAAAGATAAGATAGAGCTCATCTTGTGCCATCCCCCATCCCTACCTCACCCCAGCTTTACAGCCTGCATTTCTACTCCAGTGACTCTGTAGCCAGATAACAGACACAATAACATTTGTCAGGAGCTGTGCCTCTCTGTGCTGCTGACCACCTATAAAGAAGGCTTGTGTCTTCCCAGCAGATTGGCTCTCTGCATTTGGAGCCAGTGTGTTTCTGCATCGTTTGTGCTGGACAATGTTGTACAATCAGGTTCAAAACGCAGGGCCGCTCAGCACTGTCGCACATGTGCGGCCTCAAAGAGCGAAAAGAAAATGGGACAAGGCAGGGGTCAGTGACGAGTGGCCATGCATGGATGGTGTATGGGTGAAGTGGGGTGGAACACAGGCAATAGAAACGATGGGATTTTTGTTTTCCCAGGCTCTGACGGTAGTATCAGGAAGGAGCTCCTTTTCTGTTGCCCACAGATTGCTCTGTGCACTGTCTTTTGGTGAAAGGGAAGAACAGCCACAACCACAAAAGGCTGAGTGCAGCTCAGTTACAGACCTGAGGGCAACATGTGCTAAGTAAAAGAGGGTATAAGAAACCTTAAACCTGTTAGTTAATGCATCAGACAGTCATAGGTTGTGGCTGGGTGTTTCAGAAACCATTGGAGGGGGTTGTTTTTCCCTCTCCCTCCCTATTAAAAGAATTATAGCACAAATCTGTCCACTTTTACTCATATGTAAGTCCTGCTGTGTCCAATGGGCCTTGCAGCCTGTTAGGTGTGTTAAAGATTGTAGCCTAAATACAAATGTATAGAAATAAACCCTGATGGCTGATAAATCAAGCTAAGCATGTTTGTGCATGCAGCCCTGATGGATGGCTGTAATCCACTGCATACTTTGGGAGCAAGTCCCATTGAACTTCATGAGGCTTACTCATGGCACAGATTCAGCATGGAAAAGGATGGGTTGTATTCACAGGGAAAGATATATCTGAAGGTGCCTGTCTTTAACTAATGAGCACATGTGGGATGAAAATCACAGGCAAGTAAGTATCAGAAATAGCTGGACTATACAAATGAAATGTATGCATAAAATGCCTTTGAATCTGTCACATCTTTGAATCTATTTCTCTCTGCTTTGTTCCAAGTTGTATTTTGTTTCTTGGGTTTTTTAAATGTATGAACAAAGACTGCAGAGCAGATTGTAAACCAGGTGAATTACATGTCTGTTTACAGATGTGTTACCCACAAACTATGTATCGTTTGCTAAGCTATTCCCCAAAGAAATATGTAGCAATTTTTAAAAAAACCAAGAGCAACAAATAGATCTGATGACAATCTGCTGGAATTTTTTTTAAAAAAATCTTTCAGAAGTTGAAGGGCATTTCATCTGCTTTATCTCCCAAGATTCATTTTTTAAAAAACTTTAGCTATAGCTTTCACATCACAATCCAATTCCTTTCTTTTGTACTTTATTGCTTTAATGCTCATCAACTATTTTATTTGATTTGATGATATCATGCCAATTAAGAGGAACACAATCCCAATATCTTTGTATGGATTTTTAACCATTATTTGGAGGGGAGGGAAGTTGGTGGGGATGTATAATTTGCTTTGAAAGCATTATATGAGAGAACAATTTAAAAAGTTAAAAATTAAATTCATAATATAGTTAAAACTCTGGCAGTGTTACATGTTCTTCAGGAGGGATGCATATGAGATACTAGTAATTTAAGCAACTCCAAAATGAAAGTTTTATTGGAATACATTTTTAAAAAAATCATGATTACAGCTGTCCATCCCCATTTTCAGAGGTCGGGCACAAGGTCCTCACAAAAGTGGAAAAATTACAAATATCTATAGGCCACAAACCATATATAAAATACTGAAAAAAGTATGATACATTTGAGTCCTCAGTGGGGAGCACACCAGCAGACTGGTTCTGCTTTCAAGGCAGTAGGGTTCCTTTGCAAGGCAGAAGTGGGTGGGTGGAGGGGCTTGCAGAGAGATTGCAAATGTGAAGCAAGACTTATAAGTCCCTATTAAAAGTGATGCAGGGCAGTAACAAAGATGGTGGCAAATAATCTGCAAATAATCAAATCCTTGAATGTTAAAACTGCAGATGTGGAGGGCTGATTGTTCTGTTTGGTGTGCTCTATGTGTGTGTGAAGATATTTTGTCTTTGTTTTACAAATAGTTGGTCCCAGTAACACACACCATATATTTTCTTTTAACAGAGGAGACTTTCAGGTTTCTGATATAATATGGTGCGTGTGTCTATGTGTCTTTCTGCTTGTCTACTATTGAAAGGAAATAAATTCCCATTAACCACACTAAAAACAGTTCATTGGATCTTAACTCAGAAGAATATAATCTCCAACAGCAAAAGGTCAAGATATGTGTTGGTATCTTAGAGCAGGGGTGAAAAACCTGTAGATGTTGAGTTATAACTATTACCCGTCTTAGCCATTGCCCATTCTGGCAGGAGTTGATGGGAGGCCAGCAACATGTGGAGGCAAGAAGTTTTCAACTTATGCCTTAAAGACTTTCACTATTATAGAGGCTGTGTGTGTGTGCATGCGTGCGTGTGCGCACACCCATGTGCATACACACACAGAGAGACGCTTTTTGTATCCCCATCAACAAAACACCTTGCAAGGGGCATTGATGTCTCCATATTCAATAATTAAATTTTGGTGAAAATTTAGGCATGGACATTTTCTCATTGGATGACATAGTTTGTTTACTTGTCAATGAATGGAGCCACTCTTTTATAAAATAATTCAAGCCCTTCAGTCCATTGTTATTAATATGAACAAACAAAACTTTTTGTTTGCAATAAACTGAATATTCAACAGATTTTTAACACACCTAAAAGTTTTGCTTGCTTTTTTCTTTCCTTTTTTTTAAAAATAGACCTTGAGCCTATTCTTACTCAAGACCCACAGAGTAAAAGTAAAATAATTGAGGGCTAAGTCATGACTATTGCCACTATTTTCAGTCTCTTCATGAAGAATTCATAAATGAAATATGCTTAGATTTGGAAGTCAGATATAGTAGACTATTTCTACACTACAAGAAATGTGGTAAGAAAACATTCTTGACTTTTTATAACTAACAATTGTTATTATTACCTCCCAGAGCTGTACAATGGCAGTAATCCCCAGAACATTGTGTTTAGAGTATCTTGTATTTATTTTGAAATTGCTCTTATTTTTATCATTTTATTACTTATTTAAATTATATGTCACTTTGAGCATTCTGATAGACAGAAAAGCAATCTGGAAATACTTTTGCTATAAAGTATTTGTTACATTTATTTGCCATCTCTCAAGGCAAAGTAGAGTGATAAAAACATTAAATACAAACAGGAAGATTGTATGAAAACAGACTAAAACGATTTATTGAAAAATAATGAAAATATGCACATCTAATTCAAACAAACTGTTGTTGTTTTGTGCCTTCTAGTCATTTCCAACTGATGGTGATCCTAAAGTGAGTCTGTCATGTGGTTTTCTTGGCAAGATTAATTCAGAGAGGGTTTTCCTTTGCATTACTTTTAGGCTGAGAGAGTGTGACTTGTCTAAGGTCACCTATGGGTTTCCATGGCTGAGCAGTGATTTGAACCCTGGTTTCCAGAGTCATTATCCAATACTCAAATGCTGGTTTCTGTATTCAAGTACAGAAGTCATTCTGCTCTTAAGGCTCTAAGGTCACACGAAATAATATAGGCTAAGGTGCCTGCTGGAAACCCAAGAGACATACAACTAGCTTGACATCTCCTGGGAATGATGTTTCTGCTATTGAGGTGCCACTATAGAGAAAGTCCTGTCATATGTCCTTGCTAACTTGCCCTTTTGATGTTAATAGATGCACTGTAGTGTCTCCACTGAGGATCTCGAATTTCAGGTAGACTCATCATAATAATGACAGGAAAAATAGCAGCAGGCTCAGCCATACCAAAAGGACTACTGTAATTAAGTCAGTGTGGCATGAACTTGCCATTTGTACAACTCAATATAATCTTACAGCTGTCTTTCTATATAACTCAGTAGAGATTAGTCCCTGATGGCACTAACTGAACATCTGAGAAAGCTCAAACACCTTTTCAAATATCCTTCTGAAGCAACAAGTTCTTGGTTATAGCAAAAACTATAAATGGTACACACGATAAAAATGTTTTGAGCATCCAGGCTCACAAAAAGCAATTATATTTTTGCGTTATTACTCATAAAATTTAGTGAGTGGCATTCCACTGGGAGGGTTTTAGCCAAAAGAAATACACCAGTAATGTTATGTGACATGAGCTGGCTGTAGCCACATGTAATACCCACTTGTGCAGCTAATTAATCATCATGATTAATTGTACCCCAAACAGGAACAGAATACCTGAGCAAACCAAAATTGCTTGGTCACAGGATAAAGGTCTACAAGATGTGTGTGTATATGTGTGTATGTGTGTACGATAAGGATCACTGCTCAGGCAGGTTGCAAAGCTTGAGAAAAGTAGTAGTTATCCAGCAAAAATGCTTTTGGCAACTATTGACCTTTGAGTTCCTAACCTAAAGGATATATAAACACTGCAGTGTTTTCTGGCAGGTTTTCTCTGATAACCTGCTGGAAGAGGCACAGAATATCCTGGAGCCATTTTACATGCACAATTTAACAATTATGTGGTCAGGGCAGGGACGATTCTTTTAAGCTGCTGGGCTCTAGCTTGCAGATGTTTGAAGCCTTTACACATTGACTAAAGGAATAAAAATTCTTGCATTTTATTATCAGTATCACAACTAACCAAAGCTGGCCTCAGCCTTTCATATCTAAGGCTAAACTGGTGAAGGCTAGAAAGGTAAGAAGACCAGAAAAGATTCATGGATATGGCAGATGTCAAAGGAATCAGAGTAACAGAACTCTTCAGCTAAAAAAGATTAAACTCTGTGCATTTTCATTTTCAAGTATTCTTCACTGCAATGCACTGGTTGCTTCTGAGTATTATACACACTGTCTCCAAATGCATTCCTGCTGTATTATTTAGTGTAGAACCAATATGTTGGGAAATTATTGTTACATGGTATTATGATCCTCACAGTTCTTGTGAGGATCACTCCTTGACAAAGCAGGGGATCAGAATCATCTAGAATTATGAATCATACCACACTTATTTGAACGGTGAAGCTAGTAATGTGACTGTGAATTCTATTAAGTGTCCACCAGAGAAAGGTGAAATCAAAAAGGAACCTGAGCACAGAGCCAGATACCAATTATTTCACTAGTACTTAGCTGTGCTTGCATACCTTTGTTTCAACAGAACAGCCTGTCTAGCTTCACAAGCAGACTGTGATCAGGCTGTGTGTAATTTCACAATCACGTATGAGGCAGCTTCCCTCTACCTTAGATCACTCAACAATGAGTAGGAGTTCTTGTTTTGTTTTTGTAAATAAATAAGTCTCCAGACCTTTATACTGCAAGGCCTACTTCAATTAAAGGGATTTGCTGAGTTTATATGAATAGGAACAGAACTACAGAGGAACAGTACTGCTGCTAATGTTTCAGTCAAAAATCCTGTCTAGTGTGGCCTCATTCATTTTAATGAATCTTCTGCAAGGTTATGTGACTATTTGCAACATGTATAAACAATGGAAGGATAACTCAGGGTTACTTTGAGTGGTCATCTCTGTACTTGCAGATATGATTTCTTGTCCTGTTTACTGCATTGCTCAGAACATTCTACAGGTGATCAAGGTGATGACCTTTTTTGCTGTGGCACCCTAGTATTCCATAACTGGGAATACTAGTGTGCTGTATTCCTGCTGGCATCCAGTGCTGGCATCCAGTGCCAAGCAAAAACATGTTTGTTAAAGCTTTGGGTGCTTTAGTTTTGGGCTCAGATTTCATCTGAGTTTGCCCATGTGAATATTTTTAAATTGTTTTAACTGCTAAATAAATATTTTAGCAAAAACTTCCCACCTCTGAAGATGCCAGCCACAGATGCAGGCGAAATGTCAGGAGAAAATACTAATAGAACACAGCCTCCAAGCCCAGAAAACCCACAACAACCTATGGATTCCAGCCATGAAAGCCTTCGACTTTACATCTTCTCACCTTCTATTACTGAACATGCTCAAATTGTTCTTCTACACATGCTCAAACTCTTCCTCTCAGTTTCATGGCGACCACAGTGGTGGTCAAGAATAGTGGGTCACCTGCAATAGGTGTGTTGCATAAATATGCAAAGAATCCCTGGAACAAAAATTACAGGTACACAATCCATCCTTGCATTGGTGCTTCTGTGTTTCACACATATGAGTAATTAGCAAGCTGACTTAACAGAACTGAATGGGCATCACAAGAAATGAAATGAAAGAACAGCCAGTTCACCTACAATGCTCCTTTTTTGTGCTTTACAGACAGGCTGCAGCACTTACCAAATGCTAAATGCATAGATAATCACTCTACAGAGTTCTGGAATATGAGCGTCTCATAAAATGCTATGCAGGAGGGCACTATCTGATTAAACTGGCTACAGAGTCAAGTAGGCAATGGCAGATGTGCCAACTGCTACAATGCAGATGTGGTACTTGGCAAATCTGAGGAGACTGGGAGGGCCAACAGGATCCATCATAATAGACAAAAACTTAGAAGAGTATCAGAATCACACAGTGTGGTCAATACAGAAGCCATGACCTTTTGAACATCCATGGAATGTAGGGTGGTCCCCAGAGAAAAAGAAGGATTTTGCATGAATGATGGAAGGAAAACACTCCTGTCCAAGGTAGAAAGGTTAGACATCCTTATGAACCAAACCAGGCAGAAGACAGTGTCACCTCTGATGAATGAAAGTGGAGCTAGTCAACCTAGAGGGCAAGTTGTTTGGTTTTTGCAAACTCCAGCCCAAATTTGCATCTTTTGGATGAATAAGCAGACTAGAACTTAATTATCCAACAACTTTCACATTCCTCCAATGATCTGATACAGTTCTCAAATTAAAATAAATAAGCAAATGTGTTTAAATGTCTGTTTTGAAATGCAATATAATTTTTAAAAAACCTATCCCTCCTTGGCCATGGAAACCCACCTGGTGATCTTGGGCAAATCACTCAGTCTTTTGCCAAGAAAACCCTGGGATGGGTTCACCGTAGGGGCACTGTAAGTGAGAAAAGACTTAAAGACACACAGCAGCAACAGCAGCTATTTTCAGATAAAATGGCTGCAGGTGTAATCACACATGTGTATGAAAGACATTTGAAAGAAAATACATTTGAAAACCGGTTTCAATTTTCTGCTGATTTTCAAAACTTGTAGATTAATATAGAAATGGGAGTGAACATACAACTGCATTTCTGTTCATGCATAAACATATGTGAATCAAGGGCTGGAAACAAAAGAAGTGATTTGTCTATCCATATCCCATCACCATATAAAAGTGTGGGAAGCCTTTGCACATGTGGAGGTCTATCAGAGCTGCAGTACTGAAGTGATTAGCACCACCAGCTGGTCAATACACACATGATAGATCTATGTGTGTAATATGGCTTTTTTTTCTTTTTGCCTTTTGCTGAATTTAAAAAGCAAGTTATAACATGTTACTAAGACAACATCAAAAAGAATGAACAGGCTAAAGTACACACAGCCCCATGACTGCATGCAGTGACTGGCCTAATGCCCTTGTGCTTAGAATACAAGTGTAAATTGAGTACCTAGCATAGAACTCTATGCATGTCTATGCAGAAGTAAATCCCACTGAATTCAATGGCATTTTGTCCCAGGTAAACAGATTGTAGCCTAAATCCTTTGACTTTGAGATGAAACCTACAATTGTAGAACACAGCTTTAAATCTCATTCTGGATACTGTTGGCAAAATCAAGATACTGTTGACAAGCTAAAGAGGGCCCATACTTCATATAAAATAAAATAAAATAAAATAAAATGCATACACTTGGGATCCCTCTGTATTTACTTTTACCCTGAGTATAGTAGACAAGTGCTTTCTTCTTCTCCAAAATACGTGCATAAATATATGATATAAGTGGTTATATTAACGTACTTATCTGTGAGGCTGGAGAGCACTTTTTTCTGCACATGTAAATATTTCTCTAAATGGAAATACAATAGCAAAACCCAGTAAGTGTTCCCTGCAGACTGAAAAGTAATGCAGTAATACCTTAAAAGGCACTTTCTCATTCCCTCCCTTGTTGGCTTGAAACCACCTTTGTGGAAAGGCTCAAAGGAGAAATATGACAGAATTCGTTTAGCTGTGTTAGGGAAAATTATATATTTACTGTATGTATTGCATATCTGTATAGCTATAGTAATACTTACACCCACACCCACACATGTAAATACAGGTATTTTTATCTATACGCCTCTACATGTTATCTAGCAAATGTTCCACATTTATTGATTCTGAATGATATTTATATTATTCATCCCATTTTCCCTATTAGTTTTCCCAAGAACTTCAGCTCAGCAAGTAGATCATATACTTGCCATACAAAAAGTCCTAAGATGAGTTCCTCATATTGACAGAACCTTGTTCAGGCTTCCCCCACTGCCTTCCTCCTCTTCCACTACCTCGGTCCCCAACATCCGCTCGACTCCTGTTCACATGAGAGCACATAGCACTAGTCGGCCTGATCAAGCAGGGATCAACATAGTATGGAACATCCATCACACATCCAATTAAATACGAGTAAAACTTTCCTTCAGACTTTACTTCACACTTGGGATTTGTTGGAAAGGACTGTGGGGTGATTTGAGGAAGGAGGTTAGTGGAAAGATTGGAGTGGGGAACCTGGTGTCTGAATGTGTTGAGGTAAGCTAGGGTGGTGAAGAGGAATAGATGTATATGTGCTTGTGTAATAGATGAATGGGGCTGCTGGCTGGATGAATCTGCAGGGGCTGTGAGTGCATAGGATAGCAAGACAGAAAAATGAAGAAGTTCTTCATTTATAACACTTTATTGGCCCTTTTCACATGGGGTTAAAAAACGGTGTAGAGCAACCTCCGCGGAGGTCGTCTACACTGTTACACGAATTGGGGTGGATTACTCTCGAGTAATTCCACACTGCAATCAGCAGTCAGGCACCCGCAAGTGGCGGCGCTGCATGCTTTTGAAAAACCACATTTTATGTGGTTTTTCAAAGGCACGGGGCATCCAGCCCCGTGCAGCCCCGTCGCAGCGCCCATATGGATTTACGGACATGCGAAAGGGCGTCCCTGCAGATCGGCCAGGGGGCAGGATTTCCAGCTGGCGAGCTTCTCCGATTGGTGGACAGGCTCTGCCAGTCAAAATCCACCATTTTGGGCACTGCCGGGTGCTGAAGACACCGCGGGATGCTGCAAATGTGTGGAGCGGCGAAACGCGATGCTCTGTGTGGCGACGGAACAAGGTAAGCCCCGTTTTGGCGTGGCTTGCCCCGTTCCACTGCCTGCGTGTGAAAAGGGTAATTGTTTCTTGTCTCTGATGAGTGCATGGTAATATATATAGATCTCTTTCCTACCTTTCTCACAATAATCTGTGATGTAGATGGGGTGGGGGGAGGAGGGGTTCAAATTAGCTGATGAGCATTCATAGCTCACTGGGAACTAAAACCTGAATCTCTCAAGTCTCAGTTCAGCACCTTTAATCACTATAAATCACAGTGGTTGTTAGTTTTAGGGGTGATCTAGAAGGGGATCAAGTATGCAGTTGGTCAAGAAGTTCTACAAGAAGAGAATGTAGATCTTCTATGTTTGAAATATGGGAGGTGTGGAATTCGGGGAGCTGAAAAAAATGAGAGAAATGGGAAGAAGAAGGGAATTTGTAGGTGTGATCCTGAGAGAGAGGGAAATGTGGATTCAAAGTAATGGTCTGAACCCCACCTCTGCCTTCTCCTCTGCCTAATCTTTTATGATTAGCTATGTACACCATAGTGGACATCTTGTAAATGGGTATCTGTAACTCACAACTGCTTGTTTTTGATGGCAAACATGTCAACTGTCTCCAATCCACTTTAGGCTGTTCCTCAGCTCTTACTCCAAATTGCCCACCAGTTGAAAGCCAACGTGGTATAGTGGTTTGAACATTGGACTATAACCTTGGAGACCAGGGTTTGATTCCCCACTAGGCCATGGAAACCCGCTGGAT
This sequence comes from Ctenosaura bakeri, assembly GCA_948474755.1. Taxonomy (NCBI): domain Eukaryota; kingdom Metazoa; phylum Chordata; class Lepidosauria; order Squamata; family Iguanidae; genus Ctenosaura; species Ctenosaura bakeri. The sequence continues at coordinate 28,084 of CAOLHI010001704.1, read as the reverse complement.
GACCTTGGGCATGTCAAACACTTGCAGCCCCAGCAAACCTTGAGATAGGTTGCCTTGGAGTCACCATAAGTCTTAAACAATTTGGAAGTACACAACATCAACAACAAGAGATTTAATTCTCTGCTAATTTTCTTGAAGGAAGCAACAAATGGTTTTAGCATTTTTTTCCCCTTGCTTGCTCAACTATTCACAATTTGAGACTTATTCTGCATAAAATTTGCCTGTGGTATTTTTGTACAGACAACAGCATTTTCTGTACAGGCTCTCCCCAAGCTTCAAATACTTTTATCATGTGTATGGATGCTCCTGTTTAGGCTACATAAGAAACCTGAATTCAAGAAGTAGTCTGTTATCTATTTATAGGATTTACAGATATATTGTCTGATGCTTAGAATGTTACTGGGAAGAAGAAACAGGCAGACACTTCCTACATCTACATCTTTTGAATCCCATGCATGGCCCAGTCTATCCAGCTCTACTGGGTACCTAAGAAGAAAGGCTTCCCAAATAGCTTTACAATTTATCTGCATCCTTCGTTACAAAAAGCATGCATTTGTTCTGCACCTTCAGTTAAAGAAGCTAACCAATATTTCTCAGTTAGTAGTAATAGCAGTAGCAGTTGCCATTGTCATTTGTAATCAAGCCAAGAGATCTCGTCTTTTAGACTCAGGGCTGTGGCTTCACTGATTGAATGAATCTATCTATAATAAGGTTTTCCTCCTTTCCTACTGTCTTCTTCTTTACTGAGCACTATCATCTTTTTCAGTGAGTCATGTTATCTCATGGTTATGTCCAAAGTACAACAGCCTCACTCGACCCATTTTTTAGGAGAAGTTTAGGACAAATTTGCCCTTCAACTCATTTATTTTGTCTTTTTGGCAATCTAGGATATGTTCAGAACTCTTCCCCTCTAGCACCACATTTCAAATGAGATGATCCTGTCAGATTTCTTCACTGTCTCAGCTTTCACAACCATACATAGAAATTGGAATTACTGTGGGATAGATGATTTTGACTTTGATATTTAATGAGATATGTTTTCAGTCCCTCTGGCTACCATTAAGGAAAAGGTCCCAGTATTACATGCTGCTCATGTAATAACAGCACTGACTACACAATAAGTCCTTCACAAGAGCCAGGAGCCAGGATTCCTTTTTTAGGGTTCTGTGTTTGGGGCCATGAATCTGTTTGCTGATCCATATTTACAGTAGCTTTATTTGTCATTCAGCAGATGTTTGGACAGTTAAAATCCCCTCTGGGAAAGTAGTGTGTTGTTTTAAACATCTCAGTAGTTCCTTGGTGAATATTTTTTCGTACCGTCCTGGGTGTGAGTGTCTGTTACAGGTGCTGGTTGCATTTTTATCTTTGTTTTTGTAGCAACCTAGACTTATCTAAGTTATTTTGTGGTTACATTCAGTCTTGTCATATATTTTCAATTGGTCTGTGAACATTTTCAAAGAAGCCCACCTTCTTCCTATTCTTTGTTTTACATTTTATTCAAAACTGTACCCCCAAATCAGAAATGGGCCTACATAACATGTTGGGAACCACAATAATTTTAAACATCAATGGATGAAGAATATCCAGCTATGCAGGTAAAAGATTGGGCCACTGAATGGATGGGACATCTTTACAGGAATGTCCAGAGGTGGTGGATCAAGTAGTAACCTCTACCCAATTGCAAATCTTGGGCCAAATCCAATTACAATACCAACTGGAGCACAGCCAATTAAAGAATGGACTTGTTAATCAATAGTAATGTAATTTCTATTTATTTCAGCAGGTTAATTTATTTAATTTTAATTTATTTCAATACCATAGCGGCATCTAAAAATGGTTTTAACCCTCTGAGTGAGATAAAAATTAGAATACGGCAGCTACACTAAGCAGCACATGGCCATGCTTGTCACCCCTAGGCCCTTTGCAGATGGAAAAAAAAAAAATTCTTGGCCAAAAAATGCAGCAGGGCCTTGCTTCAGTGTATGTGTATGTGTGTGTGTGTGTGTGAAAGAGAGAAAGAGAGATTTCTTTTTCAAAAGCAGAAGTGGACTTTTCACTGCTTCTGCTTTTCAAAAAAATGTGGAGAAAACATGTTTTTGAAGTGGCTGGATTTACAGCAGGCCCCCAGGAACTGAGTCAAAACATGCCCCCAGAGGTTGTGCACTCCAATGTATGGTCTTATACCTTTAAATCTTAATGATCAAGATCCAATGCCACATAGACACTGTGTCACCAGTGAAATGGGCTTTTCTTCTTCTCTCCTCCCTCCTTCAGCTCTCTGTGATACCTGCAAATCTACTCCAGAAGGTTTCTGGAAGCTATGCTGATTGCAGTTTGTGGGTGCATGGAAGGTGGACATGCACTGGGAGTTTCCAAGTTCTGCTGATATTGACTCCTGATCCATGCATACAACTTCATGTGCATTTGCTTGTTTATTTAAAAAAAAGAAATTAATGTCTTTGCATATTTAAAAATAGCTAAAGCAAAAATGTAGTGAGCTAGGAACTGGATTTCAGCTCACACAGTCTTGAAATCCTAGCCTGCCTATAGCTATGACCTGAAAGTGTAGCACTGTATAATAAACACAATTATTGCAAATTTATATTTGGGTGCATTTTGTAGTGTAAGACCAACCTTTAAAAATAGATCACATTGAAAAATCTAGCACATGTCTGTAGGAATTAGTCCATAAATCAGATTCCACAAGTGAACAGGGACTTGCATATAAATAAATATGCCATTATGGAATTTAACCTATACATCTATACTCAGAAGGAAGGCCCACTGAATTCAATAGGAGTTATTGCCACTAAGTGAGTATAGGATTACAGCCTGAAAGGGTGATATTTATCATTTCCAGAAAGTTATTACTTTTGCAAAGAGATATTGCAGAATGGATCTTTTTATCATAGCAAGCTGGATAAATAAAGTCAAAATGTGTTTTATTTCAAAGCTTTATTTTTGTTTTCAGCACCTCTGAGATTATAGTCTCTGTACCTACCTTGCAAAAAATAGTATAAGGATGATATTAACTTGCATATAGAAAGGAAAGAGGGCAAGAATATCTTCACATTGCCAAATCCAGTCATGAAATAGGGATGCATATTTCTGATATAAAGCTTGACTATCATGTTGCCAAGCTGGCAGCTATCATACACTTGTATAATATGGAAAAGGGGTTCTTGTTGGAACAATTGCTGTGCAAAAGACCTTTCAAAGATGTTGCTCAGTAGTGACAAAGCAGATTGCAAAAAGAGAGAAGTTAAAAAAAAAAACAACCTACACAAATCAGCCATTTTTAAAAAGTTGGAAATATTTTGACACACACTAGCTCTTGGAATTTCCTCCTTAACATGAATATGTTATAACATGGCAAAGGAAAATGAAGTCAGCTATAAAAGCATAAAGCAATCTACTAACAATTGTGATTTTGCTGAAACAAAATCTAGTTATCATATTATCAGTAAGTATTGGCTATAAACATAAGTTGTCACTTTTCTCTACCCAACAAATATTTTCAATACAACATTCAATATGAACTAAATTTAGTAAATGTGAAAGTTCAAGGGAAAAAAATCTGTTACAAATTAACCAGTAACCACACGACTAAGAAAACTTTTCAGAAAATCTAAGTAGGATAATAAGAAATATGGGAACTATAGAAAACTGCTAACTCTGGGTCAGTGTTCGCAGCTCTGACTGGCAGTGCCTCTCCAGGTGTTCAGGCAAGATTGTTTTTCCAGTGCTACCTGGGCATCTTTGGCAATTCTTGGTGGTCTCCCGTCAGTGTACTAGCCAAGTCTTGCTTACCTTCCAAAATCAGATGAGACAAAGTGTGTTCAGGGAGGTATGATGGCCAAGTATATGTTACTAGATCTCAAAATACTGGGACTAGTGTAGTGTGTAGATTTAGCTATGGGTTGGATTCAGATTTTGGCTAAAAGAAATATCTGGGGAAGTAGCTGAAGGAATGGAAGTAATGGATAAAAGTAGCAGTTCTGACTGATTCTTCCTTCCCCTGTAGCTAAGAAGGGCTGTAGGCAGAAGGAGGAAATCATTGCCACTTGCTTCTGCTGGAAGGGGGCCATTGTGATGATCCCAGTTTCCAATGAACATGGAAAGAGCCCTACTGTTTGAGGAGTTTCAAATCTGGATACAACCGTGGATCAGTTTAAAGGGGTGGGAGGAGAGTAGTAATGGAATGCACAAATACAGGATGGGGGACATGTGGGTGGATAACAGTACATGTGAAAGGGATCTAGGAGTCTTGGTGGACTGCAAGCTGAACATGAGTCAGCAGTGGGTTGTTGTAGCCAAGAAAACCAACACAATTTTTGGTTACATCAATAGGAGTATGGTGTCTCGATCAAGGGAGGTAATAGTACCACTATTCTGCTTTGGTTAGACCTCATCTGGAATATGGTATCCAGTTCTGGGCAGCTCATTTCAAGAAGGATATTGACAAGCTGGAATGTGTCCAGAGGAGGGCTACCAAAATGGTGAAGGGTCTGGAAGCCAAGGCCTATGAGGAGCGGCTTAGGGAGCTGGCTATGTTTAGTCTGCAGAAGAAAAGGTTAAAGGTGACATGATAGCCATGTTTAAATATATGAAGGGCTGTCATGTTGAGGAGGGAGCGGGCTTGTTTTTTTGCTGCTCCAGAGACTAGGACAAGGAGTAATAGATTCAAACTACAGGAAAATAGATCCCATTTAACCTCAGGAAGGATTTCCTGATGGTTAGAGCTGTTTGGCAGTGGAATGTGCTGCCTCAGAGTGTGGTGGAGTCTCCTTCTTTGGAGGTTTTTAAGCAGAGGCGGATGACCATCGGTTGGGAGTGCTCTGATGTGTGTTTCTGCATGGCAGGGGGTTGAACTGGATGACCCCTGTGGTCTCTTTCAACTCTTGGATTTTATGATCATAGCAATGGATACCATAGACACACACACACACACACGTGTATATTTATGGATTGTTGTTGCTGTTGTGTGCCTTCAAGTTGTTTCCGATTTATGGTAACCCTAAGGGGAAACTTTCAAAGAGTTTTCTGGGGCTGAGTGTGTGATGTGCCCAAGGTCATCCAGTGGATTTCTATGGCAGAGTGAAGAATCAAAGCCTGGTCTCCAGGGCTGTAGTCCAAAATTCAAACCACTATACCACACTGACTCTCTGTATTATGGATTACTGTGAAGCAACCACTGAATTTCTTGAAACCTGGCAATTTGTTTAGCGTAGAGGTGGGGAACTTATGCTTTTCCAGATATTTTGAACTTAAAAACTCCCAGAAGTTCTATGGCAAGTTGTTGTGGGACAGAAAACCCAAAACATCTAGAGGGCAAAAGGTCACTGAACCTTGGTTTAGAGCACATTTGAATGAGAAATATCAAGACAAAGTGAAATAATGCAGGCTCAATATAGTGGTAAAAGTGCTAAAGGCACTTTAAAAATTTTTTGCAGTGGGGTCCATTGTTTTCAGGTCAGCTTTTTATCAAATGATTAGATTTTAGATACACTCCACGTTTGAGAATCAGTAGGAAGGAAAGAGAGAGAGAAAGAAATAAAGAAAGGAAGGAAGGAAGAAGAGAGGGAAGAGGTTAGAATCCCAAAACACATAGATACCATCACAATCCGTGTGTGTGTGTGTGTGTGTGTGTGTGGTGGTAGAAATACATACACTTTATACAAATCTGCATCCACATCTGGAATGTCATATACAGCTTTGTGGCAGTATCCTTGTCTCAAAAATAATGGTAGAGCTTCAATGGATGCAGAAAAAGGCAGCCAAAATAATCAGGGGTCTGACAAAATTGCCCTAAGAAAGAAGGATACAATATTTAGTTGCTGAGAAGATAATTGCTGATCGGGGTAAGTATGACCAAGATTTATAAAATTATTTATGATAGGGAGAAAGCAAATAAAGAGTGAGCTTCTCTTGCTCTCTTAAACTGCTGAAAGTTGGAATTATTCTGTGAAATTTACTGGAAGCTGATTCCAGAGTGGGAAAAGAAAGTATTTCTTTCGTACAACACGGAGTATAAGGAATATATTATAGCAAAATGGAGTGCTGGGCAGTAGCTTAAACGAGGGTTAGACAAATTTGGTGCAGGAACAGTTCCAGTAACAGTTATTTACATATGGATGGTACCTCTAAGGTCTCTTTCACACTAAACTATTATAGTGCTATGATTCCACTTTAATTGCCATGGCAACATCCCATGGAATCCTGAGATTTGTTGTTTGGTGAGGCACTCGAGTTCTCTGACATAGCACAATAACAGGGTGCAAGAAAGAAATTGAGAGAATGATATAGATTTATAGAAGTGCAAGTGACAAAGCTACATATATAATGACATTTTGTGTAATTAAAAGCCAAAGAAAACCACGAAGAGCAGGATCTGATTCTGGCTATCCATGTAATTAATGGATGTAATTAAAAGCTAAAAGGGAGAGGAAGGAAAATCCAATCCACTGGTGTGCAGTACTAACACTGTGTTGAATTTAGGCCTAGGTTTTTAGATAAAACAATGGCTTTATGTCTCTTACAATGGAAATCTATAGGGCAGGAGCCACCACTGTGAAAGCCCTATACCTAGTACCTCTCAACCTTACAAACTGGTCCAGGAAAAAAAAAATCTTAACAAATGGAGTCCTTCGGACAAATATTTTGAATTAGGATATTTTGTCAGAATTTGATGCAACTAATGGGGGAAAAATATAATGCCGCCATCTCAACTTCTTGAAAATAACTTTGTGAACATTATTGATTATGGCTTAAGATATTTTTCTTTCGTGCTACCAACAATGAAATGTAAACTTGCCTATTAATTAGCAGCTTGTGGCTACTTGATTTTGAAGCACATTCAAGGACAAATTGATTTTCAGATTTTCAGACTGAGGATATCACTGAACTTTGTCCGTGTCTTTGGTGTGGTTGCTTTTTTAAAAAGGCCAATTATGTGTACTGTGTGTACTTGCTATTTAAAGATACTGAAGAATGACCATATTCTTGGTTTATAGAGAGCACACATGTTCTGGTTAATTGGTCACAGAACAATAGCGGCGACATTGGTTTGGTTCGTATTTCAATTTTCGTGATGCCGAGCAAGGAAGAGGTACAAACTGCTTTGACACTGTAGTACATTTTCTGATGCCAAAATTTAGGACTCTAGTGGAAAATGAGGAAGCAGACAATGCCATCTATTTATAGTGCATATTTGCCTGAATCCCCTCTTTTGTACTCAACAACCATGGTCTTTCATGCAGAACCACTGTAGATGGACAGCTGTGTTTCTAAACATCTGTGATGAACAGAACTCAGATGGGAGCTTTTTTAAAAAGGGGGAGAGAGAGATAGAGAGAAAGGCATCAACATATTCATAAGTTGGTATGGGAACAATGAAAGCACATATTGTAGGTCTGAAGGAAAAAGGCAGTGTCAGCTTGGAAAAAAAATATTCTATGAAATTCTTTTTGCAGATGTCAGCATAAGCTTGCTGCATGAGTAAATATTGCTATAAAGTCAAGGAAAAGACAATAATGAAAGCCTTGACCAACCAGATTTCACCAAGGAGCAAAGTTATAAGCAGAATAAATACACTGACACGTTGAAGGAGGAAGTGCACTTCTGAACATCTATTACATGAATCCAGGAAGATCTCAACACAGAAGAAAGTAACTTCAGGAGAGATTTTCTGGCTTTCACTAGGCAGTGCTGGACTATATAAGAAATGATTGCAATTATCAAGTACGTGATACAATAGATGCACTATTTGTATGTATCTGTGTGGCATGGGGGCATATATGTGTCTCTCTCTCTCTCTCTCTCTCTCTCTCTCTCTCTCTCTTATATATATATATATATATATTAGAGAGAGAGAGATAAATATACATGAATGAATTTAGCATTCACTTAGCACTGTCACTTTCTATATTTCTGGTATCATGCCCTTTAAACTCTGAGTTTAAAAAGATTAAGAAGCGTGTTTTGAGACTTAAATTATGTAGTTGTAGCATGTGTGTAGTGGTCTCCTGTGTTTTATCTTTTAACTGTTTTTAACCATTTTTTAAAAAAAGACTGTTTTTTTGCCAGTTTTGTAAAATAAGTTCTTAACTGACACTTGTTTTAAGTTATTGTAAGTCACCTTGGGTCTTGGCAAAGTCTTTCAATCTGTATAAATGTGGCTTCCTGGGTCCCTGTATTTTACTACGTTTCCAAATAGACAGGTTTCCTGTCTGTATAAGGCAAGCAAGAAACCTGTGGCAGCTTTAAAGCATTAACAAATGTGTTGTGACACTAACACAATTTTTCATATGTTGGAGCCCACTGTGAAATCTCTTCATCCATCATCATTCAGCTCCTTGATGATATAAGTCAATAAGGGAGAAGTTACAGGTGTTCAAAGTTTAAGAATTTCAATTTAAATAGTTTGATCTAACTGTTAACATTAACGTGACCATACTGCCCATCAGGACAGGACAGGGGAAAATGTAACTGGTCAGACCAGTGGAAAAAATATTCTCCTAGCTGAAACTTGGGTCCTGCTATCTAACAGCACAAGGGAGCTAAATCCATGAGGTACACTGTAGCATCACCAGTCTCTTTAGAATAACTAGAGAAATACACAAAAGCAGGGCTTTGAAAGGTGCATGTGAGAAGTGCTTCCTCATTCTTTTCATTGCTTTCCAACATGTAAACTAGTTCACATAGACTGTCCTCTAACAAAAGAGTAATTCCTGAAACATTGTGATCCTCTGAATGTAGATATGGGCTTTTTGTCAGAAATACATCTCAAGAAATTACAAAAAAATGTTTCCAAGATATAACTGAGCAAAGTAAATTAATGTATGTGCCTTCAAGTCACCTACTGACTTATGGTGACCCCAAGAACTTCCTAGATTTTGTTTAGGCAGACGTGGTTTGTTATTGCCCTCCTCTGAAATGTAGAATACAACACCTGATATTCCCAGCACTTGTGTGCTGACTCTGCTTAGCTTCTGAGATCAGATAGCTGCTAACATTGTTCCACAAATGCTTAAGCAGCAGTTTGCACAAGATACACCTTTAACTAGGACTGCAATGCAATGTTTGCAATGTTTGCTTACATAACAAATTGTCCAAGCTCTTGCACAAGAACAACTATGTATTCAGTACACTATTTTCACATTCACTGTCTTCCTTGAATAGAAGATATCTTTTGATGGAGAAGGAAGAAAGGGAAAGGGCCTTGAAATTCAACACAATTATATGCATTATCTGTAGAAACATTTCTTTATTTAATCTCCTGCCTTTCTCCTAAATGGGATCCAAGGCAGCTTACAATAATCTTAAAAAAACAAAACAAAACAAAAAAACCACTAAAACATTTAAAAAGTGAAAAAGAAATTAAACAGTCAAATTATTAAAATATGATTAAAAACAATTAAAACACTTAAAACATATTTTAGACATAACATCAAAAAGATTAAAAATACAAATTCAAAAATACAGCACATCACTTTACATGATAGCTCCAGAATAAAAATTCAAGCTCCAAAAGCCTGGCTGAAAGACAGCAGGGAGGGGAACAACTTGACCTCCTATAGAAGGGAATTCCACAGTGTGGGAGCATCTACAAAGAAGGCTCTCTTCCAAATCTTCAGATCTACTGCACCTGCAAAGGTGGTGGGACTGCAGATCTCAACACTCATGTTGGTTTATAGAAGGAGATACTATCTTTCAGATAGTCTGGACCCAAGACTTGTTCAGTTGTTTCATAGTAGTAGGCATACTGACATGAGTGTGTACATTAACTCCAATCCACCCAGCATTCCCATGTATCTGAAGGAAAACTAGGCTATACAAAGCTACAAGGAAGGGCCCTTTTCACACGGGGGTAATAAAATGGTGCAGAGCGACCTCTAACGGAGGTCGTCTACACCGTGGAGTGGATTGGGGCAGACTACTTTAGCGTAGTTCCACACCCCAAACTGCTCTGAAGTGACCAGAAGTGGTGGTGCCACGTGTTTTTTAAAAACCTCTTTTAAGAAGTTTTTAAAAAGCACGGAGCACGCAGCCCCATTGCAGCGCCCCATATATATGTGCAGGCGCGCGCAAGCGTGTGCCTGCAGATCTGCCGGGGGCGGGCTTCCAGCTGGCGAGCTTCTCCGGTTGGTGGAGAGCCTCCGCCAGCTGTAAGCCACCATTTTGGACACCGCAGGACGCCACAGACACCGCAGGAATGTGGAGTAGCGAACTCGCCCTGCTCCGCATGGCGACGGACTTACCCGGCTGCTGGTAAGCTCCATTTCTGTGCATTTCCCCCCATTTCTCCCTCCACGTGTGAAAAGGGCCAAGGTTTGGTAATCACATTGGGTTCAATGTGGATTGAAAGTTCCAGTGAGTGAGAAACTAATTTTATGTGCCACCCCATCCTAGTCTCCAGTTTCAGCTGTATGTTTATTCATGACATTAGGTTAGTTAGCCCTTCTTTGGCACCCTTAAATTCTTGAAACTTGGATGTTTGTGTGTAACCAACACATTGCTTAAAAATGTGAAACAAACTTTATAATTTTATCTGGAAAAAAACAGCTTTCTGATTGTCCCCCTCCCAATCAAGCAGACTAAGGCATTTCAGTCATCTGAAATCACCAGGATATGAGAGAAACCTGGATGTGTGAGTACTTTATGTAAAATGGTGGCCTAATAACATAAAATTTAAAAAGCAAAGTGCTGTATGTATTACAAAGGCTATCTGTAATGTTGATATATTAACAAAATGGTCAGAAATATAATACACGAGCATTCTATTATTCATGTGCTAGAGACTAAATTAACAAAAGAAGCTACTGACATCCAAAACCAAGGCAGGAACTAGTTTTAGAGGTGATTTTAAGGGCTATACACCACCCCTGGGAGTGTATAGATATATGTTATAGTTGTTACAATCAGATTCACAGAAAACAACAGTTCAGCAGCTAGTTGTGCTTTAGAGATAAATATCATGAGGAGAAAAACAGCAGTATATTCACAAAGTGACAAAATATGTTTCTCTTCCTGTCTATAATTCTGATTAAAACACTGATTTCTATGGAATCGCATTGGGACTGGAAGCTATCCAGTCAAATTCACTTCAATGGAGCCTACATAGTAATAGAGTCACATTGTTCCCAATAGCTTTTCCATCAGTAGACTGTAAACCATTCACAAATGGCTTCAACTTTGCAACTCCTCCCAGCAGTTTCACTTTTATTATTATTTATTATTTCATTTATTGTTATTGTTTCATTTACTTACTGTTTCATTTAGCAAATATTTATTCCAAAAGTTTATAAAGAAAGAAAGAAGCAGAAAAATCAGTGAATCTAACTTAGCCAACACTGGGATTCTGGAAATTATTTATCACTACCCTTCCTCTGGCTTAAATTTGTGTCAGTAAAATGGCTGTGTCCCAGGGCTAGAGGAGATTGGGATCCAGCTAGAGAAGATTTGGATCCAGATTTGGATCCACTCCTTCTGCACTCACTTTTCAGCTTTGCAGACATCTGAGCATAGTCAGTGGAAGAGTTCTATCTCCAAATCTCTTGAGATCAGTCAGCAGAAAGAAGGTTTTATCAGCAGAAGAACAGTTCTACCTACAAGGAGATTTCTGTCAGCAGAAGTGGCTTGTGCCTAATCCCAAGCCCTACCAATGACATATTTTGGGGGGTTGGGGTTCTGTTATTAGACATGAATAGAGTAGAGCTATTAAAATAAATGGGGAAAGTTATGTCATTGATTTCCACGTGTCTGTTCTAAGCATAGTTCAGTCTAGAACTGGCACAGTATTATGAGGTAAAAACTGAAGAATTATATTGCAATATATATTTAGTTGCCCTTAAGAATGAAAGATCATTAGGGAAATTACACTGAAACAGTTTTCAAAGATTTAGTCTCTCTCTCTCTCTCTCTCTCTCTCTCCACACACACACACACCCCAACCCGCCATTCACATACAGTGCAAAATATATTTGTTTAGTCAGAGAGTATTTAGCCCCAGAAGGGTCAATGGAATAATTCAGGCATAGAGACCAACCACTGGAGCAGTAAATCCAGGTTTTAGTAAAAATTTTAAAGAGTCTGTCCAGGGTGCTGAAATCAGGTGTCAAAATAACTTCAACACTTTGGATAGTTCCTGTGAAGTTTGTGCTAAAACTTTGGCCATTTCCGCACTACACTGTTATAGTGCTGTTATTCCATTTTCAACATCCAGAGGATGTTGAATTCTGGGGTTTGTAGTTTATTGAAGCCAAAGAACTCTCTGGATGAGAATTCTAAATGCCCCTCCCTAAACTGCAAACCCCAGGATTCCATAGGATGTTGAAAGCAGAATAATAGCACTATAACAATGTAGTGCGGAAATGGCCTTGGAGTGGATTCTCCATTCTTCTGACATGGAAGACACTAGCAACTACTGATCTATATTTAGTCATATTTTGGCAAATTTAATTTCAGAATGCCACAGGATATACTTCAGTACCTTTCTTCATCTGCTTGTTGGATTGCAGAAGATGACGTGTAGTGCCCTGTTCACAGTTTTGTTATTAGAAATACCAACTCCATCATACTGTGGCTGGAAACTACTCTGCTTCAAAGACTGCTTCACCTTTTATGAATACATAAACATCTGTGATTGTATCACCATTAGACATGTTCCTCATGGATTTCATTGACATTAAGAGTATTTACTTTGCCTGCTACTTTAATAAATAATGTAGTACTGTAAAAAAAAAAAATCAGGCATGAAAATATCATCAAAGTTAAATAAGATTTTTCACTTCAAGTTGCGGTTGAACAAAAAGATGAAAGCACTCCTTTAGAATTTATAGATAATGTAAAAAATAGATTTGTACTATTAAACCTAATTGACCAAGAGCCAGAAGAACTCTGGACTGAAACCAAGGACCCTATGAAGGAACGCTACAAAGAGACAAAAAGTAAGAACAGTCCCACGCAGTGACAGATGAAACTCTTTAAGCAGTTAAAGACAGATGAGAAGCAAAAGTAAAAGCGGCAGAAATAGGGTCAGAAACCACAACACAACTGTTCAATGACTTCTGCACAGGGACAAGGAGAAGTACTATATCAATCAATGCAGAGAAACAGAAGACCACAACAAAAAAAGGTAGAACAAGAGACCTCTTCTGAAAGGTCTGAGAATTCAAAGAGAAATTTAAACCAAGAGTGGGGATGCTCTACGACCTGCAGGGAAACACATTACATGATCTATTAGAAATAAAATTAAAAAATGGAAACAATTCGTCATGCTCTGTTTCTGGAACATGGAAATGGGCTCTGACTCAGAGACTGAAACAGGGAACATGCTGAACCGGAGGAGGCTACAGTGCAACAAATCCCAGAGATAGAACAGAGTGCAGTGCCAGCTCCAGCAGATAGCCTGCCCCTTCAGAAACAGAAGACAACTTACCTGTACCTACCTTTGCTGAGCATAGACAGCAAAGAGTGAACTTGCACGTATCTCACTGATTTTATAGAAGACAGTTAGGCAACAGTTGCGTAAAGCTCCTGACCTATATAGGAACTGCCCTTCCCCTCCAGGAGTTGTCAGAGTTTATCTGACCTTTCTGGCTGCTGGTTGTATTCCTGAACTGTGTACCTGACCTTGGATTGTATTGACTGATTTTGGACCAATTTGCTTTGCCTTGGATTCTGTTGGATTCTGTTTATGACTATGACCTTGTGCTTACTGAATAAAAGTAAGTAAAGAGCTATGAGCTACTCAGCTTGCTTGTTTGAGTTATCAGCTGTGCAGCTCTGACCTAGACAGGACACAATTCAATGAAGAACTATATAGAAGAGATGAAAGAATGACTGATTCATTCAAGGAAGAACCATCTGAAAATCAGACCACAATTTTAGGAAGTGAAGTTAAAGTTATATTCAAACCATATGGGAGAAATAAATCACCAGGAACAGATGGCACACCAATAGAACTGTTTCAAGCAACAAAGACAGAAGCCAAATTTAAACTAGAATCTGTCAACAAATATAGAAAAGAAAAGAATGGCCTACAGATAGGAGATCTTCAATATATACTTGAATCCCCAAGAAAGGGAATACCAGGGATTGCAGAAATCACAGGATGATTACATAAATCTCTCATATAAGCAAAATGATACTTAAAATTCTGCAGCAATGAATTTTACTGTATATGAAGTGAGAAATGCCGGATGCCCAAACTGAGTTCAGAAGAGGAGGAGGCACAAGGGATCATATTGTAAACATACATTACATAAAGGAACACACCAAAGACTTTCCGAAAAAAATCAGAGTTTGTTTTATAGATTACAGCAAAGCCTTTGGTTGTGTAGATCATGAAAAACTATGGATTACTCCTAACGAAATGGGTGTACCACAACATTTGATTATCCTAATGTGTAACCTGTATTCAGATCAAGAGGCCATTAGGACAAAATCTGGAGACAGTGGCTTCCGATTCACAAAGAAGTCAGGCAAGGAAGCATGTTATCACCATATCTGTTTGGATTTTACACTGAGTGTACCATACATAAGGCAGAACTAGACTCAGAGGAACAAGGCAAGAAAATTGGATGAAGGAACATAAGTAGTTTAAGATATGCAGATGACGCCATACTACTAGCGGAAAACAGCAAAGAGTTGGAATGCCTACTAAAGAAAGCCAAGGGAGAAAGTGCAAAGGCAAGCTTACAGTTGAACATGAAGAAAAAAGAAATGATGATCATAAATGATTTACATAACTGTAAAGGAGACAATGAAGACATTGAAATGGTTAAAAAATTTCTGTGTCTTGGTTCAGTCATTAATCAAAATGGGGACTGCAGTGCAGAAATCAAAAGACTAGGACCTGGAAGGGCAGCTATTAAGGAACTAGACAAGATCCTGAAGTGTCAAGTTGTATTATTGAATACCAAAGTTGGGCTTGTTCATGTCATTGTATTTTGAGTTTCTATGTACAGTGAAGACTAAACAATGAAGAAAGCTAATAGGAAGAAAATCAACTCATTTGAAATCTGGTGCTGGAGAAGAATTCTACAGATACAGTGGACTGCTGAAAGGACACATAAATGCCTTCTAGAGCAAATCGAGCCCGAACTCTCCCTGGAAGCCACAATGACTAAACTGAGACTGCTGTACTTTGCACATATCATGAAAAGAAATGATTCACGAGAAAAGACAACCATGCTTGGCAAGGTAGAAGGCAGTAGGAAAAGAAGAAGAAGACTGCATTACAATTGAATGCCCTAAGCTGTGAGACTCAACACAACTCAAAAAATCTGTAGAATACTTTAAATGAGTTTAAACGAGCCAAAAGCAGAATATTACAACAAATAACCACAACTTCTTAAGAAAAACTTCCTCTGATCTCACCATCCCCACAGGTCAGTTTGGTGTGAGGGCCTTCTCCTGGCTGCTTCAGGGTGTGAAATTCTCTTCCATGGAAGGCTAGGCTGATCACTTTGCTGCCTTCTTTTCATTGGCAGGTAAAGATCTTTTAGTGCAGGACAGTTTTTAATGGAGTGCAGCCGCTGCCATTTGTTTTTACTGTCAAATTTTTAAACTTAATTTTGTTCTGTGTTAATTTATTGGTCTTTTGAAATGATAGCTGATTTAACTGTTGGTCAACAAAACATACCTCACTTTTGTATCATCAGGTTTTTAATTGTATCTTGTTTGACCTTGTGAGCTGTGTTGGGGGAAAGGCAGAATATAAATTAAATAAATAAATCAAGCAAGCGGGCAAGGGAACGGAAACAGTGGCTAGTGGGTCACATACAGCCTAGAAGTCCTTTCTGATTATCAGGGCCACATAGCACGCACATATTTTAGTTTGGTTTAGTTTAATTTTTTTTGTTGCCCTTTAGCTATTTTAGGCAAGGCAAGGGCTTTTTAAAGCCAGAAAATGAACTCAAAGTCAATTCAATAAAATAAGAACTATATGGCACTAAAACCATTCAAGTCAGGCTAAGAGTGGTTCAATTTTTTTTAAAAAAGGCATTGAACTGTTCTATAAGATGTCCTGTAAAATTTCAGATGGTTGCTGGTGTGGCACAGGAGTCAGACTGCTGGAGTGTTAGATATGAGGTCTGAGTTCTAGTCCATATCACACCATGAAACTTTCTGGGTAATTCTTGGCTAGCCATTCTTTCTCAACCTGGTCTGCCTCACAAGGTTGTTCAAAGTGTTCAAGCAAGGGAGAGGAGAGCTATTTACACTGTCTGGAGCTCATACAGGATATGAACATTAAAAATAAATTCATATTCATATTTAGGATATGCCACAAGTCTTAAGATAACCCACAAGTAGGTTCTAGCTCTTACAGATGGGGGAATAACTAAAGGCAGTCATCAAACTGAACTTTAAATCGCTCCTGCCAAAAAATAAAAAAAATATATAAATCTTTTCCACTTTTAAACTCATCATATATGTGACATTAACAATAGGAAATGTAGAGGTCAGTGCAATGAAAAATGTGGGGAGGCCATATCAAAGCCCCAGGACAGCCACAACTTGGACAACTTCCTGTTTTATGAATAGTTGGTTTCATGTAAAAAGTGAATGGGTATTTTAAAGTAACTTGTCACCTTGGATGCAATACACAATCTTAGCTCCCAAAAACCCTGTAATGGGTTCATCTTAGGGTTGCTATAAATCACAAACAACTTGAAGCTACACAACAATGAAAAGTGAATGGTTATTTTAAACTACCTTTTCCAATAGGTATCCTTCACCATAGATGAGAAGTAAAGAATCTAATATATAAAAGTCAAAGTTTGTCTGTTTGTCCATGTCAGTCAGAGAAGACGTCATATGATTGGCTGCCTAAGAAGATTCTATGGAATCCTGGGGTTTGCAGTTTAGGGAGGGGCCTTTGGAATTCTCAGACAGAGAGCTCTTAGGCCTGGCTGGTTGCTATGGAGATGAGGCCTAGCAGCAAGGAGGAGGGCAGTGTATTCCTTCAGAAACCGAACCTCTGTATGTTAACAACATACAGAGGTTCGGTTACATGTACTGGAAAAGTTACACGTACTGGAACAACACAGTTTGGGGAATTAGAGACACAGGATCTCAAATCTGTTTATTTCAACTGCATCTAATTCCAAAGGTAAGGTAAGGTAATTCCTAAGGTAAGGTAAAGTAATTCATAAGGTATTTCTAACAAGTATTACCTATGAGAAAAATAAAATCCCAGGTATAAACACTAGTAGCTAAGAAAAATAAATTAAGTTTTTAAAAAATCCTGCCATCCTATAGAAAATTACGAAGACCTTGAACTGAACAACTGAAGAGAACTTGCATATTCTTTTCTCATCCTCACATGCTTTAATGTAGTCATGAGGACAGCTGACTAATTCAAATGCCATAGAGCCATTAAGCTCCAGGCCTAGAGATCCTGAATCCCAAACTCTTTCAACCTTATCTACACCAAGGTCACCGCTAGGAGAGGGCTCAGGATGCTTGCCAAGCCTTCTCCTCTTTCTGTCAAAGACCACACTGCCCCCACCACCCATGTCAAAAATTAAATGAATTCCAACTGTCAATTATAGCTTTCGCTTGCCTCCCCCTCCTTCCAAGTCCTGGCCTCCATGTTGAGATGATGACAAATAAGGCAAGCAGAGAGAAGGAAGTGCAGGCCCCTCCAGTTAATCAGGAAGCTTACAGGAAAAGCAGGGAGGTTTTTATGCAGTGAAAAAAAAAGAAACAAGAGGTGGCAGACATGTGGACCTCAGCAGGATTCATACCCCAACCCGGACTAAAGCACGACACCTTAGCACATGTTCAGAAACTGATTAATTAGCTGTCACTTTTATTTGTTGACTAGTGAATTATTTATACTCATAAAATGGTTTAATAATTTAGAGCTGATATCTGAACAAATGACAGCGGAAAGTGACAAGGAGAAGGTGGCACAAAACAACTCTCAAGTTAAGTTGAGATCGATGCTATTGTGCTCGGGGCATTTGAGAAGATGATTTTTAGCTGTTTGCAGGGGGAGAAAAAGGAGGAGGAAGTACGTTGATTTTGTATTACGTGTTAAACAGAGAGAACTGCATATCTCAGTAATCAAAGGAGAAAAGTTCCTTTAAACCAAAAAGAACATGAAATTACTCTGAAGAAATCTGCATTTCCATATGAAATGAAAATCATTGTCTTTCTTTTAAAAAGACTAAATAAAAGCTAATTGCAGTGTTTGTTTTAATTTTTTTTTTGTCTCAAAGCACTTCTTCCATCTTTTGTTGCCACAAAGGCTTTGGATACATATTGATTTTGACCTGTGTGTCACTTTTTTTTTTTAAATCCTTTTTAAAATAAAAATTGACAAAACCATCTTCATATGAGGAGGTTACTTTGTATGGTATCAGGATAGAAGCAAAAATTATCATGCTCTGCTTCTGTGCAATCTAAATGCAGAAGGAAGGAAGTATAATTTGATCCTTAGCTAAATCCAAATTCTCACCAAGGGAAATGCTGGAGGAAGTAAAATAATTGAATACAAAATCCCTGCAAAGTCTTCTGTGGAAGCAGAGAGCACCTCGCTCATGCATTTTCCATCCCTGAAGTCCCTAAGTGGATGCGCAAGCAAACAATAACTTGATTTACAACTCCAAATAATGAAAGAAAAATACTTTTAAAAGGCACTTCCTCAACATAACCTTTTCCAGCTTCTCACTAAATGCACTAAAAATATGGTACAAACAAACCCAAAGACAATCTGGACTCACTTATTCAACCACAGCATCAGTGGACAGTATACTGTGATGGCAAATCTCCTAGCTCATTTCTGCAATCAGGATGGGAATATCTATTTGCCCCGCTTCAGTTCCAAAGGTGCTCTTAGGGCACAGCTTTTTTTTTTTAATCATCTCCCAGATTCAAGTAAGCATTCTGAAGAACCTGAAAGCTTGCACACTTTTGTGGCTTCTTTTTTTTCTTTTTGGCATAGCATAGAAAATTTACTCTTTTGGACTACAACTCCTAGACTCCCAGTGACACATGCTAGCTGAAGGAGTTTGGGAGCTGGAATCCAAACAGGCAGTTTTTTCCAATATTCTGCCCTTTGGTTGATGACAATAAAGTGATTGCTGAATTCTGAACCTTAAAATACTTCCTTCAAGTAATTAGTGTAGAAGAAGCTAGTAAATTACCTACTGCTAAAAGCAGCTTTGGGGATGGATTAAAGATACATCCAAGAGCAGCAATTCACTTTTAGAAAAATGTTCACTTTCTGGCTCTGATTTGTTTCTTCAGTGACAATGTTGCAGATATGACCAGGCTTGGTTTTGAGCTGTTCTGTAGTGATCAAGTCCTGTTGTAATTCTGGACCATGTTGGGAACCTGTTGTAACATAATTTCACAGTATGATGTTGCTAAAAGAGTTTTGTTTTTTTGTTTTTTTGGCCATTTCCACACAGGGTATTTGAAACGGTGCAGTCCATCCTCCAGGGAGGACATCTGCACCTGGGAGAAGACTGGGTCCAGACTAATTAATGTAGATCGGCACCTCAGCCCACTCCGGAATGACCCCAAGCGGTCGTCCAGTGTGCTTTTGAAAGACCGGGAAAATCAGGTCTTTCAAAAGCATGGAGTATGCCACTCCGAGCCTGCTCCCTTGTGCAGATTCGCAGGCTCATCGCAGGCTTTAGGCTGGCGAGCTTCCGTGGTTGGTCAAGACCCTCGACCAACAGGAAGCTGCCATTTTCGACAACAGAGCAGTGTGGAGCGATGAGCATGCACTGATCTGGAGCAGCCTGGACTGGACCGGGGAGCCAGAAGATCTGGTAAGTAGCGGTGCGGGGCAATTCCCTTGCCCCATGCGGAAATGGCCTTTGTCTTGCAGTTCTTGTTGACCAGATAAATAACTTGGAAATACTGTGAGAATCCATATAAAAACATGCCATCATTATGGTTTTGTTGGCCACCATGTTACATCATAAAGGCCTAACTCAGGATCAAACTAGTCACTGAATGGCAATGTGTATTCCTTATGATCAGCTCCTTTTTCCTCTTTCCTCTAACAGTATCTCAAAGAAAGATGCCTCAAATTAAGCATGGGCTTGTCTTCCAATGACTAATATAAAAATAACAACAATAGGCATGCTATATGCAAGATACTTAGATGAGGAAAATTATGTACTGTGACAGACAGTTTTTGCCTCTTGGGAGGCCCCTTTCATAAACAAACAAGCAAACAAAAAAATAAATAGCCCCACAATTTGCTAGGTGTTTCATTGAGCTGCCTTTTGAATTGAAGATGGAACAATATTCTAGGTCATAGTGTCATAGTGAGCTCTAAAATGAACCAGAGAACTTGTTGTCACTGTTGGGTGTAGCAATGAAACAATTCTCCACTCTATTAGGGAAAGTGACCATGGATGAATGATCTGACTTGGTATAAAGTAGTCTCCTGTATTTTTTCTTCTTCATCCATCATCCATCACCATTGTCATGAATCAGTACAAAGCTCATTTTACCTGACCACAGTAGGAAATTAAATTATTGAGTACAGCAAAGACAACAGCATTTCTGTTATATTATTGATAAGTTAATGGTTATCAGAGGTGTATCTAGTGTAAACAGTGCCTAGGGCAAGCATGGAAGTTGCACCCCTACCTTTGAGGCCACTGCCGCTGTCATCTCCTCCTCCTCCTCCTCAGCTAAATCTTCAGCTTTTTTGCAACCTCCTGACATTGGCACCCAGAGCACAAGCCCTACTTGCCACAACCTAGGTATGCCTCTGATAGTTATATTCATACTATTGTCCACAGCATAGTTTAGAGCAGGGACTCTGGAATATAGGGACCTCTAAATATTGTTGCACTGCAACACTGATCAGCATGGACAATGGTGATAGATGATGGGACTTGTTCTCCAATGTCATCTAGAGGCTCCCTATGATGAAGAAGTTCACAATGAGTCTTGCAATCTTTCTTCCTATCTCCTCCCATCTCCCACATTTTAATGAATAATGTCCTGACTTGATCAAACTGCAGTTTGCCCACAAACAAGAGTTGCAAGCCAACAAAGAGGGGAAGTAAAAGCATACGACTTGCTCTGGATACTCCAAGTGTTGGCTTGGCTTAGAGACTCACCCGAAAGTGGTTATTGCCTGTACATTTAGCCAAGGGAAGAGCTCTTTGATTCATATTTTACATCATCCACGAGCTGTGCCATGGAGGACAATGGCACAGCCTAGTTTTATATAAACTGTGGATGACTAGCATGACTAAAATGCATACTGGCATCAAAGATAAATACAGAAACACAACATAGTTTGTTACGTGGACAAAATTCTCAGTTCTCTCAGCTAATAGGGAGCTGAAAACTGGTCAGACAAGAGGGGAGATCTACACTTGCTGGACAGGGATCAGAACATTTTCTAACACTTTTCCTAACACTTGTTAACTCGGGCCTAAAATATTACTTTTTCAAAGAAAACTGGTATAACTGCTTCTTTTTACAAGCAAAAAAAAGAGAGAGAGAGAGAGAGAGAAATCATTCTTTTATCACCAGATAACCAATTTAATTTTTTCTGACTTTTTATTTCTCTTATTGTTTTTAATTATAATATTTAGAGGACACATATAATTCAACCATGCAGTTTTTATTGTTAGTCCTCTCATGAGAAATGGAAAGTCAATGATTGGTTTTGAAGATTAACTTAATAGTCATCACTAATTGGTAGTAGTGGGATAATGATCTAGCTAGCTAGCTAGCTATAGTAGTAGATGTATATTTTGTATGTAATTTTAGAACCAATAGTTGGTGAATTAGAAGTCGTGCGTGCGTGTGTGTAGCCCCTTTTCACTTTAGTTTTGTGTAGCTTAATTTAGGTTGTTTTAGATATGTTATTTATTGGAGTTTGTTTAGCGTCTATCTTAGAAATCCTTTGTATGTGGTTTTATATATTACAAATTTGTTTTAAAACATTTTTTTTTAAAAATGGAAGAGTTCTTTAAAAGAAGATAGGAATGCCATTAAAAGCTGAAAAATAATCTATACATCTAAATTCTAATGCTTATTAATTACAGTGGCTAGAAACTTCTGTATAAGATAACCAGTTTAAATGTGGTATAAACTATATCATCACTCCCAGTATATCACTTACAATTGATCCATAGTTTTATAAATACTTTCTACTCAATGTTCATTCTTCTTTCCAGAATTGAAATACCAGTATGGGGCAAGAATTACACAATTTGGGACACACTATACACAATACAACCACTATCTCAGTCTCAGTAGTGTGCTATATCACTACTTCAAATATTAATTTAACTTTTTCTTCCACTTTCTAAGGAATTAGGTAGTGTTAACATTTTTTAAAATTGAAAATATTAGCCATAGAACTAGGCACACAGATCTCTGGCCTGTCATTTCTAACACTGGTCCAATTTCCAGAAATAGACAATGGCAGTTTAGAAAATTACATAATGTTACTAAAAACAGATATGAGATGTGGCAAGAAAAATCCGAAAAGCATGCCAAAATTACTCTTTTTGAGACATATTTTTCCTACCACAGTACTATCTCTAGCATGCATTCTTTTCCAACCACCGCACTATCCAACATGCAAATTTACCTTCGTCTTCTCTACAAAAATTAGGCACAGATGTCAAAATGCAATAGTCAATGAAATATACTGAAACAGATGTTTAGGACATATTACTTTCTTATTTGCTGTCAAAGATATGAAACTTCTCTCAAACAACTGGAGCATATATGCAGTCCTGAAGGTGTAGGGGTGAATCTGTACTCACATCATTTTGACAGTTTAACAGACTTGGTCTTGATTTACAGGGGTATGCCTGAAATAAGGGGCTTATCACTCAAGGTCACCATTAAGGTTATGGATAACGTCATCACTTGGAATTCACTGGCTAACAATTGCATTTGCCTCATAATTATTAAGCTGTGATTTTATGTTAACTGTTACTCGTATATCTAATTGCTCTTTGCCTGGTGCAAAGTTGCATCACCTTTGGTACCCATGTTTCAATAAGAACAAGGGAGGACATTTTTTGTGGCAAAGCTTATCAGTGGCACTACAAAATGTGAAAGGAATTCTGATATAGCTTATACATGAATGTGGATAGTTAAGATAGTTATTGTTAGTTAAGATGCTTCTGAGCAATAATTTGTAAATAGTTTGTGGAATATTATACCTTGCATACCTCTGCTAAGACATGCATGTGCGATGTATAACAAGAAATTGCAGATATAGAAGTGCCTTAGGGTGCATCTACATTACACAGTTATAGCAGTTTGATGTTCCTTTAACTGCCATGGTTTCATCCTATGAAATACTGGGCTTTGTAAACTGATGAGACAGTCTATTCCAGTCTCATGATCTATAGCACTGTAGCTGTCTGACACAGAATTCTGGATATTTCACAAAGCTACAGTTTCCAAGATTCTGAAGGATAGGGCATGACAGTTAAAGTAGAATGAAGCTGGTATAATTGTGCAGTGTGAATTCATTCATTCATAGCTGTAACAAAGAATAATAATTTTCTCCACTAAGGTAGTCATAGTAGAGTCTCCATTACAGATTGCTTCTCTAGTCTGATGATGTCATTATGGGAGCATATACAACAGCTATTCTCTCTGTTTCTAGATACAAAGTGCAAATGGAGTCACCAGTGCTTCACCAAAAGCACTTGCTTCTTTTTATTTAATTTAAATCCCATCTTTCTCCCAACCTGGGACCCAAGGTGTCTTCCAGATTGCCTTGGACCATTCTTGAACTCATAGAGCACTTTGGACAAGGCAAATCTAGGGATGCCATGTGGATGAGTTTCAAGGCATGGGTTGTGGTGCTGTGCTATAGATAGAACTGCACTTCAGCAACAGAACACTTCACACTATTGGACTATTGGATGATATATCACTAAATCTTTGTGTAGGACAATTTGGTATGTGTCTATAGAGAAGTATGCCTGGCTGGGCTCAGGGGTGCTTGTACTCCTACCCTTTAGGAATATGGAATTACAGACATAATTGTGAAATTTGTTTGTGTGTGTGCACGTGTGCACGCATATTCTTTTCTAATAATTTTTGGAAATAAAATGAAAATCAAATGCTACTACTGTTCTGTTAACAGGAAACGGCAGTTTCTTTCTCCATCACAATACATGACAGAAATTGGGAAGGTAATTGTATTATTTTTATGATTTATATATCAACTTTGCTAGAAAACAAAGCATTTTTTTCTTCTACTATTTCTTCTTGAGTGAATCTTTCAGCAGGTAGAGACATTAACCCTATAATCAATTGATCAGTCATTCAAATCAGTCAATATTTATCTATTTAAATACATTTTCAAAAGACTCTTACATTCTTCAACTTTATGGAAAACTGGGTAGCATGCAAATGGGGTGGCCAAACTAATCATATCAGGATAGTATACAGTAATACCCTAAAACAAGCAAAACAAGCACAACAAATTTCCAAACTATGAAAACAAGACAGCAAGTTACAGACCAATAATTAAAATGAACTGTGTTGCCATTCCTAAATACAGTTAATTTACTGGAGATGGACCTCATTGAATTGAAATAAACTTGCTGCAGGGTAGATAATACAAATCAGTCCTGAATATTAGGCTGATATGCCCATTTGCCTGGAATGGCAGAAATAAGGATCTTTTCACCCACAATATAGGGATCCTTCTCTGCATTTCTCCTGTTGATCACAAGTCATTAAGGCCTGCACTTTGAAATGTTGTTGTTGTGTGCCCTCAATTTGTTTCTGACTTATAGTTACCCTAAGATGAACATATCATTGACTTTTCCTGGCAAGAAAGTGGCTGAGAAAGTGTGACTTGCTCAAGTTCACTTAGTGAGTTTCCATAGCCAAGCAGAGTTGTAGTCCAAAGTAATATTTTTTTCTGTTGTACTAATGAATATTCCCAATTGCAACAATTAATGTTAACACTTTTCAATTAAAGTTAGTTTGTTCCATCCATCTTTCTAAATTCTGTGCAGTAACATCTTATATATTTGCCTATACAATAAATAATACACCAAACTATGGTGTTCCTGTTTCTTTCCCACTAAAGCTCCATGGAGATCCAGTGACAATGGTCACTGGATTCCATGAAGCCATTGTACTTCTTCTGGTTCCTTCTATAAATTTAACTGGTTAGCTTAGAATAGCAATTGTATTATGGCTAGCCTCAAATAAGCTGCTATAACACAAACACAATAGGGTTGGATCCCAATGGACACACTTGGCACCCAACAATCAAGTGTCTCAGCTATAATCATTTTCACCCTCCAAAAATTTACTACGAGATTGTGTATAATATGCCATGGGCACTGCAGTATGTGCAGTGTACCGTGTTTGGGATAGGGTCAACAAAGCCCATGCACAAACAGCAATGTTTGCTGTTACTTAGGAATAAATGTTCAGAAGCACTCAGGTTCTCTGTTTTACCTCTGAAGAAAAGAAGGTCAAATCTCATCTGTGGCTTGGAACCTGTTTAAATCCCTCTACCATAGTAATGCCTTTTAATAAAGAGGTCATCAGTTTTACTAGATCTTAGATAGTTGATTTGTCCATTCATTATTTTATTTCCCCATTTTTTGACAGCAGGTACTGGCGGAGGTTTTTTTTTTTTTTTTTAGGAACCAGGCACTCCAGCAGTTAAGTTCTCATGAAAAATATGACGAAAATAAAAACACGCAATTCAACCATAGTATCAGTTGTTACTTATCCCTCTCTTTCTTGAAGCAGGACTTTGAAATGTCTCTAAACTCCATGAGAGTTAGTGTGTTCCTGGTTGCTGTAGTAAACTGTTTTAGTTTTTTTTTTTTTTTAATCATAAGCACTACTGAAAAGAGACTTTTTTCTTCTTCTTTCAGTAAATGACAGAGTTTTTCGCTGTGCCATGACTCATCTTGTTTTGTTCACATATGACACTCTCATTAAATTTAAAAACTACTTCTTCCTGCATTAATGAATACCGTATTTGGCCTTTACAGTTAAAGAACTGCACTAATACACCACCAAAGAAATGTGATTTTTATATATATATAAATGTTCCTTTTTAAATTATTTCAACAGATGCTGTTGATAGCAACAGAAAAATTATTTTTTCAAGAATATAATCTGAGTCTTTAAAAGTTATTCCTGTTTCATGAACAACTTTCCTTTTAAAACAATCAAGAAGAAGAATACCAATAGAAATGATTAAAATATGTTACTTGAAAAATTCCAAAAATGTAAGTGTGAATGGCTGTGAATAATCCTTTTTAGACAGTCCCTTTTAACTTTTTGGATTTGCCCCGTTTGGATTTAAAAAAAAAAAAAAAAGCTATACAAGCACAATAGTACTCCTTTAAAATTTATAGCCCACCCCATGTGGAAGGCTCACAGTGGGTAACAGTAGATTAAAAACAATTACAGCATTCCATTAAAATTCAAGTTAAGATCCAATTAAACAGTTAAGAACATAATAAATATTAAACCTCAGCCCTCTGGCAGCTTAAGCACAGCCTCCCAAACTAGCCCAAAATATTATTTGAAGCGACACGTAATGATACTTTTTCTTCTCTTAAATTTCATTATGTATACTTTCAAATGCACTGAAATGCTCCTGTTTTCACATATATATTTTTTACTGATAAAATAAGTTTAGTTATTAAACATCATACACATCAAAGTCTTTTTTTTTTTTTTTTTAAGGAGACGAAGGCACTATCAAATCTGAAGAAAGGTTATACAGTCAGTTAATGCACCATTTCAGGCTTTCACTGTCATCAAATCCAGAGAAACAAGAAATATTCCGCTAGTCTGTTTATATTTAATTCCCATTCCAAACAATCCACTGAGTTAATTCTGATACCCAACACTTTCTCTGATGTGGTAACTTCCAAGTGAGGGTGGCCTACAGTTTCTCCACAAAAAAAAGAGAAGGAAAAAAATCCCCAAGCTCATGTGAAAATAACATGGTAAATCACCAAGTGAGAAGTTTCAGACTTTAAAAATAAACACAATGTGAACAGAAGTGGGAAGTGAGCAATGCTACCACTTCCAGGAATTCCTTCTAGGAACACTGAGAATGGAATGTGCTCATTTTCAGTCCTGATGGTTGCTATTTACCTTATTTTTATGCCTATACTACTTTTCTTTCTTCTTCAGTAGGATCTAGAATGAAGAGGTAGTGTCTGCTTTAAGTGTCTCAGTATCATATCTCAAAGAGTGTGGGTATGGTGGGTTGACCATTTTCCACATGTCTGCAGCAACATATCTTCTCTATTACTTGACAATAAAATACAGAAATCTAACTTATTACCATGTTCCGTGCAGACCATTTTACCTTACCACTTTGATTAGGATGCTATATTAGGTTGATCAATTATGTATTACTAAAAATGATGAAACAAATCACCCCTACTTCCCCTCAAAAAAACTCTGGAAAATGAAATGGATTTTCATAATGGATTTGGATTTGCAAGTTCTAATGTAGAAATCTAGGTAGAAAATTTAAACAAATTACTTGAAGAGGCATCCAAATAGAATAATGCACCATAATGGGGAAGACAGTAACCAAGAGATCTAACTTTCTGTTCAGTCTCCTACCTAGGTAATAATTACTGGTAGGCAACCTCCAGAACACTGATATTCCTTCGTATGAAGCTAAATCTGTATATAGGACTTGGAAGGAACAGCCCCTCAACTAGAGGTTATTTCATAGAGAAGACTGTCCTGTCTGAAACACAACTCATGGCCATGCTAAGCTAAATTCTTAGGATAACTAAGGCCAAAATGTGCAGGACACTGTATTCTGAAATTGCCACCACTGTTCTCCCAGATGTACAGCCCAGAATTGAGAGAATATGAAGCTTTGTTTTGAAATATGTCATTTATTGAAAAAAAAAAACAACCCAGGCTGCTTCCCTGTTTTGTTTTGTTTTTTCCCCTACCAGTAGGCTCAGAGAGAAACTCAGTGTTTAACCCAGGGAGTCCCAGAAAGCTTTTAGATAGCACAAAGAATAGAAGGACTCCAGAGCAATGGAAACTATTGCAGCATGATGCCTCCACAAACCAGGAGGTGAGAAGCCCTGGATCA